>VWZV01011366.1:148298-334735 GCA_013397155.1 Irena cyanogastra | reverse complement strand
CAGGGAGTTCACTGGGTTCGTGGGAAAAAGGTGAAACACATGTAGAGACACCATGGTGATCTGCAGGAGTAAACTGGCCATCACCCTACAAAATTAGATCCAGGCAGCTCCCACTGCAAGCCCTTTTGTCAGAGTGTGGAACAGATGTTGGGAGAACTCAACTGGTGTGGTGCAGCAGTGAGGGAGAAGCTGCAAAAAGGAAAACAAGTCTACAGCAAAGAAACAACAAGACTCTGAGGAAAAAACCACAAACAACTAAACCCCAAATCCCAACCTTTAATCCATAGCTGGCCTGAAAATTATTTTCCCAACCATTCTTTAAACAAACAAATATTCTATTTTAGTTTAAGGCACAGGTGTTACAGAGTAGGCCATTTTTTAGGAAAATATTTTAGAGATATTCCCTGTCCCCTCATGAAAGCTTCCCCAAGAATTTCCTCCCCAGTTTCTGTTCAATGAGTTAATGGACTCCATTTTCAGAAAGGGGAGTGGGGGAAAAATCTAAATTTTTTGTAAAAAGAGGGTTTTGTTACTAATTTAGAAAAAAATACTTTTGTTTAAAAAATAAATTAAAAAAAATTAAAAGCCTCTTTCTCTTCTCATTTCCTGATACTGTAGGTTCGAAACATCAACAGACAGCAGAGAAAAGCTGCTTTATGATTTCCAGAGAAAGCTTTGGTTTATAATGACAGGCTTCCTAGCCTTCCTTCCCATGACAGGCTGCCTAGCAGGTAAGTGACTTCTTTAAGGAAATTGTGCACAAACACCTGTTAGCATGAAAATAAAACCAACCACAGCAAACGGATCTTCATAAGGCCTGAAAAAAATTGCTTTAAAGCTCTGTTCTAGGATTTCCAAGCACTTGTTTGTTGTATATTAGACTGTGAGAGAGTGGCTCCATTAAAAGCCATCAAGCAGACTGACTGGTTTGGGCCAGTACCTGTCAGAGAAAGGGCAGTAACAGGGCTGGAATTGTGGGGCTAAGTCATGAAATGTGAACTGGAATCGCTGCTCAGGATGTGACCCTGCACCTGATCCAGCCGTCAGAGTGGCGAGGGGAATTTGGAGGTTTTAGGAAGCCCTGCCAAGCCCAGAGCACGCTGCTGCAGACCGCTGCAGGGCTCCCCATTCCCTCCCATTCCAAGAAATCCCCATGGCCCCAGGATGCCTGTGACCAGCAGAGCTGTGGTTACTCCTCCATCACACCACAGCCTGATGAAAAGGGAGCCCTCAAGTGCTGCCACAGATAAGAACATAAGCCATGTTCAAGTGTGGTTAAGACATTTCTTCCTGGCAGGATTTCTTCCTCGATTTTCACACAACATGACAGATCAACTCAGAGAGGCTTGATGATGTGCACAATGAAGGTAAAAAAACCCAAATGTGATGAATGTCACATGTCCTTACAATGACATTGGGACATCTCCTCTGGCAAAGGATCACACAGTGGGGCCTGCTCCCTGGGAGGAAACACCTTCCTGCACCACTACACCTGGGGTCAGGGTCCACAAACAGAAGATAGCACAGCAGGTCCAAAATGAAGCCACATCTAGAAACTTTTCAGCCATGCAGCCTAAATTCCTGATTTTCACCAAACACTCATTTTCAATGGCAAGAAAGGAAGGGAGAGAGGATTAAAAACAAGCAAGAACTCTATTAACACATGCAAATGTCAGTAAACTAATGAGATTCCAAAACTACCACGCTCCCAGAAAGAAATTACCCAAATCAGGTCAATCTGAATAATAATGAGATGACATTTTCTCCTCATGGGAGGCCAAGCCCAGGCACGTGAAGCCGCACATGAAGCCGTTTACAGCCCTCTTGTCTGAATGACCACATCAAAATAATAAACTTCTGTTACATCAATATTGTTCCTGTCCTGCACTTAGCATAATTAATGCAGATGCAATCAGGATGGAGAGCAAAACACTCTCTGCAAGCGCCCCCCCCAGTGCTGCAGTCAGGCTGGCATTTTAAAAGTGGATTTAATCAAATGTTAATCAGGGGAGAAGAAGTTCAGGCAGGTGCAGCCGCAAATAATCCAACAGGATTAAGGATGTCTGGGTGGCTGATTACCCTGCAGCACGGGAAATGCACATCATGAGGAGGATGACAATATGTTTCCATCTCCTCCTTTTACAAGGGGCATTGTAATTAGTTGAATATTTATTTTTCCAATGGGAAGCATTTGAAACATTTTGCAACATGTGACCTACCACCTCTCCTCTCCTTGTCTGTGCAAAACAACCCGAAGTTGGAGTGACCCAGTCAAAATGAATTTGTATGAGTATTTTCTCCTGCAGTCACCTGTTTGCATTATTGTTTAATGAAATTCTATTATTAAACATATGTTATTTTTCCCCCTTCAGTAACTTACTATCAGTAATGTTAAGGTACAGCCACATTCAAGAGTTTCCCTGCAAGTCTGGTGCTCCAGGGAAAATTATGGATGCTGCCGTAGTTTTGCTAGCACCTAGGGAGGAGTTTTTAACAAGTCTGAGCTCCTACAGAGGTCAGGGTGAGTGGAGTGGTGCAGAGCCCACCATGCAGGTTTGGGGCAGCCCCTGGGTCCCTGCCCAGTGTTTATCTGCTGCACAAGACAGGGCTTGGGGACCTTTTAGCTCCTGGACACCACTGGGGCTGGTCTATGTCACCAGCTTTACAGCCTGCTCCTTCGGCTCGTTATCAGTCCAGGAGGGAAATGCCAGTGGAATAACTCTGGCTGGAGCTGAAACTGAGCAAGAAAAGCTCATTTAGCAAAAGCACCAAGGGAGGGAGGGAGCGGGGCTGGTGGGGGCACACGGACAAACGTTCCCATTCAGATGCCAAAACACATGTGAACAGACAATTTATTTACATTAGCCATTTTTTGGAAGAAGAAATGGGAAGGGGGAGAGGCTGGCTCCACTGTGCATTCTCATGTTCTGTCTCAGAGATGGAAGCTGCTGGGCCCCGTGCTGTATCCCTGTGTTACCACAGCACTGCCTGATGGCGAGGGGCCAGAGCATCCTGAACAGAGCACCACAGCTCCATGGAGCCCTTCCTACCCCAGGCCACTTTGCTGTTGGTCCAACTAGTGCCATCCATCTCCTCTCACTCCCAGTCCCACCACTGGTCTCTCCATGGCCGGGCAGGCTCCTGCTGGAGGACCAGCACCACCATTCAGCTGAGGTGGAGCTTGGCCTGCAGCCTCTGGTTGCAGGGTGGGATGCAAAGCTACCAGGCTTCACCCAGAAGGCTTTTAGATGCTTCCAGTGCATCTCTCCAGGCCATTGACACGGGGAGATGAAAGGAAACCCTGCGACTGGAGGATGTAGCACTTACTGAAGGGAAAGTCACAGACCTGTGAGGGTGTCAGCAATTCCCCCAGCCACACAGCCTGCAGCTGAATGAGCACCTGCAAATGGCCCCAAAACCACACCTGGGCCTCAGTTTCAGACACTCCTCCCAGAGCAAGGAGACATTGTATAATAAAGTTACAACCCGGAGTACTCATGGCATCCCTCAAGGACCTCCTATGAAAATAGGACTTGGCTCTAGAGCTCAGCTTCAAGCTTCTCTCAGCTTGAGGGTGCTCAGGTTTGCAGCTCCAAGCTTAGGAATATCTGGGCTAACTAAAGCAAAGGTAAGGCACAGATCACCCTATTAGAGCTCATACAAGTGAGATGCAGATGAGTCTTTAAAAGGGAAAAAAGAGCCAGAAAGCTCTCTGTGTGATCTGGATAAACTTACAGTGGCTACATTTATGGAAAAACTCCTTACACAAACTTTGAGGACACTGCCCAGTAGACTTAAGACAAGTTCAGACTAAAAGAACACGCTGCATTTCAAAGATGGTGGGAATTCATGCTATTTCACCTCTCCAAGGCACGAGCTTATCTTGGATGTATCACAGAAGGGAACAGCTAAACAGTGCCATGTGGCTGATAATGAAGAGCCAAGAAACCAGACTGATGTCTGGATGCTAAGCATCTCACAGGCCCAAAAGGATGAAAAACAGCTTTTCATGTGGACTTGTAACTAATTTTTTATATGTGATATTGTAAAATTGAAGTTTAAGATAAAAAACACCATTATACAATTATAAACTACGCCTGCTCACGTTGGTATTCCAGTAAAGGAATGTAAAACTTTTAACTGAACTTCCTTCACAAAATACATTTTTTACCTATAAATAATTTTAATTTTAAATAAATGAAATTTTCCTAGAGGAAATTATTTCCTGAAATTTTATGCATCAGGTCTTGTTTTCAGTTTGCAAAAAAGAATTTTTTAGAAGAATAAAAAAACCTGACTGAAAACTCCCAAGTTTCCCATTATACTTTAAATTTAGTATCTGAAACAAATTCAGGACTTAGTGCTCCCTGTCTGATCTCACAAAATGCTGAACTCAGCTCCATAAAAACCAGGATGTCTGTTCCTGGGAGAGCTCCTTGTAAATCCTTAAACCTACTGGGGACTGGACAGGTGAGGCAAATAATGAGCATGGGGTTTTTTCATATAATTTTTCTCCATGTTTCCCAAACTCAAAATACCTCAGGGTTCCCAATCTTCTTAGTTAGCTCAGACACACACAAAGGTGCAGAAACAGCTGACTGGAGGGAATGGGCACCAGAACAAACTGAACTGGAAACAGATGCCATGAGGAGTGCCATGCTCTATGGCTGTGGTGAACCCTGCGAGCATTCCCTGGGCCAAGGCTGGCTCACACCAGGCTGCCTCTTAGAGCCAAAGCACAGCTACTGGCTCAGAACCTGGTCCCTGGCAATAATGCATGTCATAAATGTGAAATATTTACTAGGGTGACCAGGCTGAGAAGGGGCTAAACTACCAGCACACTCAGCCCCTTACAAAATCAAGACCAGGAAGTCCGACAGCAGCAGTTCTCTCACCAATCTTACAGGAAACCATTTAAAATTGCAATTTAAGGAAGTTTTAGGTGCACACCTATGTCATCCCTGGAAGTGGTCAAGGCCAGGTTGGATGGAGCTCTGAGCAACCTGGTCTATTGAAAGGTGTCTCTGTCCATGGCAGGGGAACTTGGGACAAGATGACCTTCAAGGTTCCTTTCAAGCTAAACCACCCTGTGATTCTAGGATCCATCTTACCCAGCAAAGCCCATGAGCACACGTTAAACTTTAAGCGATGTTTATGTCAAAATGAAGCCAAGTTGAAGGTAAGCATGTGTACAGCAGGTGTTGAGGAGAATCAGCAAAAGAGGAAAGGACATCTGTCCTGAGAGTGGAATGTTTCTCATTTTATAATCCCTCCCAACATCCAGAGTTGTAGGTCTTGCCTCTGATTTTAGCTACTCCTCTACACTACTTCGCTACAGTTTATAAATGAGTAATTGCTACTAAAATAGAATTGCTGATTTTTTAATTTTTTTTTTTGCCACAGCTGCATCTATTACCCAAGTGTACAAACATTGTGCTAGCAAGATCACCTGACTCAGGTCTGTTTTTTATCGCAGCAAACATGTTACAGATCTGTAATCACAACCATGCCTCTCAACATGATTTGTGGGAACTCTGTTAACTGTTCATGCTAAGAATAGTATTATTCTTTTAAATTTAGCAGCATCACAATATCCCATGAGACTGTCAGTGCTGGATTCTTGAGCATTCAGGGCACTGGGAAATTGAATAGAAGTTTGGGTTCATATTCCTTGATACACCGCAAGAGCCCACCCAAGCTCTTCTCTCTCTTTCTGGGCAAAGTTGTGTTGTCAGCTTGCAGCTTATTTTGGGTACATGGGAAGGGTCCATCAGGAACAAGCTGAGCCCACCAGACAAACACCAAGAGAGCTCTGTAGGGATCCTTTCCCCTGATGCTCTCCCAGCCTCCAGCCTTTTGCAGCTCAGTGGCTTCCTGAGCCAAGTGAAATCTTTGGATCCAGTAATTCTCAGAGGATTTACTTCCAATCCAACACCAGCCAAACTGGGTTGGACCTAACAGCCTTTTTTTTTGGTAAGAAATTGTACAGTTCAATAACACCTGGTAACTGTGGCATTAGGAAATGCAGGTGTATCTTAATTTTTATGTAGATATATATACACACACAGAGAAATATCATACAATATGTTAGAAATGTGTGTCTTGTTTGGAGGGGTGCAAATCCTCAGCTGTGAGCAGCAGCAATGGCATGGAAACAGTTAAGGCCATGACTGGACTTCAGAACACCCATGATCAGTTCCTAAATCTGCCACAGATTTTCTGGTTTGCTTTGGGCATATTAATTGAGTCTCTTATCTGTCAACTAGGAAAAATTATGCTGGTTTGTTCCCCTCATAAGGTCCATGGGGTGTACCAATCCCCAGCCCAGATTTTGCCTAACTTTAGGTATTTGATCACAGCACTTTACCAAAGGTTCCATTAAAGTCAATGCAGAGAGCCAGATGCTGTGAGTGAGACCAGTCTCCTAATAGAGCTATAGTTTTCTCTGGAGAGGTTTACTTCCTACCTGACACAGTTAGGAGAAATCCTATAATGTCTGAATAACTAATATAATTTGCTGAAGTACTTGGAGTCAGCCACCATGAATATCCAGCCAGGTCTTAGCATTTAAAACAATGAGCTGATAAAAAGAAAATTTCCAATAACAGCATGGAACAACTGCATCCCACCAGCTGAGCCACAGCCCAGGGTAACAATTACTTGGATATGCCTTCATGGCAGTGCCTGAGGATAGCAGATGTGAAACCCACAGGCCAAACACATCCAGATGCAAAGCACTGGCCTTTCCAGCACCACACTGACTTTCCCATTGACAGCCCCATCAAACTTTTGCTCTGCATGAAGGTTAAAACCTGCAGCTTCTACATCAGTTATACTTATATCACAATAACAACTTCTGAAAGATTTTTGTTGGTTTAACAATACTTCTAAATAAGCACTTTGATGCAGCTTAGGTTCATTCCAGCTTACATATACAGCCAAATCCTATACATACAATCCAAGTGGTTTTTTTAAAATTCTCTTACACACTCACACACATCCTTGCACACCCTTACATACTTTTACACACTCTTGCACACTGTCTTGCTCTAACAAGAGCCCAGTTACTTTCTGTGAAGCTCAAGGCTAAGGCACAGATTGATGTTGCATTCTCTGCTCTGCTGTTCATCTGTAGCATAGCTTGTTTATCTCCCAGAGTATGTTTTGCAGCAGCCATAAACCTCACCTCAGCGAAAAGCATCTGAGCAATGCTTGGATGGGGAACTGTAAGCAGCCATGGCAAACAGCAGCCACCTGGCTCACGTCCCAGTGCTCTTCCATTTGAGCAGCTCAGTTCTTTGGTGGCCACTTAGAGTTGTATTTTATTTATATAGTGCTGCTAAACCTCATCTTTATTTGTTCATGTAAATTGCCTGAGTAGCCCTGGACTTGGAAGGGAAACACATTTTCTTCCCTGACAAAGAAACAGATGATCTCACTGGCAAATGGGACACATACGGCATTGTGTTTGCTTTAGAGTAAGCTCGCTCACCAATCAAGCCACTTGACTTATCAAGCTTTTTTGCCCCCTTCTCTATTCTGGGCAAGTCTCCCATCAATGAGAAGAGGATGTCCCTTCTCCACCTCATGCCATTTCTCATTCCCCTGCTGTAGGGTTGCTGCCCTGGTTGCCATGGCAGAGCTTTTAAGTGTGGTGCTGACAGGTCACACGCTGAAGAGGTCTGATCCCGCCATAATGCTCATGGAAATCAATAGGATTCAGTTCCTCCTAATGAAGGCATGAACTTACAAGACAGACTATCCCTTTGTGCTCAACGAACATATAAAAGGTCTCTAAAGCCAGGCTTGCACTGAAATTCAGCCAAGTTTTCAAAACTGCTGTCTAAGTGCTCAGGCCTATTGAAAATCCAGCCCTCAGCACAGCCTCTGGTTATGGAGCACTTAACATCTATTTCATCAAAGAGTCAAATTGTCTCAAGATTCTGGACACAGGGAAATCTGTCCCTTGGTACCGCATGTACTGAATCCTAAGAGCAAAGTCCTCCAACTAAATCTGCTGCAATAGATAATGCACAGTAATCTGCTATTGGAGAATGCTTCTGGAATAACTCTTTCTGGGCATGCTCCAGCCACACCGACCTCCTGAAGAAAGTACTCCAAAAGGAAGTCATAAACTCAATTCCCTGTGTTAACCTGGGAATCAGAAATGGACATAAGCTTCTGTTTTCCACATCCCAAAAGAATCTAGCCACCACCAGGCAAAGAGCTATTTGCAATGGAAAAAGTGTAAAGTCTCACAGCACAAAATACTGATAGTACTGTGTTGTGTTTGGCACTGGAGGGAGCTGCCCTGGGAGGCGGTGGAGTCACTGTCTCTGGAAGGTGACTTAAGGGAAGACTGGATGTGGCACTCAGTGCCATGGTCTGGTTGACAAGGTAGTGTTAGGCCATAGCCCAGACTTGATGATCTCAAAGGTCTTTTTCAAACCAGCTAATTCTGTGATTTTGTGTTTCTTTTTTCACTAGAGAACCTGTTCCTTATATTCCTATAAATACACAGCACAGATTGGCACTCTGGAGTGAAGGACCATCTTGACACAAAGTTGTCTTTCAGCTCTTCCCAGGAGACTCTGGTCCTTAACAGACAAGTGGCCACCCATGACTTCCCACACTGTGGAAGGCTCATCCTGCCATTTAACTCCACATTTTTTCTCAGCAACTCATTTTTATGTTTGGACAATCTTTTCAGTGCACAAAACATAAGGTAACCTTACAAGCCTTCTTTGCTACAATTTTCTCTGTTGTAGCTGATATCCATCTGACTTAAAAAGGACAGTAAGTCAATTGAATGACAGAGTGGAAGAAATCATGGAATCATCACTAGTCTGAGCCCTGATTATTCAAAAGGCACGATCACACACAAGGAATAATTTCAAATACAGTTCTCTGTTTACAGACATGTGACCACAAGTGCTCCTCTGCTAATTCATGACCTGTCGCTGTGACACTCCACACAACTTCTGTTCCTTGCTGTTATTAATTAGCAGGACAGTTTTCAGCCTGGGGACTGCTGCCATGAGTGTTACCACAGCTATGAGCTAACACATTTGGAGACTCATAGTTAAATGAATTGCATATGCTACCTGGTACTGCCATTAGAGTCTGAGGCTTTTTACAGCTTTTTCTCCCTTTTATTTCCTCTTCTCAAGAACAGACTTTCTGGCAGTTGTAGACCTGTTGATAAAACCATGCAAAGTCTGTTCATGTGGTGGAGTGCAGAAAGGCACCTTTTGTAAGAGCTTGCACAGTTGAGTACACAGTGTTATCTCTATCCATGTGCTGATTCACTTGTTTATCTGGGTTATCCCAGCCATAAAAATATCTGTGAACACACAGGAATCTTGTGCTTCTTTAAAAGGCAGCATGAAAAAGAGAGGGGACAGGACCCACAGATTCCCAAAGCACACAAGTGTGTGCCAGCTCTTCTGAAGGTACTGAAAGTAATTCTGCAGATCTAAACAAACTCCAGCACAAAATCTCCACTGCAGCTGTTCTTGCACAACACTGGGAAGCATCACTCTCAAATATCTTTCTGACAGGCAATGTTACGGTCCCTGAAATTCATCCCGCTGTCCTTTATTATGCTGCAGTATTGAACAGAAAAGGTAAAGAGCAAAAATCCCCACTCCTCTACACATGAGTTAGTGCAGAGCTCATAACCTTCCCTTTATACATCCGCCTCAGCTTAAACCTGCTCCCGGGTTATCTGTGCCATGCAGGGAGGAGCAGCGTGAAAATAGCTCTGGGATATGGTTGGGTGCAGAGGGATGAAGGGCTTCCTTCCCTGGCATCACAGCCAGTTGTGCTGTACATGCACGTGAGCCCTGGACAAAGCTAACTGAAGCCAACAGCTGAGTTTCTTAGGCACACAGTTCACCCACAGTATCAGAAGGACAATCAAGTGAGAACACATTCTGCTGCACTACTTCGGCTGTATGCTTCAGCAATCCTGACTGATCATCCACCCAGGGGAAAAGGAAGGAAAAAAGTGGAGTAAGAAATTCCTACAACATTTGAGCTGAATATATAGCTGTTGGCAGCTTTTGGTTTTGTGTTTTACCCCGAGCTTTCACTGGCAAGAGACAGTAAATTCACAAGCTTTTTCCAAGGAACTCAAGAGAGGATGGAGTCTGCTTGACAGAGTTATATCTCTGGCAAGGAGCAGTGCTGATAATCACTTTCACTGAGATGCTGTAAAGTGGCTCATAACTCATTTCTTTTGTACAATAAATGCAGGACAATAAAATCCAGCACTCTTCGATACTGTGCACAGAACTGTGGGACAATCCATCACTGCCTGCTTATACACAACAGCATAGAATGAACCCACCCAAAACAAAGAAGAAAAAAGCAAATGTGCTTGGGTAAAGTGTCTCATCACATTTTCCCACAGTCACAGTAATCCAAGGCTGTAACTAGACTGCACTTAGCACACCTCCTTCCCTTTTAAGACTCAGATTTTATTTGCCTGTGTTCATTTCCCTTTCTCTCCCAGCAGGAAGAGATTTTGAACACAAATGTGTTTGTATTCTGTTAATACAAGACCTGTGCCTGTGCCATACTGGACTGGTACCCAGCCTCCTCCCTGCTAGCCCCCTGCTGGGACCCAATCAGGAATCTCCTTTGTTTCAGCCAAATTTTGCCAAAACCTCCTTGTTTCACCCTCCATGTCCAGTGGAAGCAGATGAGGAGTTGAGAGCCTGCCTGGCCTGAGAATCCTAAACACTTAATTTTAGTAGAAAATGTCATTAAAATCCAAGTCTTTTTTTCCTGATTACTGTAACCAGCAAAGTGTGTTTTTCCTACAGATCCATGCTTGGAGAACAAGCTCCTTTTCCAATACCTAGGAAAGAGTGAGTTTCAGTTTATACCACAGGATTTTCCTGAATGGCAACATTACCAGAAGTTTCCTCTCCTTGCCAAAGCCACCTCTTTCCAAGTAGAAACATAACCACAGAAACTTCCACCTTTAATCAAAATTCCAGGGAAACCAGCCTATGGGTTGCAGAGTTCCTAGCAGAGGTGAGTAGAGCTAGGCTATTGCCTTTGATGGAAACTGGGACCAAGTTTCCTCCCCGACTACACCAAGTTTGAGGGCTCTCATCCCCCTGCTGTTATATTTCCAAGCCTGTCATCACCCGCCACCCCTGAAGCTGCCTAGAACACTCTGGTACCCAGATATGTGCAAGAAAGTTCCCAAAATTAACACACGGCCCTTAGCAGTTTTTTGAGGAAATCACAGATTTTAACAAAAAGTCAGTCTAAGGCAGCAGTCCTTGTCCAAGATAAGAGCTTGTCGAGACTCAGCCAGCGTTGCCATAGGCAATGGTCCTCAAACAGATCTCAAACCTGACCTTTTCAAGTGAGATGTTTTTGTCAGACCCAAAGAGGAGAAATAAATGATTCACGGCCACACAAGGCTCTGCCACAAAAGTCTGAAACTAGGCTGACAGGACATGATAACATGGGGATGAAAACCAGTAATGGGAAATTTACAGCATTCGTGCTTGCAAGCATTAAAAAAAAGAGAAAAAAAAAAAGTTTATGCAAACATATTTCAGTCTGCCTTGTTTGCAAGCTGTTGGCTTTGTGCTGTTTGCCATTCATAGGATGCAATTAGACATCAACATTCCTTGGTTTGTTCATACAGTGACTAAGATTGACAACAAAATCAAAAAGAATAACAAATAGGACAGCAACTAATGAGCAATAAAAGCACATCCACAAGCCAGTATCTTTTTGTTCATCAGAACACTGATATTGAAGAATAATTGCTTTCTGCCTAAGTGACATAACCACTCTTTATGGATGCCAAGGACCAAAAGAAGAAAAAAAATTTATAGTGTTACTTCTTACACAAAAGAAATTCTTCAAGATGTGTTTACATGTCTAATCTATAAAAATGAAAAAAAAAACATTTGAGAAATTCAGATTTGTTTAATTAAATATTCTACAGGAAGAAATTACTAAAGAAATGATCGAAACCATTTGGTATCCTCGAGTTGTGCAATATTTACACTGCATA
Source organism: Irena cyanogastra (assembly GCA_013397155.1). Lineage (NCBI taxonomy): Eukaryota > Metazoa > Chordata > Aves > Passeriformes > Irenidae > Irena > Irena cyanogastra. The sequence continues at coordinate 322,689 of VWZV01011366.1, read as the reverse complement.
AATATGGCAATTTCATTTTAAACTTGTTTCCAAAACCCATGATGCTTACAGGATCCTGCTGTCTCTTTGTGTCTATGTTTTTGTTTTTATGATCTCCCTTGAAATAGTCTGAACCCATGGGCAAATTTCAAATCTATTAAACAGAAGAGCAGCTGTCTCCAAGAGAGCCCTTTCTTATATATTTTATGAATACAGATGGCTGGATAGAGACTCATTGATCTCTCCTGTGGAAAGAAAAGTTTCAGAGTGAGACTTTTTAGGGACATCAGAGACCTATAAAGATAATACAAATGCTCTAATTAATAGAAATGACTCAGTTACAGCTCAAACCTTATTAGACTGCTGGGAATCCAAGCAAATGACCTAAATCCATAGGAAGCCAGGCTTCATTAATGTTGCTCCTCACAGGAAGTGTTTGAGGATCAGAGGTTTAAGTCCAAGTGGCTTCATGTGAACCAAAGTTTAGGTAGTTAACACCCTCAGCCTGGGACCTCACTTAATCTGTGCATCTGCTGCATCCAACCCAGCTAAGTCCTACCTGGGGGTCCCTCCTAGGGCTTCTCCACCTGATGTGTGTCACCACCCCAACCAAGTGCAACCTTGGGTGAGTTGTATGGAAGTTCTGAGTCCCCATGGGCAGTACTTAATTCATGCCATTTATTAGGACTGTCCTGCAAACTGAGCTTTAAAGTAAATGTTCAAAGCAAAACTTGGAGCTTTCCTGCAAGGGGAAAAAATGGATTCCTCTGGCCATCTTCAGCATTCAGTAAAACCCAACTTACACAAGTAAAAGCTACTCTTTCATTATTCAATTTTTTACTATTTTATGTTCTAGTTCTTTATGTCTCATGCCCACACTTGATACTGAAGGAGTTAAAAATTAGTACTTGTGGCCCATGGTTTGAAGTTCACAGTTAAACACATGGTGTAAGGGTCCACAAAAGAACAGGTTGAAATTCCAGGAGACCAAACCAATTAATTTAACAGTCTCTTCTGGCATTAAAAGTTCTGAGGCTATCTCTTGAGGGGTTTTAATTGTTTCAATTTTTCAAAAACTTATAACCATCTAAAATATTATTAATTTTTCTCCTTTTATTAAACAAAAAAGCAAGCAATTATAGGAATAAGGAAATGAATCCTGGATTCTACTAAAATATCAAGAGGAATTTTACCAAATGTCAGTCTCCTCAAGCTGCATGTATTTATTTAAACCATTTTGGTTAACAGCAGACTGAGGGGGTAACTTTCAGGCAAGGAGTTTTGCAAATATTTTAAGTACAGTTTTAATTGACCCAGTTTGACATTAAAAGCACTTTTTAAACTCTTGATATTGTTAGCCATTTAAGATAAGTGGCAATAAATACAGATTAATTGTAGCACATGAAATGAAATCTTGGGGCTGCAGCGGGCCGGTGAAAAGGCCCTTTGTGAGGCAGGGAGGTGGAGGATCGTGTGCTGGGCTTAGGCTGACAGAATCCCCCGTCAGGCTCAGCCAGGCTTTTGGTAGCTCACGCTGGGACCAACTGCAAAGACAACAAACTTTGGGCAAAGGCAAGCAGGGTGATTGGCAGGTCTGAAGGAAAACAAAAGCACCAGGACCAAGGGCTCCCTTTTGACAGGAGCGCTGTGCAGAGCAGGACTTAAAACCAAGCCAACACTGGGGCTTTTATTGTGTGGGAGATGATTGAACTGGGAATGTAAATTCAGGAAGACAACCTCTAAGATGCTGGTGTTTCAGAGAAATGCTGAGTAAATACTGCAGACCTGGTGAGTGACCCCACAGGGGAGACTATCTGGTGAGCCTCTCCATAATGTTAAAATAACAAAACAGAGAACCCACCCACACGCCTTCTTATTTGTCTCTAAGTCTTGCATGCAAAAAACTAAGAGATATCAGAAGGCTTTTTCAAAGAGTCTCCAGGTCTGAAACACTCCCCACTGACAGCATTTACACAGATTTGGCCTGTCTGTAAGAGAACAGAGAAAAATCAGATGCATAGGATGCCAAATTTTTTTTTTTTGGTTTTGACTGCTTGCTTCTTCCCTTGCAAAAGGGATAACTATGCCTGATGAACAGAAATGAGGGCCTGCTCTCCTGTCTGCAGTTCTATCTCCAGGCAGACCAGGCTGCGAATAACTGCTGGCACTGAAGTGGCTTTTGCTCCCTCAAGCCAAGAGGAGAGGAAAGATGGAAACCCTTTACATTTCTGCATGTCAAAATCCACCTCTTCCATGAGAAATGGAGAGTTTGGTCTGAGCACTGGGGTTGACAGGGACATTTGCAAAGTGGACAAAATGTCTGGTGGACCTTGAGCTCCAACCACATCACATGGCAGGATGTGAAAGTTGCACATGGTCGGGTGTTACAGCTCCTTCTCTCACCCCAAAGAAACCTGGCCCTGGATGAGTGTTCCAGAGCTGGTGGCAGTGGAGTTTCTTCTCCCCTTGAGACCACACCAAGATGCTCTCCAAGGCATGACAGAAAGCAATCCTGTGTCAGTGTCCTGCTTGCAAATTTGCCTCAGGACTAACAATGTTCTACCATGGGCAGCAACACAAACCATTGCTGAGGGAGCGCTCAGCGCACTGAGCAGCTTGGTCAAGGTCAGGCAGAGGTAAGGACAGAACACCCTGAATTCTTGACTCCTGCTCTCAGGGTTCAATAAATCCCACTCATCCGAAAGTCAAGCATCTGTTGGAGGCCAGTTTTTTAGGTTTCCTCTGTGGTCAGTGGAAAGATATCTCCAGAGGGCAATTCCTTCCATCTTAAAATATGCATCTGAGGTAAGTGGGAGGATTTGTCCTCTGAGGGTTTCAAAGGAACTGTGATGGTCTCACACAGAACACATACTGAACTTGCAGACACCTAAAGTTCAAGAGGGAGAGTCCCACCCCAACAGCTGCCACTATTACCAAGATACTAAATATATAATTTTCAATCTCAAGCAAAAAAGAGTAAAATTAAGCACTAACCCTGGCTTGACTTTTCTGATCCCCATCTGTATTTTTCTTTGGAAAGGTTTCAAGTGCTCTCCACATCACAATGTTTTCAGAGCATCTTTTCCAACTGCTATGTGACAACCATCCCCTTGTCTGATAAGCTAAAGTTGCAAACCCCTCTCCTCCTGGTCATGCTTTACTATTTCCTTTCTTTTTGTAGTTTTGTTCCCCACTGCCAGTGAGCTGCTTCAGCTCTCAAGGGAATGACCTTGGTTCTGGGGAAAGTGCTCCTGAACTCTGCACACAGGAATGCTGCCTCAGGCTGCCTCCTGGACTCACAGGAGTTTCTGATGCTCTTTTCACCCCTTGTCCACTTAAGAACATTTTTGGGCATGGTTGATGGCACACTTGGCCAATTAGCAGTAGTGAGGCTGCACAGTTTGAGTGCCCACGACTCATTAGGTTTATAGAGTCCTGGAGCCATGCCTCGGTCACATTTATTAACTTGCTCCCTGCTATTGCTCTGGCCTTGAGAATGAACACCTCATTAGAGGGCAGCCCAGAGGTAATGTAGCTCCTCAGATACTCTAAATAATAACTTTGCTGTAAACATCATCATTACATTTAAACCATGCCATGTCTGATCTATTTACTACACACCAAACCCTGCCCCGTGCAGAGGAAGCAGAAAAATGCTGTTGTCTATGGGGATGTGGCTCACCTCCCTCTCCCATTGGGATTTTCTGAGCTCTAATAAAAGTTGAGCTCATGCTGTGCCCTTTCAGTGGATGCACACTATGAATGTCTTTTTCTTCTATCCAATCACTTATTTCCATGAAGCATGCAAGAACTTATTATCTTGGAGACTCAGCCATCTGTCAGGTTTGGTTATAATCAGCCAACAGATGAAAAATTTACGAGGGCGAAGGACATAGTCACACACACCTATATATACACACATGCATACTCACAAACACTGCCACTACCTAAGCCTCATTTCCTTAGGAAACCAGATTAAAAATAGCATTGATGTCAATAATGAAGTCTTTATTTCTTTGGCAGATCTCTGCTCCTTTTAAACCAATCCTCCCAGTGAGAGGTACTGCAGAATTTTCAACTGGAACCAGACCAGATTGCTAAGTGATAAGAACCTCACAGCAGTTTCACTGTACCTCAAACACCTCAAGGAAAAACACAAAGTGAATGTGAATTCTGTATAAATACTGAAAATTGGTGCTGAATTTCATAGCGAGTTAACCCAGTGGTGGCATTTGATTTTTCTCTCCATTTACCTTCAGTGTATAAATACTATTTTAAAAAGTTTGCAAACCTCAGTATTTAAGGTATTTCCCATAATAAAGTATAGAAAAATACTAAAAAAGACTTAAATTATTAATTTAAATCCAAGTCACATACGTTTCAGTCCTGCAACATTATTCCAGGAAAATGATGGGAAATTTCACTTTTCTGACAGAGAGTTCCAAAGCTGAACTCCATCAAAATGTTGTGTTTAGATTAAAAAGGTGTTTGGAAGTTCTCTGGCAGAGTAATTGCCAGGCAATGACCAAAATTGTATCTAAATCTGAGCATTTGGTATCAAATCATTGACTATCTCTCACAAACTAGAAGTTTCGAGGTAGATTCACCTGGCCTTTTGCTTATTCACCTACGTCTTCATCCCCACTGCCTGCCTGGAGGTTGACTGGGAGCAAAGCCTGGTAGTTCTGAAATCATATTTTGCCATATTTCAGTTTACAACTCTTTAGCAAACTTTTTTGGGAAGAAGGGCTTGTCTACCTCCAAGTCAGTCCATTTTTGCCAAGAATTACCATATTTTCCAGTTTTGTGAGTAATCTCTTCAAAAACCAATTTGAAACAGCAACACTTTTCCACAGATTGAAGTTTCATCTCACGCCCCATCGGTCCAGTCCAGATTCAGGGTTTCTACTGAATAGAGCAGAAAGGGAGCTGAGATTCAGGCACGAACCCGAACGTTTTCCAGTTTCAGATGGCAGCTCAGCTATTGGGCTTGGGCTTGAGCCCAACTTCAGTTGCCACCAGAGCAATTTTGTCCAAGAGACCTCTGTTGCTTTCTGCAGGCCTCTATAAAATGCCTGAACGGTGGCAGAGTTTGTGTTTTGAATGTCTAAAAGAGGTGAATAACTGAAGTTTACGACATCTCGTCTTGCCGGCTGGAGCTTTAATTATTTCCCTTCTGCTCCTCTAAGTAATTCTACCTTCACTTTACATTTCTGATGTTTAAATATTGTTTTTGGGCAGAGGTATACTGCGCATACATTTTCTTTTCCTTGACACATCTCTTCTGATCTACCAGAGAAAATAACAATGGAACTGGTATTTAAGAGGCTTATAAAGAGGGCATTGATGTGAAAGTAGCAGCCTAGAGACCTGGAATGACAAATAAATAACGTCTCATCCAGGTGCACATGCCACTCACCTTGATGTCAGTTGCAGAACTACCATTAATTCTGTGAGAATAGGATCTGATCCCAAATCCATAAATCCTTTCTCAGCAAGTTTTCTCTGATGATATTCCTGGCACAACCATGACTAAGAAAACCTGAAACTCTCACAAGAACGCCCAGTTTAATGAGATTTCCAGTCCCAGTTTCCATACCAGTAAAAATCCTCAAGAAATCCACATAAATTACAGCCAGGCTTTCTAAAGCTTTCAGTTTCAAATCCACTTTTGCAAAACAACTGACTCCAGCCAACAGTTGTGCCCTGCCTTTCCAGGGCACCAAGTGGTTCTTCTCCATATGCAGTCCTCTTGCAGCTTGGCTCTAAAACCGGTCAGAAATGGCGTGAACCTCTAAGAGACCAACACTACAAGCAGTACAAACTGGTTCCTAAATTCCTTGCTTTACTAAATTCCCTTTCCAGCTTCTGCTCCAATAGCTGGAGGCTCCAAGAGTGGAGCTGCAGGGAATTCAGCTATGGTGGTCCAGGATGCCTTGGGACATCCCTGCTCCTCCTCCGGAGTACGCACCCAGGCAGGAGGGGCAGAAGAAAGGAACGTGAACTCAGGCCAACCCCATCAACTTGCAGTAATTTGAAACACCACTGAAGGATCCCTGCTTGCACTCCAGGCTCAGAATTCAAGGAAAAGGAGTAATCAGATTTCCTTCTGCTCTGGGACACCACCAGACTGCAGGGGGATGAAAACTACACTTGGGTGCAAAGACATTTTAATCAGAGCAGGCAGCACACAAAGGTATTCCAGCTGAGACAAGATCCTTGGATCCTTTGCAATCTGCTTGCCTTTCACAGAGCATCCCACAGAAACCTCAATGCTAGAGGAAGGTTGCCAGTCCTAGGGTTCACCTCACTGTGCTTTTAGAATCTTCCCAACAGCACTGTTAGAGCTGGATGGGAATTTTCAGCTGAGTTTTGGGATGGGAAGTGATGAATTGTCTGGCATCCATATATTGATTTCAACACTCCCATTATGAAACCTAGAGTTATATGGGAGCTCTGCTTGGTCTCCTGAGAGCTTACAGGGTGGCCTGTGGATCCACAGCAGGCTCTTGCATGTGTGTGTGGGTGAAAAAGCATTTCACCCCACGCTTAAGCCCATTCCTGTTCAGCAGAGTGCTTAAGCCCCTCACGCTTCTTCAGTTATGAAGAGAAAATTTCCCAAATTTTTCCTACATTTTTTACATCTCAGATGTTGAAGAGAAATACACACAAAGGATATAGCCAAAATCCTTATATTATAGGGCAGGAGAGGCCAATAGAGTCCTCTTTCCTTTGAGAACAGAGAGACAGAATTAGACTTATACAGTAGAACTTGGCACAGGCATAATAATAAATATGATATGAAAATGTCAGGGACCCAGAGGAGCTGACATTAATGTATGTGCTTCCTTAAACCCAAATCCTACAGCGCACAGGCAACTTTCTCCATTCATCATGGGCAAAATTACACCAGAGTTGGTGAACGTACACACTGCAGTTTTCAAGGCCCATTTTAGTTGCTTTCAGCATTTGTTTTTATATCTGCAACTGGCAAACAAACAAAGACTCAGATTTGGGGTTGCACACACTTTCAGTGGAGCAACAATGAAAGCAAAGGTGGGCAGTGGCCAGGCAGGACTCCCTGTTGAGCACAATGAATTCCCCACCAGACCACCAAACACAGTCCAGGGCTTGTCCAGCTTACCTCAACAGTTTAGGTGATGACATACCACAGGAAAAAACAAATTGCAACCTCAGATACTGGAGTCTTTTCTTCCACCTGCTATGTGTCTTGCCTTCCTTGGCTGGTACAGGTGATGGAGGCCTCAAGACAGCTCTCACCATTGCACAGGCTATGCTGTGTTTCTACAATTAATATCTTGCTATACAACAGGAGTTTCTCAAATCAGAATTACAGGAATCAGCCTTCAGAACAGAAGTTCCCTTTTCACAAAAGGGTGGTGCAGGCAGGTTTATTTTGGCCTCCTTAACTGAGGTGCTCTTTGCTGATTTAAGCTTCAGGTGAAAAGCAAATATTCAGGGACTTCAAAACCCCTGTATTATACACGATCAGTGTACATTAAATGTTCCCTTGATTTTTTCTTTTTTTAGAGGCTGCAGGCTGGATTTGCACTTGGAACAAGCTTTTCCCCAGTGGAGTATCTCCTGATTTACAACAGAGTGTCTGAAAAGAGAATCAGGCATTGCCTGTTTAATGAAGACTTTCAAATGAATCAGTCGCATGGTTTTGGTCAAAATTAGCATGCAAGTCTATTTCTAAAAGCAAAGTGATACTTTGCCTTAAAAGCTAATAGTAAAAGAAGTCCATACACAAAAACAGGCTGACCTCACTACAAGCATCTGGATGCCCAAATAAACACGAGCAGAGGGAATTCTAGCATCTGCAAACTGTTAATTCACCCTTTTCTTCTCTTTTGTAGGCTGGCCAAGTTCAATCTCCTGGTCGCCAACTTCTTGCTCCACTGAGACAACCCCACTGATGAACTGCGCTGGTGATGTCAGTAGCACCACTAATCAGCATTGGATCAGGACGCCTGACCTGGGGATAAAGTCTCTTTATATTCCAGCCTACAAGTGCTTTCTTTTTTCTTTTCCCGCCCCCCTTCTTTTTTCCTTTTGTGTTCCACACAGGATCTGAGATGATGAGTGAAAATCGTAAAGAGCTCTACAATCCTGGTGGAGAGAGGACCAGACTTCCAATGAGTTGGTTCCCAGTGACACAGCAGTGGTGCTGGTGCCTGATTTACACTGAATACTGCCTCAGTTGGGAGTGCAAAGCAGCTATTTGCATATTCAACATCTGTAAATCCCCATCCCTTAGTGTGCAGTTGGACAGGGGCCCCAAGGCACTTCCCTCCTGAAAAAACACTTCCAAGTAACACATGTGAACCCCAGTGCCAGATCCCATGGCAGGTGCTAATGGCTTTCACAAAGGCTCTCAGGATTTTAATTAGTAGAGTTTCAGTTGCTCATAGTATCCATCACTTCCTTTCCTTTTCCAGACTACTGAGTAGAAATATGGTTCTCCAACAAAATCCCACTGCCAGCTCTCCTCTGGCCCTTTCCCCCAAAATTCAACATCCACAATGTTCCGGCTCAGTTGTGGTTAGCTCGCTACCTGTTGATGAAGCACGTTCAAGCTACCTTATCTGGATATCTCCTCAGACATGCTTTAGTTTTCAGAGAAAAATAAGAACATCTCTGTGGTGATCAAGACCATTGCAGACTTGAGTCACCTTGGAAATGACCTGCTCATTGCAGAAGGTGAAGGCTGAGCCTGCTTCTGTCTCTGGTACACCAAGTATCTAAAACGATGTGTGCTGAAATTCCCTTGGGAATCCTCTGCAGAGAGGACAAAAGGGAAAGAGCTGGAGCTGAGGACTACAAAGAGGAGATTCTATATTCTTATTGTGCTTTCATACCAGTCCCATCCCATAGAAAATTTGCACAATTCTCTATTTCCCTACTGAAATCAGAGCGCAACCCACTTTTGAGCCCCACTACAATGAACCACCAGAGAATATCTACTTTGGAAGCAAGTACCTGCTGTTTGAGAGCTTGGATTAGATGACCTTTAAAGGTTTCTTTCAACCCAAACTATTCAATGATTCCTGTTAACAGTCTAATTTATGATGAGCAGAATCATTCCTGATGATGCTGCCCATCCAGTGATGACTGAGAGAATTCTGAAGGATGGGCAGGGAATTCACTGGTTCTGAGCATGGAAATGATTAAATTCTACTTCTGCTGTTGCTACTCTGGGATGGATTTTTCTGCTTTCATGGCAGCACAGACATCTACAGCAAAACTTGTCTTTATTTTCTTGCAGAACATCTCAGAAATTTAAACCTAATCCATCAACAAATATAAATACACTCATCCACCTAAGCCTGCAGATGAGCAAGAGTGCTCTGACTTTCACACAAACAGACTTCCCTTATCACCAGCTTCATCAGGAGCTGTGGGCAATCTGGCTTCAACCACACCACAGACAACAGCTGGGTCCTCTCTGACCTCTCAGACATTGTGGAGGCTGGTGGGATGGTTTAATATGTGCTTTCCTCCACTCTAGAACCATGGACCAGAGACAATTTGCTTCCCCTCTTGCCGTGGGAGATGCTATGGTACTTGCATTTCAACTCTGTCTCACAAAAAGAATATTCTCTATGATATATTTATTATTTTAAGAAACAAAACCCACTGCCTTAAAGCCTACTGATTTGGCTGCTAATAAACATTGTGAACTGGAGCAGCATCTGAATTTCTGAAGCAGTAAATCCAGCTCTCAGTTACAAAACTGACAGCTCTCATAAAAGAAAGAAAAAAAATGCAAGTAAAACATCCTAAGGAAATTATCGTTCAAATTAACTGCAGACATAAATTTATCCATCTGTTATCATAAGTGTGACTTGAAAATTATTTGCCCATAAAAATGAAATAAGCCAGAGTGCTTTTTTTTCTTAAACATTGACTTCATGTGTATGGTCTTAGCTGCCAAAATATTAACTCTTTTTAACAGCCCGTGTGCTCTTGGCTGTGTGTCTCTTTCTTGACTGTAAATGGACCTTTATAAATTGTCTGTATAAATGATGTCTAAGGCCCTTCACTGTTATTACAGATCAATAATTCCAAGTAAACCATCATGATTTTCAAAACACGAAACCCAAGCAAATGCCTGAATTTTACTTGACAGTACTCTATTTGGGTACCTTTATTCATTCAAAGGGAAAAGTTACCCTGTCTATTAAATGAAGAATATCATTTAACTGCACAAACAATAACTGCTGTTTCATTCCTAGACTACAGTTACTGTGAATACAAGTATGGTGAGAATTTCACATTAAGTCTGAACATGGTAAACACTGGCAAGAGTGGAACAAAGTCTACAGAACTGGGTACAGAGCTGGGTCTCTTTTACCCAGAGCCTGTATTTTTCTTGGAGAAGAGAAAGAAATGAAAGTAGAAAGAAAAAAAATTTGCTATTTTCACTTCTACATACTTTATAAAGGAATAAATTAAAAGTCTGAACTACTTCAGCACATTTAAATAGCAAGTAAAGCCATGGAAGATGGAAAAGGCAGAAATCTATTGAAAAGTCTATTTTTTATTTTTAAGAATGACAGAAAACTGAAAAGTTCCTTTTAGAATTGTGTATTTTTTTTTGTTTTAATGCTTTTGACTGGAACAAAACCCCCCATCTTTCAACAGCATAACAAAGCTTTGCTTCACTTTATGAAAAACCGTTTTATCTCAGCTTGCTTGGATATTTAAATGTCTGTCCCCTGCCCACCCCCTCATCCCCAGGATTTGTCTGTAGGATGTTTCACAGCCTCGTGCTGTTACAGGCAGACTCAGAACCAGCTCTCCTATGATGCACCACAAGGTCTTTGCAGCACAGCTCTAAGTGGCACATAGTGAAACTTCTAGTGGGAATCCCAGTTTACAGGAGGAGAGCAGTGACACCCAAGTACCTGGGATTTTGATTGACATCCGCAAAAATGGGCTTGTTTTTCCAGAAGAAAACAGAAATCATTTGTTTTCCACAAATGCCCAATTTTTTTAACAAAAAACCTGACACCTGCATCCTCCAGCTCAGCGGCACCAGGCTCCTGCACCACCAGTCTGCCAGGATATCATCATCTTGTTTTTCATTTGAAGCCACTCACTGGTTTTGTTTGGGGTTTTTTGTGGTTTTTATGGTTCTACAGTCATGGAGCAGGATGAGTAGGATACACTGAGCCAAACCTGGCTGCAATTTGCAAAGACACCTGTGTGGTGCCTTCTGCCTTAGCCAAGGTCATTATACTAATTCATTATTAGATGCTACAGAACTATCCATCCATGGCACTGGAATCTTAAAATAAGCTGAGGACAATGCCCCAAGAGAGCACCAGAGCCTCAGTTGCTGCATGCAGCTGTGCAAAAGCCAGGTGGAGCTTCACTACAGCAGCATCCACAAGGTACAGCTCCCTGCAGGGAGGCCACCAGAGGAACAGGCAGGGCTCTGCCTCGGGAGGGCTGTTTTCTGGGAGAGATCCTATTTCCCAGCCCCTTGGCTCCAGTTATACCTGGGAGTAACAGGATACCTCTGAGTCCATATGAATCATCCTGCAGGGCTTGGGCTCCCTCCTAGAGCAGCCCTGGTCTGTAAAACTGCATTTGTTGAAGTGTTTCCAAGGTGCTTTTCTCATAATAGGCTTATTTTCTTACTTAGGAAAATACTTATTTTCCTAATTTTATTTGGCAGCACAGTTTTATCTAATTCTTCCTTTCCCAGAAACTATGATGGATATTATGAAATTTGGAAAACAATTCATAATGCACATATATAATTTAATTACCATTCATTCATTAGTTCCAATATCCTCAGAATTAAGGGATTAATGCAGAGATCATGCTGGGCATAAAGGGCAATATCTTCTGAAGCACATTGTCCAGAATTTTTTTTTTTAATTATTGCTCCTTCATCATGTTAGTCTTAGAGATGCAGAATCTTAAATTGCACTGTTCTGGGAGCAAATAAACTCCCACAGACTCAATCATGCCTATCCTAAACAAAAGTGCATTCCTAAAATTTTGCACTTCAGGATTCATGGGGATATGTGAAAGCCTCAACTTTCATCAAAAACATCCTTCACTTTTATAAAAGGCAAAACCAAACTCTCCAAGATTTATAAAACAATTTGATTTCAAATTCAAATTTGAATTCAAGCACATACTAAAGAAACCCCCTCAAAATAAAATAACTACATATAAGGATGCAAAATAAAAGATTTATCAGTAAAACTCACTCTTCAAATTCAGTGCATGGGGGAAAATGGGAAACAAAAATCCTTCAGGAAAAAAATCTGCATTTGAATCATTAGAGAAAATGAATTTGCCTGCGCTTTGGTCACATAAAAGTTCTGGCATTGAAAAAAATTAATATTCTTAGTGTTCGCTGCGTGAAGAAAAAAACACCCCAGAGAAGAAAGCAGGAATTAATTGTACTTGAAGTAGGGATAGCCTGCAGGGATGGCCCAATTTGGTGAGAAAAGCCAAAGGGATGCTGGAACAAAGAACCCAAAACAAAAAGCTTTCCTCGGCATCTCCCACATCCCAGTTTCAATAAATCCAGCTGCGTGTGTCTGTTCTGCCCTGCCACGCTCAGTGCTGGGGAAACAAAACAATCCAGCAACAAAGGCAGTTTTCAACATCACCAGAAATGGGCCTAAAAGACAAAATGAGACTTGCTCTTTATGAGCCAGCTTTCCCAAGGGATGCTCCCTGGGAGTTTCAGGTAGGTGCCCTCTGATGGGGACAGGGAAAGAATGCTCAAACCTCCTGTAAGTTAAAAGTGCCTTTCTAAAAAATGTAACGTGGAATGAGCATCAATTGGCTTAATTTCACCTCTGGTATTAGCACAAACAGCTGCAGTGGGTTGGATCCATGACCCACCTGGTCCATGGTTTGTAGACTAGGTGTAGAGCACAAGTGGGCAGTTTTTCCTCTCAGCTCCATTTACGTGCTGGTTAAGGGATTTCCAAAACTGGAATCTGTTATCTAAGCCATCGTGTTCAATAATCTCTGATAAACCTCACTTCTTGGGTTAGACAGGCTGGTTTTTATGAATGCTTGTCCAATTATGAGCCATCATGATATATTTTCCTACTGTAAAAACAGTTAAGCAAAACTTCTTGGCCAGAAATATCATCAGCCAAGCCTGAGATTAAATAAGCTTGGGAAAATTCAGTCCGGATACACTCAAAAAATAAATACATCAAAATGCACGTGTCTCTGCTAAAACCCACAGTCTTTAATCAAAATTCCCACTGAAGTGAGTAGCGAAAGGTGAGTTGTTGCCAAAGTTCATAGCAAGAGCCATGGGATGAGAAGCAAAGTTCTGTCAAAAATGAGAAATTGCCATGGAGAGGGAGCAGGAGGAGCAGATCAGTTCTCGACACAGCAATCTCAGGCTGCCTTGAAGTCGAGGGAGCTCAAAGAGACACTTAAGCTGGTGCTCAGGACTCTGCTGAGCTGGGGCCTGAATGGTTATTATTTATACTCTTATCACACAGAAATGTGAATTCCATCGGATAAGGGAAAAGAAATAAAAAAAGGGAGAGGGGACAGTAGCACGTACTGTCACAGGCTCACAGAAGCACTGCAGACATCTTTGTTCTGCAGACTTCAGGGAGAGCACTTAAACAGGAAGAGGGACACTTTGGATTTTTACTAATGGTTTAAAATGCTGGTATTTAGCTACACACACAACTCATGCACTTGTGCAAAGCCCCAGACCAGCCAGTCTGTACATCACAGCACCAAAGCAGCTCAGTCACCCATGGAGAGGTTTAACTGCAGCAACCTNGTGCAAAGCCCCAGACCAGCCAGTATGTACATCACAGCACCAAAGAGAGGTTTAACTGCAGCAACCCCAGAAGGTTTGAAATTCTGGGCCACTGCCTGGAGCCACACACACACGTGCTTGTGCCACCAAAGGGTTTGTGTTCTGCCACTCACTGCCATCAGCACTTGGGCTTGCAAATTCAAAGGCACCTGAACCATCTTCTGCACCTGTGGCCAAGTATCCCACAGGTCTGAGAAGGGAACAAACACAACAGCAAGGAAAGTGCTTACAGCTCCACATTTCTATAGCCAGACAAAAAACAAAGTAAGTGCAGCCTGCCCGGACCTAGACCCACCTCCTACAACAACACACTCCATTTTAGAAGTGGGTCTGGACAAACAAAAGTCTTTCTGCTTCAAAGGGAAGCCTCGTAAGAAATCTTCTCACAGGCTGAGACCTGAAACATTCCAAACACTTTGCTTCCAATCATGGGAACGGAGTAAAACAGAAAAAAATCATGCCATACCTGCTCCAAAGGCAAAGAAGAAGCTCTTGTCTCTGTTCTCCCTTAGAAGTGACATCACTCTTCTCCCCATCCTCTCATTCCTCTTGTAGATGAGCTCCTGTCTGAAGTAGCTGTCTATTTCCTGAGCTGTCACCTGCTCATGGGGTGGGAGTGTTGTGTTGATGAAGTTTGGCACCTGAAACAGAGAGAGGCCATAGCCCAGGTGGCATTGGTTAAGGAACCCACAAAACACTGCATGTTTTAATCCAGCCTTCTTTAAGCCACCTGGGCACCCCTATTACACAATAAACCACTAGAGGATCAGAGCATGAGTGGTTGTCAGGAACTCTCAAAAAAAAAAAAAAAAAGAAAGAAATCCCCAATAAATATACTTTCTTTAAAAAAGTGAAACTAGTATTTTACCAAAGGAAACTTCAGTTAATTTTGATTTTTCTCTGTCCCTTAATGAAAATGTAGTTTCAGGTGTTACATTTGGGTGAGTTACTTGGACCTTTATTCTCTGCTTGTTCAAAAAAAATCATTGGCCGTTTAATACAAAATTCCTGTGATCTGTTCTCAGCTGAGGTCACCATGAACTAAGTAAGGACTGTAAGAGTTGGCTTGTATACATGGCTTTTAAAGAACCTAGCAGTTTAAAAAGAGGAAAGGATAGCAAATGCAGACACAGGAAGATGCACACAAGGTAAACCCCTTATCCTTACATGCTATTAGGTCTCACCAGAGAAGACCATGCATTGCAGCACAGAAATCCCTGGTACTTTTCTGATATATCTGAGGAAGTGACTTCCACAAGAACTGCTCCTTCAGTCCCTGCTTTTGCAAGGAGAGATGTTCACAGACACAGCAGAAAGGCTGAAAGCCCAAGGACTTTGGTCAGGGCAGCAGACCCAGGAATGAGCCAAGATCCAAGCTGTAATGGACAGATAAGCCAGAAGTCTCTGATTATTAGGACAACAATTTGTTTTGAAACAGTGAAAGTCCCAGGTCCACCACAAGGGTTTGGGAGCCCATGTGCTCCCAGAAGAGCAGTAAGGGGGCAGTGTTTGGTGACTGCTAACAGGACCCAAGCACATTCTGGTGATTTTTCCCGTGCCTCACCACGGGAAAGCAGCTTAAGCTGCGAAGATTCAGATTTCTGAGTCTCTAGGTACATGTAAAGCTGCCAGGATTTCCAGTGTTAATCTGAGTCAGTGGTAATGACATTGCATGCACAGCCCATGAGGGGAACATCCCTCACTCGCTGTGCTGAAACACTTGGTACAGTGACTCTCTTACTTGGGTTAATTCCAGCTCTGGTTTCCTACTGTACAAAATTCCTGTACTCATTTTCTAAAAGTTGCCTTTAGTTTTCGTTTTTCCCACCTCTTCCTGTTCCACTTGGTCACATGGTTTTATCACAATGATTTTTGTCTCTTCCCACCTTCTTTGCTCATACTGCTTCTCCAAAAGTTTTCAGCATCTGAGGCAGAAAAACTGATTTCCATCTTCCCAGTGACTCTCCTTAAAGCTTTTTCATTGCAGCCCCATCTGCATCACTCCTAATATATGTGAGGGACCAAGTAGCAGAGATTTCTCACCATACATTATGTAGGATGAGTCTACACCTCACTCTGGATTCACACCAAAGACTGTTCCCAGTTGAGTGAGACAGAAAAGGGGACCACATCTCCTGAACCAGGGGATCCCAAGGGGATGGAGACAACACTCCATGTTAGAGACCCTGCCCCAACCTATTGAGTCTCACAGACCAGCTGGACCTTTGATTTTCCAAACTGGTTCTCAACCTGCTTTGCCAAATCACCATGCTCCTCACAGCATGTCCTTCTTTAAGGGTTCAGTCACATTACCCTGAGTCATTCCTTCCTCCAGGCTTTCTAGCATGGCTTGGCATCACCAGTGTAACTCCTGAACTCCTCAGAGCATGCAAGTACTTGCACCTTGTTCTCGGCCCTGAGCCAGCACTCAACAAGTAACAAGTCCCATTAAATCAGGCCTATTGGAGACACCAGTTTCCTGTGAAAGCCCAAGGAAGTTACCTCCGTGTTTGGCAAGAATACTGTTAGTCTCAAAGGGATGGAGGAGCAGACTGATGGTGTCAAAGAGATAAAATGCTGCTGGCTACAGCAGCAAAGGACATAGTGGCTTCCATTCCTGGTGAAACACAGGGAGAGATTTATATTGTTGGAATAAAGGCTGAGGAATGAGTAGCCACTTTACACTTGCTGTAACCTCTGTAATGCAAAGCTGCAAATCAATTCGTCCATGGAGATATCACAAACGTTTGCATCTCCTCTATACTGGGGGTCTGAGGCAGGAGGCAGGGAACCTTTTAGGCACTGAAGTGGAAGGTGACATTTTCTGAAAGCATCTGAAGGTTCAACATCCACATAAGAGACGCCTCTTCTTCCCTGCTTCTGGCTGAAGGGAAGTGAAGGCTGGGACCTGGTTTTGAATCACTCATGATGCCTTGGGGAAAGCAAGGTACAGCCTGTGAGCACAACCTGCTCACACAAAGCAGGAGCAGCAATGCTGGGGGACCAAGCAGCTTTGTGCATCCCACTGGTGATGGAGGTCTAGCTAGCCAAAAACCAGATGTTGTATAAGGTCTTTGCCAAGAAGGGAAGTACATTTTGCCTCCTTGTGCAACTTCATCACTTGCACACACATTTAACTTATAGTTTGTTCCTTCTTTTATCTAACTTTAAATACAGTACACAAAACAGAACCTTTTTTTCCCCTCTTCCCTTTTTTTCCTTCTCTTCTGTGGGAAAAAGTTTGCCAATGGCAGAGAGATAAACTTAAAACCAAGGACTGGGTTTTGTCACTTTCTTTTGCTTGCCCAAGGAACAAGACAAAGGAAGGCATCATCTAGAGAGGCACAGCATCAGCTGCAGGTCTTGCTGCACTGTGTGCATTCCTGCATTTCTGATGCCTGGCAGAAATAAAATCTGCATGTGTGTTTCAGCGTGTGTGTGGCAGAGGACAGAAGATAAATGACTGCAGTAAGTATGCCCCTACACAGTAGTGCAACCACACTCTGAGCTGTGACACTTGCCCCATTAATCACCCCTGCTCCTCCCTGTATCCAGGTCCTTTCCACAGTCAGTGACACACACCATGCCTGGCTTCAGGCAGACAGCTGCTCCTGTTGATTTAAGAAACCCTTAAACCAGACAGGAGCAGGAAGTCAAGAAACAGTCACACACAATTAGGAAACTCTTAACTGGAGCCAGAATTTAAGTTTGGGGTTTTTTTTGGAAAAGAGAAGATTTGTTGTTTTACAAGGATGGGCTAAATATGCACTAAAAGGATGCACCTTCCCCCTTGTAGTTTCATTTTGTTTTCATTCTGTGAAAAAATTAATTTTATCATTTTAATGATATGAATCTGTTGTTTTTGAGTTGAGAGTGAATGGATAAAACATTTGCTGTGCTCCTGGGTGAGGGGCTATCTAATAATACCTGAATACTGCTACCAGTATTTAAATGTACAATGGAGTGGATTATGTGTCTGTTGAAAAATCCAAACTTCTAATTTTACTGTTCACCTAGGAGAGTAACAGCTGGATCAGCAGAAAAATGCATCACCTGGGGTGTGCTCACTTCTAGTGGATACACATGACAAGAGATAAATAGATGCTTTACATCCAGTCTCTGCAAGCTGTGCAGTTTTCTGAGAACCCAATCAACTCATATTTATACATAATTCTAGTGGAAGCTCAATAATGTATCTCATTGAGGCATTCAAAATAAAGAATATTTTGTTTTACTTGATAAGGTAGCACTCCTTTTTTCTGTTCCCATTTCCTTTAGGTTACAGCTCTCCTATGGACAGTACTGATGGACCACAAACTCAGTCATTAGGTACACCCTGCATTTCTCAGTTAAACTTTTGAGGTTAAAGAAAGGGACTATGAGAATAAAAAATAAATCCAAGCCTTGCAAAAATTTCTTCCCCTCCCCACTGTCTGTGCAGTTTGACTTGAGTCAGTATCCCTGATGGAATATATGTGTGGATAAAGCTCTGTACACATGTCTGAGCTCACAGTGCTGTGGGATGCGGGCCATAATTCTTCACCTTTGAAGTCAGTGGGAGCTTTAGGGAGAAGAAAGAGGAAGGATTGTGGAGTGGTTATGACACTACCCTGAAAAAATGGTTCTGCTCCCATGGGTGATACAAATCTCTTACATGATCACAAGCATGTCATTTGGTTTTAAACCTTCAAAGGAAACTCAGCACTTAACCTCCACTAAGTGTCTTTGAAGCATTTGGCTTTATTCCTCCTGTGTCTCAAAAGTCCATCTGTAAAACGGGGACAGCAAGACTTTCTACCTTGAAGTTACATGCAAGGCACTGGCTCAGTCTAGCTCTGGAGGGACCCAAAGGAAGATCCAAAGTCCAACGCGATGCTCAGCAGTAACCTCTCTTCCCATAAATTTCCACAGAGGCTTGGATTCTGCTGCAATCATTAGCATAAGAGCTAACAAGATACTTTAGCTTAGAAAAATGCATTAGCCATAACTCAAGATCTATGCTTTCAGCTTTGTCTGTAGAGACAAAAAGAAAAGACAGAAAAAAAAAAACAAGGGAAGAGCAAAATATATTGCTGCAGAGTCCTTTATTACATTTAGGGCTTACTGCCAAAATTCAGCTGAAAATTCATGGACACGGGACTACATTAAAAGTACATTTTTTTTTATTTACTATTTTTTAATATTTGGACAAATATTCTGGGCAGAGGCACAATGCCAGAGTTGTGAACATCAATCTGCAAATGATTTTTTTGGACACACATAAGCACCATCATCTTTGATTACATTTTTTTTCCTACTTTGGATTTATTGGCTACAGTGGAACTGCTCCAGACTCAGTCCAGTATCAAATCACTATCATATGTAGAGTAACAGTGTTATTGTCCCTACTCCTATGCACCACACTTCCCAATCCTCTGATAACCTTGTTTAGCCTCGTTCTGTTCCAGTGATGAGAGTGTATTTCTGGAATGTGCATTCAAATGGTAATATTATGTCAATCAAAAAACAACACTACCAACAATGGAATAAAGAGCTTTGTGCCTTTCTTCACCTGCTTGTGGGCAGAAGTGATCTTCAACCATAATTCTACTTGCAGATGGAGAAGAGGAAGCTGAGATAGGGAAATGGGAAGCCAGCCCCTGCCATGAAATACACAGTGATCCTAAAACCTCTTCAGCTATTATCTTCCTGTATTTTGGTCAATCCTTTTGGCTTTTGAGGCTCCTCTCTCCCATTGTCCTAATTAGCAGATGACTCAAGGATTTCCAGCCACATCTCCTGAGAAACATCCAAACTCCAGACTGCTGCATGTACAGCATCATCATTAGCAGTTGCAGGGGAATCTCTTAATAACGCAAATGTCTGATTTCCTTATTTCCTTATTTCTCCTTCTCTCCTCAGAGGTTCACAGGCTAAACAGAGAAAACAGAAAGCAGCACATCCAGGGTCAAAAGGGACAACTATGGCAAGACAGGGAGCTGGCCATCAGCTTCCAGTGTTCCAGTCCAACACCTCAGTGCAAACCCCATCCATCCCTCCCTGACGAGAGGGCTCCGCCTCCACACTCGTAATCCTTATCTTCAGTTGTGAGCAGGGAGCTGTTCCCAGATCACGACAACTACATTAATTTTTTTAAAACATTATAAAGATTGGGTTCTCTTTATTAGTCTTCTGGTTTATGAGGTTTACGTGGGCAGAGGCCAGAAGACAAGTAAGGGATCCTGCTTTGAAGGATTTTCCCTGCACCATGCAGGTCAGGAACCTTTATACAGTTGACAGCATTAGGCAAGATAAGGATCTCGAGAGCTGACAGGCAGCTTATGGGGGCTGCCAGGGAGCCAGAACAGCATCCCAACACCCGCTGGCTCCTCCAATGGCCCTAAATTCACACCAGCCCTTCTTGGGTCACAGGCTGACATCTGAGATCTTGTTATCATTCCTTTATGAAGGGAGGATACCTTCCTGTTAACCAGCCTTGACAAGGCATTGTGGCTTTTACTGCAGGGCTGCAAAATATACTGCTCTGGACTTGGAAGACACCTGTTTTCCTCTGATTTATGGACCCTTCTGGCATCTGGGAGAGCAATATCCTCTTACTGCAGCCTCTGATAGGAAGGATTGAAATAGTGCAAAGTGAATGGGCTGTGAGAACAAGTATCTCCACGAGGAGGACGTGGCTGCCACAAAAGCAAAAGATGCTGCCAACTCAACTGGTTTTCCTCCAGCACTCCCAAGCTTCCTTCATGAGGGAGACCAGCAAATGCCAAGCAAGGAATGTCATGTTAAACTGATTTAACCCAAAGCCCAAAGTTGGCAGCTGCCAAGAAGATAAGCTTCCAGCTTGCTGGGGAAAAGGGAAACCAGGAAGGTGCACTCTCTAGTTTGAGCATGTGATTAACCCATTATGGCTTTCTCTTAAGCACCAAAATTTAAAGCAATATATTAGAAGTCTGAGTGGACTGTAAAAGGAGCCTTTCATCTTTGAAGCAAAGCTCAGTTCCATCCTTCTTTCCCTTTTCCGGAGTTGGAAGGGAGAAAAAGACAAAAATATTTTTTGCTTGAAGGGAAGTGAAGAACACAAACAAGAACATTTCTTGGGACCAACTCTGGGTGCCACTTCCAGCCATGAGCCCACCTCCCATCAGTGCTCATGGTCCATAGATGTTGCAGTTACATCACAGTTCAGGTTAGTGAGATTTCTGTAACTGGCCTCTCTGATTTAAAGCTTGTGGGATACCCCCCAGCATGCCATGGCAACTTGAGTATAAAAACAGAGGTCTTTGAGTTTCAAACTGGCTACCTCAGATCTAGGGGCCACTGGAGCATCTAAACTTGTAAATGTAGGAAAATTACAAATAGGAGAAGATGTGAAGGGGAAGAGCAGGCTGAATGCCAGTGAAGTCTCTGTGGACAGTGAACGATACTTTCAAAAATCAGCTCTGCAGGTGACACAAAAGCTGTAGGAGTCATTGCTGGCCTGAGTGTAAAGCTGCCTGCAGGCAGGGTGGGCTGCAGCCCTTGGACACCCCTGTATCTGCAGTTTCAGCCCCCGCTGCACCTGCACAGACACTCTCCCTGGGAGCACCAAACCCATCCCTCCAGGGCGCTTCTTCCAGGTGGCACCTGGCCAAACAACAGCTGTGTGTTCTGCCTAATTCTACCTTCTCTGTCCATTTGGGTCGAAAGAAACCATAGTTTTTTTTTTTTAAAAAAAGGCAGAAAGGCCACAGGGATGGGCTGTGTGTCTCACACACTCACAGCTTGGGGGGTGATAATTCTATCCTTGTTAAAAAAGACTTTCAACAAACCCCTGAGAAGTCATGACCTCCATGTATGTTTTCTATTTGTTTTTCCACACCAGTTAAATAGCTGCTTTCTAAGGAAAAGAAGAAGCAAGTAACACCAACCCCTCCTCCAAGGCCTCCCTCCCCACCCCAATCCCATCCCTGCTCCCCTCGGTTGCGATGCCAAAATATGCAGCCGGCCTCTCTATCTGAATGAATGTTTTGATTAAAGAAACCTTAACAAAACAGAGTCAGAACAATGATCCCGGCCCCCTTTCTGCAAGCTTCACCCAACTATGTGGAGTATATTTAGGACCAGATTACAGGGACCTGCTCATTAATTGACTAAGGATGACAAGCCTGCAGTGTATGCAAATAAAGGTTTGGATTTCGGAGGGGAGAGTAAATCTCAACAACCTAATAATACTCCTGCCACATTTAAAACCCTTTTAACATTAGGATTTTTTTTTGAGGCCAGCTTTCACGAGCTTGCAAACATATGGAAAAGTTCAAGTTTTTCTATTTCTCTTCCAAATGCTTTCTTTTCTTTGACAAAGAATATTTTTTTTTTCTGTTCAGACACTAAAACCATCACCTATTATATTGCCATGACACCCAAGTAAAGATACTGATCAAAGGGCAAAGCAGGGCAATAAAGTGAAAAAACTGGGGCCAGAAGGTTTGGGTTTGGGGTTGGTTTATTAAAGAACTGCAATTCTTTTTCCAAAGGTATTTTTCATTTTGTCTTCTGTTACACAGTGGGAAAACAGTTGGTCAGTAATGGGTACAAATCAGATTTGGTTGCCTTGGATATGTATTGTTCAGGGCTCTTCAATGAGTTTCTTTCCATCCCTGTTTAGTGAGATTCTAGGAAAAGCCTGAATGTGTATGTGAAATTTGCAATATTATTTTAACCTGAGGCGAGTCTGATCCAAAATATACAATTTGCACAATATCACATAACTTAGCAAGGAGCAGAAATCTGGTTTATAACACAACAGCAGCTGGACTGGACATGGGACCTCCAGAGCTGACCCTCAAGGGAGTGCACTGCAGATGTGGCTCTGCCTTCCTGTTTGGCCCTAGAAAAAGTCCAGGCTTCTCCCTGTCCAATCAGCTTTCCAGTTATGTTGGCATCTGAAACAAACTGGATGATAGCTTTTGAACTGATTTTAACTTTCTTTATGGTGGGGTTACTTGAGAGGTCTAGTACCAGATGAAAAGATGGAGAACATCTCCAAGAAAGCCTTTTAGAAGTGGAACAACGACCAGTGAGGAGAAAAATAAGGAATGATTCACATTAAGTTACCTCTGAAATGGATTTCTTTGCATCCAAGCTGGTAGAACTCTACAAGCCTAGATCTACAAGATCTAGGTCTGAAGTGACCATCAGAGAGCTCAACCAGTTTACACTGTAGATACCTGATCTATGGCATTCACCATTTGGTAATGCACACTAATAGTGTCAGATGAGGAAATGTTGTGTCCAGGAGTACCCAAGAACAGAGTCTTTTCAACAATGTCTAACACTAATCCTGCCAAGTCCTGCCAAACCAACCAACTTGCCCCCTGGTCCCACTTTTCTCCCCTTCACAGTCATAAGGAGGAGCAAATATATCTTCTAGATAAAACAAGAAGAAAGAAAAAGCACTTTGTACATTCAAGCAACAAGATACTATTTAAAATACCAACAAATCTTTTTCATTTCTCTTTAACAAGTATTTCCAAAAAACACTTCATAAACCAGCTCTTTAAAAAGAAGAGAAAGTAAATGCTTTACAGCAAACATACAGTACTGCACAGAAAGCAGCACCTTCAGCTCTGAATAAAAAAATATTTTTTACCAATCACTCTTTCATACTCATTTATAGTCTATTCCTGTACTAATAAATACATATAGTCAACAATCTCTAAATATTTTAATGTAAATCAGCCCTTTTCTGTAGGTGAATACGTTCTTTTTCTAATAATGCAGCAGTCTGAAAGAAAAATCTTAGCTTTTAAATGTCTTGTTCCAATTTTTCCATGACTCTCTCTTCTCTCACATTACTTTCTTCATAGAAAGAGGAAGGAAAGAACTTCCAAGGTAAAACAACTCCAAATGCAAAGATGTCACGAAAATTTTCAAGCAAGGACAACCTATATGCAAAACCTGTAGCATGAAAATTATCTGGGCATGTTCCAGATTATTAATAAAAAAACAATCTCTGCAATGTTTTCCCCAGCACTGTCATCAACAAGTAGACTTCACTCTCAATCTGGATCTGCAACCAATTTTCTGAAACACATAAGCCAAAATACAATATTGCTCCAATCTGGAATCCTGTTCTGACATAATATGAAAATTAGACTCTGAAAATTTTGGCTACACTTCTGTTTTTTCGTTCACTTCCAAATGCTCCCAGTGTACCAAAACACGGAGCTGTAACTCAGGTGCAAGTGGAAAGAAATTATGATCCCACCACAGCAGAGCAAGAGCTCTTCTGAGCTATGGGAAGGCAGCTCCCATGGGAGGAGAAGGTGGGGGACAGGCTCTGCTGGCTGTGGGCACAGGCAGCACTGAGCACTCGTGTCACCAAGCACCCAGCTGGCATCAGGACCGCCAGCAGCATCCTCCTGACAAACACTCCTGAAGCGTGACCGACCCTCTGCCTGGACACACAGTGGGAAACTCGTGGGATGGCTCCCCTGGGGCTGGAGACAGCCTTGCACTGGCTTTTCTGGAAAGCCCACAATCATTTTCCCTGGAAGAACGAGAAGCTGTGCCTGCACTTTGTTACTGCTGAGAATGATAAGATGTTTCCAGAGCGCTGTGTTACAATGGCTGTGCCTTCAGTTCATGGATTTATCTTCCTCTGTCCTAGATAAAACTCCATTCCTTGGACAAATTAGGTCTGCTTGTCATTCAACACTCTACCTAATGGTCTCAGCTGTGTGTTTCTGCAGTTACTGAAGCTGGAGCATTCCACAGATAGTTCTCATTGATTTGAGAAGTAAGCCAGAAATCCAGTTGTATTTTATCCAAAATGACAATGGGGCAAGTTAATGATATAATTAGAATTCTCAGGACCTTTAAATTTTAAAGGACAGGTTTCAGTGAAGAATGATAACATTTCTAAAGGGGTATGTAACACAACCTGGTGATTTATAAACAGCAAGTGAGGCACTAAACATTTTCTTCTATAGTTTAGGGAGGCTGATACTGACATGAGCTTGGTTTATAAATCTCTAATGTCATGTTATCAAGATCATCACATGCTTTTCAGAAGGCAACACTCACTATCTAAATCCACCCATGGCACTTCAAACTGCAGGGACAACTTGAGATATGGATGGCATCATTTGAGTAAGGTATCCAAAAAGCTAGTTTAGGTTGTTTCTGATGGACACAGCAACTGGTACAAAAAACCCCACACAAATTGTTCTGCACCCTACTTTTTCTTCACGGAGGCTTCGGGTCATTAGGCAATTTCTCAGCTGACTCAGGTAAAAAAAGCATAATCTGGAGACAGATAATTTTCTAATTTTGAACTAACAGATTTTTTGCATTTTAATACTTCTGAACACACTGACCTCAATTCCCTAGTGAGAGCTTCAGACAGAATACAGAAGTTAAAACTACTGATCCAATCCAATCCAATCCAATCCACTTTTGCTTTTAGGTGGCATTTACAAAAGGAGAGAAAGAAACTGACTTGTTAGAGGGGAAAAATAGTCTGGAGAAAGAGCAGAAAATACACCCATCCTATCTCTAGCTTAGAATACTTTCTCTTTGGTATCATTTTGACTCTCAGTCCAGAAGCCTCAACATAAGCCTCTTGATTGCAAAAGTCACAAGAGAATAAAGTGTTTGAAGAAGGCTATTGAAAAAAGAGAGATGTTCCCTACTGCACTTTTGGGTCATAGTCTACCTTATTAAACTAACCCCCATAAAATGTTACTAAGTTAAAATAATGATTTTTACATTTGGAAAAATGCTGCTTGCAAACAAAGTTTAAAAAAATAGAGAAGGAGAGGAATAATAAATGTAGTATAACCACAGGAAAGCAGAGGTGTTTCCTCTTTCACTGTTCTTAATTAAAATAAAATTTAAAAAACCCATTGAAACTAAGAAGGATTTGTTTATTCCTCTCTCATCAGGGCTGATGGCTCTGGGAAAGGAAAGAGTCAGGGACATGGGGCCCTGCTCACATCCCTTCATTCTGGGCACCCTGGCTAAGCTGCACTTCCCAAGCCGAAGGTGGTCCTGTCCCTACCCATGAGTGACAAAGGAGCTGTCCTCTTACCTAAAACCTGCTTTGGACTAGGAAGCACCTTTCCTTGCACCTTTCCTCCCAGCAACACCCTGTTTGTGCAGCCCCTTGGCACGGTCTTGGTTGCAGAAGGAGAGGTCTGCCCTCCCCTCCCAAATGCTGCAGGACTCAGGAATGTGCAGGAAACTGCAAACTTCCCAAACTCTCTTGGAGAGGCTGAAGAAGCTCAAGGAATTTATCTGTAATGTCAGGTCAACAGTGCTGCTATTTCCTCTTCTGGTCCTTTCTGCTCCAAGATGATTTTTGCACTAAAGGCACCTCAGCATCTTGCAGACAGCTACAGAAGCTGCTTCATCTCTGAAGAGTCACACTGGAGGCATTTAGGAATTTACTGCACCCACATAAACACTCTCCCTCTCCCCACCACAGTTCCCACAGTGACCCTGGACTTCGTCACCTCCTTCCCGGTCCATTACAGCCACCTCAACCATCAGCTCTGAACTGAGCTGACTGATGGACAGTTTACCTTTTTTCTGCAGCTCCTGATAACCTTCAAGGGACAAGCAGGCATGAATAACCTTAAACAGCACCCCAAATTAGTCCTCAAAGAGTGAGAGTCCCATCCTTTCGCAGTTCTCCTGAGCTGCACCATGGATCTGAATTCCCTGGCCTCCAGCATTCACACAGGTGTTGATTCTTACAACCCCTGATTCCTGATCTTCTGTTCTATGGGGTATTTCAAGGTTATGTTAACAGTACCAGCTTCAACTCTTATCAGACGTCTAAAGAGCTGGGCCAGCAGCTGGATGTCATGGAAGAAGGAACACACCTTCTAAAATCACTGTGGCACTCTTGTCCCCAGACTGGCATGGGTACCTGCCCTGAACTGCAACAGACTCAGCACATGATAAATCCCTGTGCCTGCATTTAATATCTCCAGAGAGAGATCCCACAGGGGATCTTTCATGTGCAATATCTGAGACAGGCTAATCTAATTTGGTAACCAAATGGCAAAAACTCTCCATGACAGACAGAGTCTTTCATCCTTGCAAAAAACCACATAGAACAAACTTTGGAATGACCCCAACTAGCAAAACCTGACTTGAATAGGGAGTTTATTTTATGTTTTAGTTTTCTATTTTGTTCTGCTTGCAGTTAAAATAAATGGCATAGAGCTGGTTTATAAAAACACTACCAAACAAAAAACTCTTTACCCAACAGTACTGCACAATATTTAGAGTTCTGCAGGGACCAGTATACATAGAGGGATTTTAATTTTCCATGGCCTGTAAGTGTTATAATCTCCATCAACTGTGTGCACTCTGGGACCATGACTAACACCAGTGCTTGAACGCTGACTGGTTGCTGGCTTCTTTCTTCTGTCTTTAACACTGTTTTGAAACTCACACTTGATCCAATAATTTGTAGGAATAAATAATTTTTTACAGCCAACGGTTCCTCTCAAACCCACAGGTCTGTTATAGGACAATGTGTCAATAAATCAGAGGTGTCTATGAGTCCATGCAACTGCTATGAATGACCACAACATCTTAGGGACAAAGGCTTTGCTTATTAGGAGAAATAACACTGGTGGAGATTAAAAGGTGACACAGGACATTCAGACACCAGGACTGTCTTCATGAGTTTGACTTCTAGCAGTCCTTCCATAGCATCCATTTCAAATATTCCATTACATCTTGCTTGTTTATTCCTTGTTTATCATGTATGCTGTGCCTCAACATTTCAGGAATAGCTACAACCACTGACTTCTCCAGGATCCTCTAAAGTCACGAGCTCTCTCTCTTTTCCAACTCATATTCCTCATCTTTAAAGATATAGTCCTACCCAAGTTGGTTTCTCCCCTTGCTTTTCAGTGCAAGGCTGACCAGAATGAACAGCTTTGGTATGACACACCCTTGTGTTTCAGTGCTGCCACGTTAACCACCCTAGTATGTCCTGCTCAGTCACACTAAAACAATGCTGCATTTTCTAGGACTGACTTAACTAGGACACCAAAGGGGTTTTATCCCATGTTGGGGCCCCACTTGCTTGCCCAGCTGTTCTGCTGAGAAACAAGTGACCCACAGAGCCCCCTGCAACCCAAGATAGTGATGGCAAGATAAAAATGTCTGAGAGACTTCTGCCTCAATCCACAGACTGAGCTTACCCTGACTCAGTTCACTCTGGGAGTCACGTAGCTCCCCTTGATTTGCATTTGCTAATGGTGAACTGCTATCATGATTTAATTCTTTCACTGGCAAGACACATACAATAGTGGGGCTGTCAAATTTGCATAGGTTTGCCCCAAGTGAGTCACTGCACCTGAGACTGGAATCTGGGAATATTGATCCAAAAAAGGAGATATTGGAGATGACATCCAAAGACCAAGTTTTCATAGAATTAACTGGAAAGGAGAAAGAGGAATCTCAGTTTGCCATGAAGCATCAAATTGGTCTGGAAAGCAGATTTCTGCTCCCTTGAGAGTTTTTAATAGCTTTGGATAACTAAGATAAACAGTGACTGAAGGGCTGTCTGAGACACACACAAAATTATTGAATTATGACATGTTTGAGAGGTTATTTACTTTATAGAGTATTTACATAAGGTCCACTTCCTCTTCTTATATAAGCTCAAACATTACGAAGATTCCCACTCCATCCTTAATGAGGGGTCTGCATTCAACAGCCCCAAACATCCAGAATTAAACTTTTTTCAAGAACATCCTTAGGAAACTTTTCCAGGCAGTCCATTCTTTGTTCCTAGCAACAAGCAATAGGACAAGAGGAAACAGCCTCAAGTGGCACTAGGGGAGGTTTGGACTGGACATTAGGAAAAATTTATTCATCCAAAGGGCTGTCAAGCATTGGAACAGGCTGCTCAGGGAAGTGTTGGAGTCACCATCCCTGGAGTTATTTAAAAGACATGTGGATGTGGTGCTTGGGCACACAATTTAGCTGTGGACTTGGCAGTGCTGGCTTAGCAGTTAACTCGATGATCTTGGAGGTCTTTTTGAACCTAAACCATTCTATGATTCCCCAGAGCCTGAGCAAAACCAGGGAAATTCCACTCTCTCACCAGGCAAATGAGGCACGTGTGGAAAGAAAACACAGGGCATTAAAAAGAAGAGGGGAAAGAGGGATCGGAATATGAAGTGATGACTGGGATATTGCTATTAAAGCAGCTGATTTTTCCTCAGTTCTCTGGCCCATCTGGAACAATTCTGCTCACCTGAGAAGTGTCATGGTTGAATATCACAGCATTCAGGTCTCCACAGTTGTAGTGCTTGATGAGATCCTCAGTGGTGTAAGGCGCCTGCAAACTCCCTGCTCGAAGGCTTTCGTGCTGGAGCAGAGTTTGGTTTAGAGCAAACAGCACCTGCAGAAACACAGCCAGGAAAAGAGAGAAAAAGCTAAAGATAGTAGGAATCAATACAACAAGGACTAAAGGACAAAACTTTGAACGACTTTCCTGCACCTGAAATCTATTCCCTTGATTCATTCTGGCCCACAGCAAGAAGGGATGGTCGTTAGGCATTCCCAAATGGAAAAGCTTTCAGGTGCAAGACCCTATAATATTCTCCACAGAGTACAACTTCACAACAGATACTTCTTGCTCAGAGGTCACAGTGTCAGAACTCTTGGCCTCTCTGTGCTGGTTAATTTGCTTCATGACAGACACTGGAATGGAAACACCCCTAAATGAGGAAACTTCTAGTGCCTCTGACTGTTTCCTGTACCCTAGCTTATATCCAAAGCCCAAGATCAGTTGAAAGGTTTTTGAGAAAAAAATCAAAATCTTCTGAACTTCTGAAGTCAAAGGTGTTGTATTGGGACTTTGTGCACACTTGTAGTAACAGAAACTTTAGGAAATTCATTATTAGTCTGCCTCCTTTTGCCTTTCCTCCTCCACCCATTCATTTGCAAAATGAGAACAGAGATACAGATCTGTAACACAGCCCCAACAGATTGGTCCAGTATCCCCATCCCAAACCTGAAAAAAGCCCAAAAAAGCAGAAGCACTAATTACCATGTAATTTTGGGTAACCAAAAAAAAAGTCCTTAAATATTAGATTTTTTTTCTTTGAATTACCAAACAAAGGCTTAAAAAACCCAAGTAAACAAACAAAAAGCCTGCCATCAGAAACCCCCCCACACATCCCCCCAACAAAAAACCAAATAAAACCAAACCAAAAAAAGGACCACTAAATTTCACATGAACTACCAAAAATCTTTTTAGATTTTTGACAGACTGTAGGAGTAATATCTACCAGTTATTGAACCACCTAGTCTGGGCTTTACATGCTCCGCTTTCCAAGAACCTTCTGAAGAAATGTGATAAAAAGTAGATGAATAAATCAGAAGAACAGCAGTGAAGACTATTGTCATGAACTATATAAATAAACAAACACACTTTTCCTAAAACAAAGTGGAATGTGGTGACTGTGAATTTGGAGTTCTGCAAAATTACATTGATGTGTCATTTTTCATGAAAAGACTCCTGAACCCCTCAGTCTCATATTTCACCACTTTTTTGAGCTTTTCCCATTTATAACAGCAGTGCCCCATCCTTCCCAGAGAACAACAATCACCTCAAAATCTGGGCAAGGTGATTCCTGCTGAGCTCCAGTCTGGGACCTGAATTCTTACCTTCTTAAATATTAGCAACTGAACCCACTACAAGGAGTGAACCCAAGAGGAGTTTAAAATCAGCAATTTACATATGTATTTGCAGGATGGAAGTTTTTCTTAGTTTAAAATTATGATTCCCATTGAAGTTTATCTGAAGGTAAAGGAGAGGAAGCTGCAAAATTTCATGTATATAAAAAAGAGTATCGGATATTTAATTATTAATAATAACATTGATAATGTTAATAATATTAATAATAACAAAGGATCTTCAGGACACTAACAGCCTCAAGAAAAAGCTGTCACATGCTAACTAACATACACAAATTGGGTTGAGGAAAAACAAATGCTAGTTTTTCATTTACTTAGGGAAAAAAAATGCTCTTTCAACTGAACCTGTTATATCTCAATTTAGCAATTGGTTCCCCATTAAGAGCCAAGCCTAAAAGATTTCCTTGCCCAGATCTAAGGGTCTCTTCAGGCTTTTCTACAAAGAGATCAAGCTTTCCCAGGACCACAGCTTGAAGCTAAGCATCTTCCTAACTTAGTTTTTCTCTAATTTAAAAAATATGCAAAAAACACAGTTTGAAAAATTTCTAACGTTTGAAGGATCTGAGCTTTTGCTTTTTCCCCTAAGGGCTACAGCTCAAAGAGGAAATGGTTCATCCCAGGATTTCCTGGGGATTCTAAACATTTTGACTAATAAAAATAAAAGCTTAGAAAAACACTGACAGGAAAAATGAGAGCAGAGGTTTTCCCAAAATGCTTTTAGCAAAATCCTTCTCATTTTTGATTTTTTAAACAATGGATGTTACTGGATTTTTATATACAAAAATATGTATACACATAGGCACACACATATACAAACCACCAACAAGCCCTGAGGGCAAAACCATGTGTTTTATGATAAAATATTAAGAAGGCAATAAACAAATCCTTACTTTACTCCCAATGCCTTCCTTCCCCCCCTCCCTTTTTTTTTTTTTTTTTTTTTTTTTTTTGTTATTCTGGGGAAACCAGTCCTGTGCATTAATGCTGTGGGTCTTTCTCCTCTGAATAAGTTTGGAACCCATTACATTTTTTCAGTCACATTTGCAGGGGGTTAGAGATCTTGAAGAATATTGTCTCTGTGCTGCTCAAAAATCAGCCTGTAGAGAAGTTCACCATATGAGTTCACTTCTTATAAGACACCAAAGATTCCAAATGAGAGAGAATGAGTTATTTTGCAGTTTTTGGCAGATGGCCCCCCCATGATTTCATTGGTGCCAGGACATTCATTTCCCTGCTTTCTGCCTCAGAACAGCTTCGGGACCTAGAGGTGATGCTGGCCACCAGCTGAACCCATCCAGTCACTGTGGGAAACTCAGCACTGGGTTCAAACTTCTGCCCCAAAAGCTACTCCAGAGATTTTATTTTAGGAGGAAAGTTAAAATCAGAACCTTGAACACTTGTATATGCAAAAGGAAAACTGTAATTAACTGATTTCTAGAAAAGTCTTGCTTAATCAAGCCATAACCACCATGGATTTTGGTTCCAAATCTCAAGAGAAGCGGGTCTCATCACAGTCGTCTGGTTCCTGGCTGGATTTGTAGACCATTTCCTTCAGAGTCAGGTTAAAGCCAGCTTAAAACCCGAATTTATTTTTCCTTACTGTTCAGATAATGTCACAAAAACAATGCTGTTTCCTTCCCTTCTCTCTATCTTAATATCAGTGACCCCATGACCCCTAGCCTAATCCTCTATCTGAGTTAAATCTCCCAGAGCTGCCTGAGATTACTGAACAACTGGTGACTTCAAAATAAACACACTTAGAGTGACTGCCTATACACAGTCCCACCTAATAAACAGAGCAGATGGATTTGTCCTGGGAAGCAATGGGAAGTCATGACTTTGGCTCTTAGGAAGTGCATTTTTATTCACACAATTTATGGTCCTCACCCTGGTGTGCTTTGAAGACATTTTTGCACATCTCTCTCTGGCCCCACTGTTTGTGACTGACCAACCTTTTAATCTGGGTGGTGTCATTCCCCAAACACAGAGATTTTATTTGGAGACACCAGTTCAGCCCTCAGGGCAGTCCTGTTTTAGTGTCAGTGGGAGTGGGTCCCACTAGTCCTACACAGTCCCAGGGACCACTGGTCCAGACTTTTTTGGAATTGTTTTGCACAGCCTTTGGACCTCTCAAGGAAAAGGGGCTGGACCAGTGAAGACCTTCACTAACAGCTTTACTGATCACCTTGACATTCAAACAGCATTCCCCCTCTCTGTGCTTCTGGATTACAGAGCCAGGAGTCACACAAGAACAGAAGGAATGGGTTACGAAAGCAAACCTCTCATATAAATCAACTTGAATGTTTATGGTGTTTAACTTTCACCTTCAAAAAGATAAAGGATTATAAAACCTCCAAACCACACATAAAGCAAGCAGACACAACTGCAGTAGGTCCTAAGGTCTTGAGGCTGGCACTGCCCAGAAGTGTTGGTATCAGCAGTTGTCCTTGGGACAGTTTGAATATTGTCGTGCAAACACATTGGTGAGGTCGGAGGTTTGATTTTATGTGATAATTTAATGAGAGCTGGTTTTTAGGGAAGTAAACCTAATCTACAGAAACAGATCTAGAGAACCACTCCCACCTTTTTAAAGAGGGAGGAGAAGTGAATAAATGTGTATTTGGAACGGGTTTAGGAACACTCCAGCCTTTCCACCAGAAATAAGTTTCTTCATTGAACTTGGGTTTGAGAGTAAAGCCAGATGGATGTGCCATTTGTTCCAAGGTACTCTCACAACCATTCACATACCATGTTTTATTGTGCCAAACCAGCAGCTTCAAACTGGACATTTGAAGGCTCCTGAAGGCCAGCACCATTTTAGTGCTGCATGTGATAGCTAAGGAGGAGAAATGACAGCCTCTGTACCAGAGAGATTTCTCCTTATCCATGTTCTGTACATCTGTCTCTAGCTGAAGAGCATAAGAAGGCCCAGAAAACAAAAACCAAGCTAACCCTCATCAAATACATCATCATTCCTGGTTATGTCAGCAGTGAACAGGTGGGCCTGTCTACCTGTGGAATCAAGTAGAAATGCTGCCAAGTCCATCTCTTCAATTTTTCTAACTAAGAAATACATAAATAATGCCACAATGGAAAAAAAAGTTTTGTAGGATCATCTAATAAGCAACTGTAAAATAAGACAAGGAAACCTTATTCACAGATAAAATGCTTGAGTGGTCCCAAACCTTCCTATTAAATATATTGCTAATAAAACGGACAACAAATTCAGGAATTACAACACAAGAAACACATTTTTTGTTAAGCTTAAGACAAATTGGAGCTGTGTTCTTCTGGTGTGTTTGCTATACAAGAGACTTGAAGATGAAAGGCAACCCTAGGAAAACTCTCAGGCCAAGCTTTGCATTCACAGGACTCCAGTAGCTGGAATTACAGGATGACCCCTGCACAGACCCATGATTAATAACAATACCACAAAAACAAGTACTTAAATTTCACACTATGATGTCAGCTCTTGAGTAGGCAACTTATTGTTTTCCTTTGCTCTCTCTTTTGGACACGTGCCACCACAATGCAAACACTAAATAAGCATTACTGGAAGTGTTTGAGTGACTATATCCTGTCAGTGCCAAGACTGCAATTCCAGAAAAGAAATACCAACTCTCCTACTTGGTTCAAAACAAACTGCAACACAAATATTGAGATATACAGTTCTGCAGGGGTTCTCCTTTTTTAAGTTATCCTAATCTGTGATCAAACAGAAAATCAAATATACAGTTTCAGGTCAAAATAGTTACTTGGGAAAAAAAAAAAATAGAAGAAAGAAAAATGCAAGTCCCTGATTTTCCAGATTAATGAAAAGCAATAAAAGTGCTTGCCCAAATCTGTTCAGTTCCATTGGTTTCCAGAAGACGGGTTTCCCCTTTCCTTGAATCTCTTGTGCTATTGCTAGGAATTAGTGAGCTGTGAAACTCACCTAATGAGGTCAGCATCAGGAAATAGGTCTGGAAAAACAGGTCCTGAGGGATCTACTAAAGGACTCCCCCAGTGTCCAAACGAAATCCTGGATGCATTGACACATTGTACAGCGGGGGCTGTGGGAGGAACGTGCCCAGCTTTGTTGTTGTTTTTCCTATAAAGGGACAGCTAAGGAAAGTGAAACTATTAACTCATCCACTGGAATTTCTACTCCCAAACCGTGCTCCCTGTTAAAGCTGCCCATAAAAGCCCTTCGGCTAGTTAGTTCCATATGTTCCCCAAATCCGCAGTTATTGCTTCTGAAAGGCAGGAGTAGTTAACAGTCTGCGGCTTGGCACTGACCAGGGAGACCCAGGGACCTTGCTTTCCCCCTCCTTTTCAAACTGCCAATTAACCAGCTTAATAAACCAGTTTGAATCTGACTGAGCTGCTTAGAGAAACCCCAAACCAACACCCATCCTAGGGCTCAGCCATGACAGTGACCCAGGGGTACAGCCCAGGGCAGAGCAGTCAGGCTACTGATGTGCAGCCACAGGACTCAGATTGGTTTTCTTGATGCTAGGAAAGCTGCAAGGACATTGAGGCCCCAGTTTTCAGCCCTATATGCCCAAAGCTCCAGCTGAAATTGACTCCAACAGCTTGACTTTAGCCTCCTGACTATTCCCCTTATGCAGAGATCCCATGATGCACTTGCACAGGCAAAAGTAATTTTGTTTTTTATTTTATTTTTGCTGTATTTTGATTGAATCAAAAACCAACAGAAAATTTCTAGATGGCAAACACTACAGAGTGCATGAGAATCCTATTCTCTCAGCCTCAAGCTCCCAGAAAAAGTCTCCTGGTTGATGGCAGCTCACACATTCCCTGGGCTGACCCTACTACACAATTGCTTCTGTTCCGAGTTCCTGGCTTCAGTAGGGCTGGGGCAGGCACAGGGTTCACTGAGACCCTGGAGAGCAGCAGTTTGGAGGTTTGTTGGGTTATGTGATAGAACAGGTAAGACAGCAACACTCTGGGCTCTTAGGTGCACATCTTCTCTTGCACAAGGTCATTAAAACAACAAAGACATGGAATTAATTTCTGTCTTGAAAGCACTTTTAAAACTTATACTATAATAAACTATAAATACCACACCCACTCTAAATAGGTCAATAAAACTCCAAAAAAGGTCTTAAATATGTAACCCGAAGTCAGCAGCAGCTGCAGCAAAGGCAGTATTGGAATAAGGGTAAGATCTGAAAACTTTTGTTCTAACGGCAGTGACCTCTGTTACTTGCTAAAGGTACTTAGAGTCCAGATTAACATAGAAGAAGGGGTGGGGGGAAAGAGCTTTGATATGGAATTTCCATCCCTTCCCCTTTTGTGAACCAGCACACTGATGAAAGGATGTTTCAATGCCCTCACCACATCACCAGCAGGGTCTCTTTTGCCAGTAACTCAGCTTGATGTCCAACCAGTCACAGTGTGAGTGAGCAGTGACCCTGTAGGATAACTCTGCTTTGGTCAATGCCCACATTCAATCTTAGGGAAATAAATTAAGAAACAACAGGAAGACAGATTTGCATTTTCATCAGAACTGAAACTCTGGAAGAGACAGTTAAATCTGCAATCTAAATGAAGGACTTGTGTGGATTTTGCATGCAGGATTTACTTGCATCCAGCACTTCTGCATCGGTCTTGTTTCTCAGCTGTAAAGTCAGCAGATTAACTTTGATGAGTAAATCTATCTAAAAGGCTAAATATTTTCACCAAAGGAGTTACCCTCTGAGCAGTCTAACTCTGCAAATGGTTTTACAATGAAGTGCAACTAGTTCCAGTAACTAACACCCTGCCCAGCAGTGATGGCTTGCAGGTCCAAGTATCACTGTTCAGACTTCTGCACTGGAGTCTTAGGTCTTGTAAACAAAAAATCAGTTCATGCTTCTGGCATGAGAGAGCACTCTTCCTTCTTGAAGGAAGGCTGGACTCAGAGTGGTTCTAAAGCACATTCCTCCTCCCTAGAACTCACCTCAGCTATTCAGTTACGTGACTTAAAGAAAGGACATACTAGACACCAAAACACTGCATATGAAATGCTGACCAGTAACCTAAAAGTCCCATATTAGTTTTAATCAAGTCAGACATGATGGTGTAAATTGCTTTGGCTTCTTTCTTTACATCCTTCATGTTAATTTGTGGCAAAGCAGTAACAGGTTTTCCATGGCTGAGTAGCTGACAACTGGGTTTGATCTTAAACAATCCATAAAAGGTATTGGCAAGACCAATATGAGGGCAAAAGGCTGGAGTGCTCAATTGGTGTGAACGGACTCAACTCCACGAAGAGAAAGGAGACGGACTGTGTGACACTGGATGTCTAAAGCAGCAGCCCTGGATCATGTGAAACCCACAGGCACAGAGGAAGGCAGAGACATTTCTCACCCAGTCAAAGCAGGCAATGTTCCAGTGGGACAAACTGGACAGGGCCCTGTTGCCTACCTGATGCTGCCCTGGGCTGGCTGCCAGCCTGGCTCCTGCACACCTCTGGGTCCCCACAACTTCCCCCTGTGCCACCACCCCAGCAATCCTTGCTTGGCCTCCAGCTCCACTCTGTCATTCCTGTTCTGGGGGTATCTCACCACTTACTAGTCAAGAGCAAACCCCCTGTATTCAGAAAGCCCAAACGCTGCCTCAGTGTCAGGAAACCCCTCCCACATGCACACCCCATGTAACACAAGAGCCCTGTGGGCACTGGAAGTTTGTGAGGAGGTTTCTGGAGAAGAGCAGTGTTCCAGCAGAGGTGCCGCAGCGTCCGCAGCACGTTGCTCCAAGGTGTCATTGAAACAAGTACAGGCAGCTCAGATAAACCCAGCATCCCCAAAAGTGTCTGTAGCAGATACTTTGGGAAGGCATGTAAGAGATGAGGTGAGCAGAGCGTGAACTTTTCTCAGACAACACTTCCCATCTTCTGGAAATCTGCCAGTTGGAGACCTTCTGGATGAAAATACCTCTTCTCCTATCACTCCTTCCCACCCACCTCCCTGCTCCCCATGCCTTCACCTCAAAATTATCCCTGTGCTTGGTTGCACCACTCTTCTGAAGAGCAGCCATCTGCCTGCTCTATGCAGAGAGGAGCTCTCAGCCTGCTGCTTTGCTCAGCAATTTCACTCCCAAATGGAAGCCTGGCAGGACGCCCGAAGGGCAGCACCCACGATCACTTTTCTCCACCTTAAATGGGCACATTGTCTCTTCACCTTCAGAGGGGGCACATGAAACCCTTCCCAAGAACCTGAAACCACGTCTGCACTCAGCTCACAAGTAAAATTGTTACCGGGCCCTTCTGGGGTTTCGATTTTTCTTTTTTTGTCTCCACTGTAACAGAAGGAATGTGGGAACATGCCCTGAGTGGAGTGGACCCGTTGGCCCCAGTGACGAGTGAGCTGCAATGAAAGGGGCACCCTCATGGAAAAAAGCAAAGCTCTGGGGTGGTTTGGGGAACTCCCAGCTTTAGGCACCCAGCCTGAGACTGTTTTTTTAAAAAGTCTAGTTTCATAATATGCTAAGCATCCACCCACTGAAAAATGCAACTTGTCCTGGGTATATTTAATTTGGGGTTTATTCATATTACTGCTTAATTTTGAACTGTTGCTTTTTAATTACCAGCTGAAACTACATAGTAAAATGGACTAGCCCCACAGGCATGTTTTTCTTTCTATTATATTACAGTGAGGCAGCAGATTAACTCCTTCAGCCATCCCAGCTTAACACCTCTCGATGCCAGCACGGCCCCTTTCCAAACTGCTGCTCCTGCAGCAGGAACGGCTAGAGGGGACACAGATCTTTATGCCTTGAATTTCCAACTCTCAGCCCACAGTATCAGCACAAGCAGGTGCCAATTTCAATATGCTTCTATCCTGGAGAGTAAATCACAGCCCATCAGGAAGGGGAGCACTTTCCAGGGAGCCAGATGGAGCTGAAACCTCTGGCCAAGGACAAACACTTTGGGGCAACAACTGTCTCAGCCTTCTAAGTCTCCATGTAAGCACCAGCTGTAGAAAAGGGAATATTTCCTAAGCCTGAAGGAGGTTGAATCTTCATGAAGTCCAGCAGGGAAAGGGGAAAAAAATAGAAATTACAATTCAAAACAGCATAAGAAAATGAAAACTTCAAGAGGAAGCAGAGACCTGAACTCATCAGCACTTGTTCTGAACTGTTGCTTTTTCCTTTAGCTTAGCATTATCTCAGGATTAAATAATTTCATTATGCAAGATGTTTCTGCCATGGGGGTGCATAGTGACCAGGCATTGAGTACCCCCTGTCTCTTAAGAAACACAGGGCTTGATCTGGCAGCTGCTCTCTTTGGGTCTTCCCCACCTGGAGAAAACCTGTGCCCTTAACCAGGAGAGATGGTGGGACCCCATCTGTGCCAGCTGTTACAGGGCACAGAGGTCCCCGGGTGGCTTTGCAGGACAGTCCCTCTTTCCTCCTGGGAATTCACAGTAATATCCTCGGGGTCAGGGTTCCAATGCAGACCTTGTAAAGCACAGGTGATGGGCAGTGCACTGCTCACCCCTCGTGCTGCCTCCCTCCCCTGGAGCTGCTGCATCAAAGCATGAAAATGGCTGAAGCTGGTGCTCCCCTCGAGAGTGTTGCAGCCCTGGTGCAGTCTACATAAAATTTACTCAAAATTCAGTTAGCCAGGGAAAGAAGGTGACCTCTCCATCAAATCACAGCAGCTCAAATTTCTAATATCATCTACTTGCAGCCAAGCACTTGCCTTCAAATTAAGCAGAGGCCAAGAATAATTACTTACTATTCACTGAGATATTTACATCAATTATTCAGCAAATAAATTCAGCTAACAAATAGCTTCAAGGAAACCGCAATCCATTCACAGTCAAGTTGCCAAACCAGAAGAAAATTATAAAATTAATTATTTGCAACAAACTTCTCTGTTAGCTTTCAAAGTCAGAATGATAAATTCAGACACTTTATTTTCTACTATATATTGGTTCCCTCAGTCTAATGCTCCTGTTTATGAATTATGGGAGGTTATAGCTGCCTCTTGAAAGATTAACTATAATTATATTTTTATTATCATTGGAACTAAAAGATCTTTCTGCTTGAAGGTTTTTAAGCCTAGCCTAAACAGTCTCCACTCCAGTCAGAGAACACCTACAAAATCAGCTACCAGTGAGGATATGCTGCTAAAGAACCAAGGAGAGTGTTCTCAGATTCATCCTCTCCTGGCTAGAGCCAGGAACCAGATGCTGCTACAAAACATTTCTTTAAATTGTCAGATTCTGAAGAAAGCACTTCATTTAAGTAATACTTCAATTTTCTTTTTTCTTCCAACTAAGAAAGGATGTAGAAGAATATTCTTTGCATAGCTTCATATATTACTGAAGGTGAGATATTTCCTCACACAAACAAATAAAAAAGAGTAATTAATACTGTTTTCAGGCACCATTCTGGTCTATGCACATAAGCAGCAGAGAGAATACCTGACAGAGATCTGCCTCAGGTTCTGCCTGAGCTGTATCTCCTCACTCCTTACATGCACTCACAGAATTTGAGCCAAATAAACTCCTTCTTTCCCCCTCCTCTTTTTCCTTGCTGTTTCATACTGATGCTCTGTAAATACACCCACAACTAAGCAATTACACGCTGCCAATCCCTGAAACACTCCATAAATGTCCAGAAGGTTTTTCCCTCCCCAGCTGTGCTCCACCAGGAAGATTCCCAGACATCCTACAGCCACTGAAGGCATTGAACATGAGGACACAGCTCAGACAAGTCCTAAAGACCCCAAAGGGAGAAAAAGCAACTCCCAAAAGCAAATGTCTTTGCTCTTGCCCTGGAATAATACGGATGGATAACAGCCTTTTGCACAATCATGACAGCGGGGCTGGAGCTCAGAGCTTCAGTCCACTATTCTACCTCAGGACAGAAGGGAAGATGTCCAAGGAGAAATCCCAAAGCAGTGCTGAGGGTACTGAGCAGAGCACAGAGGAGTACAGGGAGGCTCAGCCAATGTAATTTAGCATTGTTCAGGTGAATGACACCCAGTGAAATCCTACCCACATACCCCGGAGGAGGAGATGGGGATGGTGCAGGAGGTAGGAAATGACCTCCAAAACCTGTGGGGGGATCAGCTCATTTTGAAGATAATATCTGATGTGCATTTCTTGCCTGCTCCTGGTCTTTTTACTTTCCATAAACCAGGTAGAACGGGGAGTAGGTTCAGGTGGCTTTTTAGGCCAATTTCTTTGCAGATGGGAGTTGATCAGATTAACTTGCCCCAACCATCCTTTATTAATTCACTTGGCAGGGAATTTTAACCTGTGTTTATATTTTGTGCAAGGGCAGCTATGCTTTCCATTTAATTGTTCCTCAAATTTATACTATTACTATAAAATTCTAAGAAACTTAGCTTGGATTTTGAGTAGGAAAAGTTCTGGACCACTTAGAGATGAGGTGAAGCTCGGGAATTATTCAGTGAAGGCACAAACAATGAACACATCTGAGAAAAATGTCAGAGAGTTTACATAGAGAGGCAAAAATTGAATAGATTGCAAAAGAAGTTGCTCAGGAAACATGGCTTTACTGAGCTCTGGTAACTAGAACTTACTGGATTCAAAGCATTAGGATACAAGCATTACTAAGACAAAGCCTTTGTGGAGTCTTGTTTAAATTGCAAATTCTGACTCTTTTTTTTCTGATGGGGTGACCTCTCCTCTTTGCTTTTAGGAAGCTAAATTACACTTTAGTTTGCCTGTTTTCATCACATTTTGCTTTAGGCACAAATGACCGTGAGCTCTGCTCTTTCTATGCTGATAGAAACTGAAAAGGGATTAACCAAAAAGCAATAAACTATTCCCTCCAAATTGTTAGCCTTACATTTTCTTATTAGTGTCTACCCACACTAACTTGAAATTTAGCAATGCTGGTTTTCTCCAGAGCTGTCAGCTGAAATAAGCTGGTTCTGTTTCTCGCAGGCTGCATTTGCCAAGGATCTTTCTGCTTTCAAAACACGCCCCCTCCACCAAACACAGCAAGACTGTTGCCCTTTTCAGAATTTCCCACAGGTACATGGCGACTGTTAAAGAGGGAACAAAACCAGAATGGCATTTTTCAAGCTATTATCATGGGAATGCTTTGTACACAAGAATGTCAGAGTGAAGCCAAGCCTCGTGCAGAGCTCTGAAGGTAGATGGATGAGTGTACGAGCCAGCGACTTGCAGAGATTACAGACCAGAGCCATTAAAGTCTTGAGTGGAGGGGAAGGATTCCTGATGCAACAAGAGAGTAGGATCTGAAAAGATCCACAAAATCCCTTTCAATTACAATGGGAGTTGCTCAAGAAAAGCAATGCCATTGTCTTCTCTATGGACTTTTCA
This sequence comes from Irena cyanogastra, assembly GCA_013397155.1. NCBI lineage: Eukaryota > Metazoa > Chordata > Aves > Passeriformes > Irenidae > Irena > Irena cyanogastra. The sequence continues at coordinate 280,836 of VWZV01011366.1, read as the reverse complement.
TAAGAGCATTGGGAATGGCAGAGCAGATGTGCTGTAGCACGGAATGAAGGCTCCAGCCCACCCCTAGACATCTTAAGGCCCTTTTGCCAGCCTCTTCTCTAATAAATTTAGATGCTCTGGCACCTGGAAGTTTCCAGATGATATTGCAAGCCACCTATAGAGGACTGACTCAAGTGCCCTTGCCTCTGTTACACTGCCTGACCAGAGACCAACTCCTGGCTGGCACCAGCATTCTTCAGAACCGGGCCTGCTGCCTACTCTGCAGTGGTGGGCAGAGCTTGACCCTCTGTATTCACAACTAAATGCTACCAGATGGATGCATCAGTTCAAAGGCTGGTGGAAACAATTAAGATTACAGGAAGCCACGTTTATCCTTCCACCTATAGCAGTGAATTAATCATGGCTGATAGAGATCTAAGCAGAGCCCACTCAAGGCTCTGATTTATATCACTGCCTGTCAGGAGATGGCAGAATATTGCCCAGTAGCTGCTGAATGCTTTTCTCCCACCCTCCTCCTCTCCTGGGGAGACAAATATAAGCCAGGACATTCCTGCTTTGCTCAGGATGCCATGAAACCTAACCTCCTGTTGACACAAGCATTAGGCCCCAGGACTGTATAACAGGTCACTGACAGAAAGATATAAGATAGAGCTTCCAAATTTGGCTGGCCACACACAGGCAGGCACTGGGATATGCATGTTCCTGGCTCCCAGGGCTGCATACCTGTGAGGGAGACTCAGAGGCTGATGGACATCACGGGGCTCTCACCAAACCATTTTTCAGTTGTGTCTTCTGGCAAGTCCAGTGGCTGATGCTGCCTGAGATTCCTATGAATCCTGTTTCCTCCCTAGGCAGCAAAGGTTGGATTTTGTTCAAAACACAGGGAAGACCCAGGCAGCACTGGACAGCTGTGTCCCTATAGCTGCTGTTAAAAGAATGACAAAGGGGGAGTGCCAGAACCCACCCATACTGGGTGGGAATGGAAGCCTGAGTGCCTCCATGTGAATCTCAATATTTGTGCTTAAGTAAATTAAATCCTCAGCGCTCATCTGCCTCTCAGAAGTCCAATGTCAACACTGAGAGGGGACTCTGAAACTGTGATTTCAGTGCTTTCTTTAGAAGCAAATCTCTTGAAGTCTGGATGCTCCCTTTCCCAGGTACTCACTGAGGAGCACATTTCACGTCAAGCATGAAATGGGAATGGATGTGTTACCATATGCTAACCTTTTCTCCATCCATGGGAGACAAAACAAAGACAAACAAGGAGGCTTGAGTCAACACAAGGGTTAATTTAAGAACTGAGCTTGCTTAAAATAAAAGTTGTCACCAACGAAAAAGAACAAGTAGCCATTGAAAAGAAAACTGTTGAGATTTATGGGCCCCATTCTAGAGACATAAAAGGGGAGTCAATCATCATTTGAAGTTTATTTTTTTAATAAGAGCTCCTCAAATATTCCCCCCACTTTTCATTGCCAGAAACGTAAGCTTGTGGCTGTGAAAAAGTTAAAAATTAGGGGTTTCCTAAGTGGGAGCAGAATGCATGGTCGCTCTGTATGACCCCAGCTACTCTAACAGCTACTGCTAATTCCCAGTGGAAGCATCAATAGCTTGTAAAATAGACTCCTTTCTTTTCTTGTACAAATTATTCCTTTATATTTTTGAACTTCTGAACCTCCTGGCTTAATAACAACTCCACAAGAAAGAAGGAAAATAATTGAGTGTTTATAACAGCACGCATCCTTTTTTATTATCATCCCAGCCTGTGGCACTTTCCGTTCAGCAAAGTTTTAGTCGAAGCTGCTCTGCAAAACTATTCAGAAATGGGAGGAGGAGAGGGATGGGAAGGACATCTCCTCCTACATAGGAACTGTGGTCAGTGAACATTTTTTAAATTTCTCAAACATACAGTTTCACTATCTTCCACCTACTCCCTAAATTACAACCTACCCACTTACTACCTGTTTGAGTTACAAGCAGAAATCAAAACATTGCTCCAGCCTGTGAGCTGCAGCATATCAGAATGTGGGCCATAAAAAATTGCAAAACAAAGCAAGACAAAAACCTTAACCCACCCACACATGTAAGGAAAGAAAGAAACAAATCAAGGGGAAATAACAGGAATAAACTCTTTCTTTCTCCAGTTTTAAATGGAAAGCAATGTGACAGTGCTGCAACAGATGACAGTCTATTTATTTTCTCTAACAGATCTACAGTTGGTGGATTCTCCTCCACCTCCCAAAAGACTTACATGGCTTGAATTAGAAAAGGCTAACAGTAGAAAGTATGTTTACTCAATAGGAAATGGCCATGCCAGGCTCAGCAAGTCCTCCAGCAGGCCATGCTCAGGCTCATCCTCCTCCAGCAGCTGGTTTAACAATCACTAAATCACTGGGTCTTACATTCTAGATAATTTGCTGCCCAGTATCATCACTTTCTTGATTATGCTAACTCATAATAATGATAGATTCATAATAGTACACTTGGCAATTCATATTCTCAACTAGACACTCAGCCAGGGAACAATTCTGTGCCCTTCCAGGTCAGTGATGCAGCACAACCCAACCCTTTTAAAGGAAGATTACGACAAGGTCAGATGAGCACTGTAAGGACTTGGCACATAAAACACAGCAACATTTCCTTGAAGAGGCTCAAGAAACGCCACCACCCACACTTTAGCAGAGCCCACTGCTCAGAGACACATCTTCACTTTGCGGTCAGCAAGGGCAATTGAAACCTCCTTCACTGGAGCAGCTTCCTGTCAATAAAACTCACCTCAGACCAATATTGACCTGGTTGAAATTGAAATGCCTAAATCAGAGCTCAGCATCCAAGGTTTTCAAACATTTGCCTTTCCAGCAGTTATTTACAGGTGATATTTTTTGAGTTTTCCCTGGTATAATCCAGTAGTAACTCTTTCAAGCTGATGGATTTGTACCAAGCTCCACCACTCAATTGATTACACCACAAAATAAGGGGCTCCTACCTTCTTTGCTATATATTACAAAGATCAACTGAAGGGACAAAATGAGAATTAATTTTAACAGTTTCGTAATGGGCATTGGAGGTATTTCCTTCAGTCATGTTTACCTAGACATCTTTCCTTTCTCCTTTGTGAGGGTTCTTAAACGCAGCTTCTGAGGCCAGGCTAATCCCACACCACATTTTCTCCATAAAATGAGGTCCTCTGCAGCTGGAACATGTGGATGGTGTAGGATTCAAGTGGCAGCCACTGCCTGCTGCTCTCCCAACCACTGGCATTTCAACTGAAGTCCATTTATCACAGGCTTATGGTCAGATCTAACCGTAAATGAGCCACTCCATGACTGTGATCTAAATTATTTATTACTTCTGAGTAAGTACGTTGAGATGGAAAATAAAAATCCAAACCCTAAATCCAAACCAAGAAACAACACTGGCATCTTAGTAAAAGGCTGAGCAGGAGGCTCTGGGGCTGCTGCTCACATTTGTACAGGATATGTAAAGGATCCTTCTCAATTCCATCACTGGGCATTTATTCCGCAGGCAGTATGTGGGTGATTTCCATCATATTTCTTTACCCTTGAAAATAAAGTGTATGAGGCAGTGGAAGCCTGAAGGGATGGGACTGCATTTGTCCCCATGTCAGTTTTGCAGACTCCTTGTTCCATGTATTTATTGCCTGTTCTTACAACAGGTGATGGTCAGAGTACAGCTTTCCAAACAATTATGTTTCCACAAGTTCTGTGACAAAAGCTAATGAGGCAGAGATGATATGAAGCGAAGTCTCAAGGAATCCATATAGGATTTCATCCTTGAGATGCAAACCCCAGAGAGATGATGCTTCCCCTTGCTCTTCCTCATACAGAAAAGTTGGGATTTGGGATGAATTAGAAATGTGGTCAGGCAGGTTTCTAGCACAAGCAGACCTACAATTGTTCTGCTGTTCAGCCTAGGTTCAGATGAGAGCTCTGTCAATGCAGACTGAAGGAAGGAAGGAAGGAAGGAAGGAAGGAAGGAAGGAAGGAAGGAAGGAAGGGAAAGAAATAAAGAAAGTTTGTGCCCAGTGGTAAGAACACTAACTTGTGTTTAGAAAATGTGGGTCAGCTTTCCTGATGTGGGTTTGGATAAATCCCCTTGGGTAGGAGGAGAGTGAGACACAAAAGGCTTCCCTCTTTGAAGAGGTGACAGGAATACAAAGATGAGTCACTTGCTACAGCCTTATAAACCCACATCTGAAAGAACTGTGATGCACAGGGATGGGAAGGGCATGTCACAGAAGGGAGCTGTCTTCAATTAGCATGGCATTTTCTGCAACAGCATTGCTGCTTTCCAGGCTAAAACCTCTGTCACTGCACAGGAATGGGTCTTCAAATGGTGGACATCTCATTTCTCCCAACTGCTCAGGTGGAGGAACCTTCACACCAATCTTTTCACTTTCTAGCTGAATGACAAAAATTCCTTTAGCAAATATTTGAATCACTTTTCCTCCTTGTGACATATTAAAACAACAAAAAAGTAATAGCCATCGTTTCTTTGTCACTAACAGTAAGGAAAGAATGTTAAGCAAAAAAAAGCCAAACACAAAAACACAACAAAAATGGCTTGTTCCTCATGATATAAATTATTCTTTTAAATTGAATGGGCTAAAATCCACATAAATGGGACAGAGCAATAGGAAACTTTTGCATTTTGGTCCAATTTCTGTGTAAGTATATGGCAATCCTAAGACTGATTTCTATGGATCTTGGATCAAGCCCCATATGGAATTCAGCACTCTCCAGCTTAGAACAGAAGCTCTACAAAAATACCTTCCCATAGTTCATACCAGGTTTAGGTTTCAGAAGTGTGACCGAGAAGGTTTCAAGCAATGCTGAAATTCCCTTCCTGAAGTCCAAAGGGGAAAACTGAACAATTCCACGTGAAAAAAGCTAGCAAAACTGCTGAATCAGCTCTCTGGAGACCTCTCCTAGGTGCTCCAGCCTTCCAGCCTAGATTTGTATGAGAGTTGTGTCCATAAAACCAAACTCTATTTCCAATAGCCCACAACAGAAATTGAGATCCTTCATTTATTTTCAGTATTTCCTTCTCTCCTGGGTTTATTCCCTTTTGACTGTCTTTCTCTCTGACTCTTTTTTCCAGCTCCCTTTGGGCAACTAAACAAAAACCTCATTTTAGTGATGCAAGGATGCCTCCTGGCTCCTGAGGTTTTGTTCTTGGAGAGCTCCCATTCTTTCTGAGCTCACTTCTGTGCAAGTTTTTGTTCCTCTTCTGTGCTGGTTTTGGGGCTATGACTGAACGTGTCAAGAGAGTGACCCACAGGCTACTAGACATTTCTGTCTCTTTGGGTGGGATTTTTGAGGAGCACTTAGAGCTTGCCTCACAGAGAGCTGAAATCATCCGGAGTTGGTTGAGAAGAAGCTGTTTGGATAAAACCACAGAGACATTTTTGGGACACTCTACTCACCTTGTTTCTCAATTATGACACGCTTGTATAAAAGGCACTACAAGACCCCTGACCCACATAAACCACACAACCATTTGGGATTACCACTACCACTCCTCCCAAACAGTAAAAAGATGAAACTTTGAAGGCAACTTCCAAAAAACTTGTTGTCACTTTTGTCCTGCTCTTTTCCTACTTTCAAACCCAACTCCAGAGAAGTCTCCACCCCAGGCCTTCAAACACCAGGAGACATTTCAAACTCCTTGAGTTTCTCTGCATCACTGGTTAACTCTGGCTGTCACCAGAGCCACGCTGTCTGGCCATGAACAGGGCAGAATTAATCCACTCCTGGCTGCTTGCAGAATCCTCCTTTGCTCCCTTCACCTCTTGCTCTTTCCAAGCACCACTTTACCCTGACCTCATCCCAGCCAAGCCCGGCTGACTGAGGGCTTGTCATGCAGCACAGGGAGAGCAGCTCCAGCCAGCCCTACACGCCAGGCTTTTCCTGACTCCCTGACACTTCTGAGCTGATGGATTTTGTAGTGGTCTTGTAAATGGGAATTAGTCATGCCTGGAGGGTCAAGGTTGTCAGACCTCATGCTGAAGTGCACATGTATTCCTCAAAGGAAAACTAACAAAAGCAGGTCTTGTGCCAGGCTAGGAGGGAAAGAAGATATCAACAAATTGACAGAAAACAGCTTCTGTGACTTTTCAGCCCAGCAAGGACGAGGCAGCAGGGCTGGGGGGAAAAAAAAGAAAAGAGAAGAAAGGGCAAGTAAGAAAGGGGAAAGTAAAAAAAGAAAAGGGGGGAAAGGAAAAATGAAGGGGAAGGAGAAGGGGATGGGGAAGGGGACAGGGTAGGGGATAGGGAAGGGGAGGGGACGGGGAAAGAGGAACGAGGAAAGGGAAGGGGAAGGGAAAGGGAAAGGGAAAGGGAAAGGGAAGAGAAAAGATAAAAGAAAGGAAGAAGCTCTACCATCACTCAGTGTACCAAATAATGTCAGAGAAAGAACTTTAACTTTGGCCATGGCAACCATATTCTAGTTAATCACTCACGATCCTTTACTAATGAGGAAGGAATTAAAAGCATTGTAAGACGTGATGAATTCAGACAGCCTGGATAATATAATCCCTTGGCCTTACAATAATGCTGTTAGGATAAAACATACTGACAGATAAATAGGAGTGAACACCAAAATACAGCTAATGAAATTACAATAGACTTAGCTGGTACAAGTCAGCCTAGGTCGGCTAAAAACAGTCAAAAGAGTCAACAATGACAATTTTCCATAGCTCATAGTCCAACTTCACAGCTTCTAATCAAGAGAGTAAATCCCATCCCTATGAGCTGCACCAATTCACATGGACTATACTGAAACTGAGTGAAAAGGGTTTCTTGTAAGGAGTGAGATGGAGGAGGGGTTGGGGGAAACTGCTAAAAAATTCAAAGTCTGAATTGGCTAAATTGGCAAGTAGTGTGGCCTGACAGGAATGGATCAGGGGAGAAGTAGGGCCTGACATAAATATTACATACATTTCAGGAGGTTTATTTTGGCTTAGTACTACTCTGGTCTCATGGACTGAATGTCTGTTGAATCCACAATAAGCACCAAGGTGCAATAGGGGTAACACTGAGGGATATATTTCAAAAGAAAGTTCCTAATCCAAACTAAATGCTGATGTGGACAACTCCAAATTTATTTTCATGTGGGGACTACATTAAATCCTGCTATCATTTATAGGCATTTTGGGGAGGAATGGGGTAGAAGTCTTATGCTAAGCATACAAACCACAGTTGAAATTACTGTGATGCAGCAAGTTTGATGTCAGATAAAGTGTAAATAGCTGTCCACATGCCAACCCTTGGCCTACCACGATGGCACAGGGAGGTAACTTGACTTAATCATCATTTAAAAGCTCCTGTTAGGGAGCTGTGCAGGCAGGCAGGAATTCTGTGAGCTCCCAAAGGTCCCATATACCTGAACTCCTAGATGTTACTTTTGGGTGGGTTGCCAATGCTGAAGGAAAGATTAATACATGAGATCCTGACCCTGCAATAAACACTCAACAATACTTCTTCCTATTAGGACTTACTTAAACTTCTGCTGGTTTATCTGCTGAACCACCTCATTTGGTGGGTCCTGTCTGAGAAGATGAAGTCTGATCATGATAGAAGATACAGGAAGGTTTTCCAGATGGATGCAAGTTATTCACTTACAGACAGCAAACTGGAGAAACTGCTAACACTGGAGAACTGTCTCACCTGGAGATCTCCTCCGGCCTTTGGGGAGGCTGCAAAGCCCTCCCTGTACAAATAGTGTAGAATCTCAGGGCTAACACACAGCACCAAGGACACAGCAACAGGGCACAGCTCTTATCTAGTGAAGATACAGAACAAAACCAACACTGCAGAAGCTCAGGCTGTCAGCTTTGTTTGTCTGCAGTGCTTACATGACCTTCACTATCGGAGTTTCTCTCAGTGCCTGGCTGATACTGCCCTGAGGGGCTTCACTGGCTCTGCCCAGTGCACTCGTTATGATCTGCAAGAACCAGCCCTTTGCCACTTCAGCTGTCCCATACACCTTTCTGGTGACAACATGAGGCTGAAAACATGATCTTGGGGTCCCTTCTCACAGAAGAGAGACATACTGCACCCACTTACCCAGAACCACACAGGAAGTCCATGAGAAGCCATAAATCCTTCAGGACAGAACTGGAAAATCTCTATTTTCACAGTATTCAAACTAGAGTCTCAATGTATCTGATTGTTCATCTACTTGTTTTTCCTTGTGCAGGAGGATCTATCAACTTCATCCTTGGAGAGGCTCCCACTTCAGTGGGAGAGATGCTGCATTTTATGTACAGAATTGGAGAATGGGGCTAGCTCTGGGCAGAAAGGGTTTTCAAGGAGGAGGCAAAGCTATGCAGGAGCTTGATGCTTCTGTGATAACAGTAGAATCAGAACTCAGCTGAGTTTGCTTTGAATGCCTTCCTAGTCATGAACCACCCAAAGAGCTGTCAGGAAAAAGGTGTTGTGTCCTGAGAGAAATTCCAGTCCCCTGACACTCGCTTTCAGGTTGATATGAGCCCAAAAAGTTGAAAGAGCAGAATTTTCAACTCTCAAGTGTGACAAAACAGAGAACATCACTTTCTTTGGTGCCAACAAAAGGGAAAAATTCAAAACAGTCTCCTGACAGCTCTCACAGATTTTCCCTGGACAAGCAGCATCACTGGGTTTCCTGGATTATTACTCTTTTTTTTCAACTGGAAAAAGTTGAGCCTAATCTAAACCCAGCCCCAAAAAGAAGGCACAACAGACTGAAAGAGTGAGATGAAGGCACACATGGAACCCCCCCAATCTGAGCAATAACCAACTGTGATCCACTACCCCAGAAAGCACCACCCTTCCCTGCTGAGCTGCCACCCTTCCCTTTGCTCACAGCCAGACAGAAAGGACTCCATGAGCTGAGCAACAATCCCATGCAGAGAGACATGAAATGAAAGGGTCCACCTGTGCCAGTAAAGTACATTGAGGCAAAGTCACTCGTGCTTATCAGTGGTGATAGCCAGAAGTGTGAGAGTCGTCCCTGAATGGCACAAGTGTTCCTGCTTCAGTCACAAAGACATCATTTCCCTGTATTTTTTTATAGGTATGCTTTTATTTAAACAGCCTTTTTTTTAAGACTGTAGGCTAAGATGGCCTTGCTTCCCCAGGGGTCTCACTAAAAGCCAAACTGCACCCGACTCACCAGTGTAACTTAAAAAGTTAAGCAGTGGTTAGGGACAAGCCACCTCATTCTTTCCAGCCCTGGAATCTTAGTGCATATGAATTTTGGATACTGCTGCAAAAGTGGCACATTACAAATTAGCAACAGTTTAGTTTATTAGTCCCCAAGTGGATTTATTTATGGCACAGAATATATTGCTGTAGGTTCCCTGAGACCGAGACTGTGACGTTACTGAAATTAAAGGGGATTTCATGTGGAAGACTGTGCCAAAACGGACTTACTCCTATTGTGATTCCAACATGTGGTATTGTTTTACCATATACTTCTTGAGCTTGATGCCTTCACACCCTTACAAAGATCTCCTGTTGCAGCAGCTGATGGTGCATTCTGCTGAGCTCACTGCCACAGCACGGAGAGAGCCAAGCAGAACTGGAACCTGGATCCTTCAACCCTCGGTCCACTTCTTCAGGGAACAGCAGCACTGCTGCTACTCACAGCAGGAATTCAGGACTTCTGGTGCCCTTGGCTGCTCAGACAATAAGGGCACATAGGTTTGTAGTGGTGATGCAGAGGGAAAGAGGTTTCCCTCTAGGGAATGTCTAAGCTACAGTAACTAATCCCTTCTCATTAGAGCAATGAAAAAATACCTTCACTTTTACAGCTGGAGAAACTGAGGCACAAAGCTCAGCATATGCAGCCCTTCTCATCACCTCAAGGAAACCATGATGTCTCTGATTGAGCAGCATGTTCAGAGGCTATCTCAACAAAGTTTAATTTCCCTGAATTTTCTAAGGGAGGGAGCAGACAGATTCCCCAACATTTTCCCCAACACTGCAATGTGCAGCTCCAGCATCCAAGGGTCCTTCACCATCATGATGCACACCTCCAGGACCAGAACTAGTTCTGGACAGAGTTAGGAGCCTCTCAAGCAGGTTAACCTCTGAGCACAGCTCTGAGCATTGCAGAGACAGGAAGGGGAAGCCAAGGAGCTTCATCCCCTTTATTCTCACACTGTGTTAATGTAACTCTTTTCTATGAGTTGGATCAGTCCTACGCCTGCCCTGAAAGAAAAATGCCAATATATGAACTTTCAGTGGCTGGTGCAATTTGATGGCACATCCTCTTTTCAAAGAACTGCCAAAGAACAACTCCACCTTTGTGTCTGGGATAGAAAGTAACAGCTGCAGGACTCAACACTAGTATTCTCTTAATTTTAGTGTCTTCCCTCTTAGCTGCTAGTGTAAGAGGTTCTACTGCTTAGCAGGATGCTACTGTTTATCCCAGCTGCAGCTTGGCAGGTGTCACTTCCCCGTCCAACAGAAGGAAAAACTGCTGTGCTGCAGAGCTAAGTGAGAGTTCCAAGGCCACACACCGAGCAAACAGCAGCTCCAGGACTAGAAATCAGGAATCCCAAGTGCCTCACCACAAACACAATCCACTGATACCACAGTTGCCTGACAGCCAATGCCCACTCTCATGTACTGGAACACAGGAAGTGAAAAAGCAGAGTGCTGGCTAGTTTTAGTGCTGGCTAGCCTTGCTGGAGCAGCTCTCAGCTCCTGGGGAGGGAGTGGGGAGGACATCAGTGCTTACAGGGGCTGGAGGGACAGTGCCATCCCTGGGTGACAGCAGTTTTTCCAACAGATATCACTGCCTGTTCAGACTGAGCCCAGGCTGTGAGCCTCTGCATGAATCCAGCAGCAGGAGAAACACAGGGAGACCATCAAATTTGGGTCCCTTTGTAAGCTTTCCTCCAGGGGTGATATATGTATGAGGCTGGCTAGTGTGAATTTTTATTGCTGAAGATGTTTTGGGGCTGATTCTCTGCCCCTGTTTCCTCTTCAAGAAAGGAGAAGATGTTGAACAGGATGGGAAGGTGGGGCTTGTACCTCTTCCTCCACTCTCTCTCCTCAGTGAGGTGAAGCTAATGACAACCAGACTTTCTCCCAAGGAAAAAAAAATCTCATCAGCGCTTCCTCACCCACTGCTGAACTGCAGAAGAGTTAAATGAAAGGTGACTTGACCAGCAGAAGGTGGCTTGCACTGTGTGTGGCTTGGTGGCTTGGTTCATCTCCATGGACAGATTGCAGGGACAGGATCTTGATCAGAAGATATTATTCCTAACATTTCAGGAAAGTCATGACCAAGTTCACACAACCTGTTACATTCTGCCAGAGACAACAGGTGACAAGAACTGACTGAAATGTTTGGCTTCATCCCCTCCCACATGAGTCAACTGGATGCACTGAATTCAGCAGAGTTGCCTCAGCACAACTCCTCACATCAACCTCCTTTGGTGTGAAACAACTTTTGGCTTTATTTAGTACATCTGTTTCTAGTGCCCAAGGCCAAAATACTGATTACTGGATTGCTAACTTTAATTACTACCTGGCACGTAGAAAACAAAACCAGCTACATGTGCCATTTACCCCAAGGAGATAAAAAAAAAAAAGAGTCAAAACTAACCAACAAAATTCAGAACACTGCATTGGAAGAGAAACCCAATCTCCTTCTAACAAAACAGTTTCTGTGGCATTCCTCCCTTCCTATGTTTGTGTTTCTCTTTTTCCTAAGGACTATAAAATTTAGCATACTAGGAATTGTGGGTTGCTTTATAGACCAAGTGGTTGGGTTTGTTAGAAGTTGGCTTGAAAGGGGTACTTCTTTCTGTCGGCTACCTGGCTGCCCTAACTAGTTCGACACCTGCAAATTATTCCTCTTTTTCTTCCCAGAACACATGCCAGTCAAAAGCAGCAAACCTAATTCCTCTGAAAATTTGTGCCTGAACACGCAGTTCTCGCTACTGAAAGCAACATGAAAATAAAGCTCTGCAAGCTTCAGCACCTGCCAAGGAATATCAACTCAACCTTTTCTGAATTGTCTTGGACTAACACTTTTTTTCTCACCCACCTCTAGATCTTGAATTCTTCGTTGACCTGTGCTAATCCTTGGCATAAAGGACAGTTTAATCTTTAGAGCTGGACGTTGACAACCCTGCAGTAACAATGTCCTATAGCACCTTATGTCACTATTCCATAGAGATTATGAATTAATTATTCTTCTGAATGTGAAGACAGAATTAGTTACATACAAAGCAGCACCTCAGCAGTTCAAACCTTGCTGTTCTAACCAAGGTGCTGACTGAGGTTCATCACACTAGAGTCAGTCAACACCACTGCTCATTATCCACAACACTGGGATTCATTCCACCTCCTTTCCCAGATACGAGTTTCACCAGAGAGAGACTGGGGATGTTAGTTAAGCAGTTGTATTGAGCTGAATGGGTCTACTTGGATGATGGAGGAATGACAGAATCAGTCATCAAACAGGTAGAATTCCCACTGGTGGCATAAATATGTCAGGGCTATATCATACTGTAAATGTCACCCGTTTCTGCCGACAAATTTTTATTTGCATTGTCTCTATATAAATATTCTTTTCTAAAAATGTCAGAGAGAAATGCCAGTTAGTTTCTGACAATGATGACAAAGAGAAGATACATGGGAAGCTAAGTACCAGAGTTTCCCAGAAAATCGTAGGGGATATTTCTAATGGAAAATATTGCACTTTTGTTGAAAAATCCCTAATCCTTTGGCCACTTGCCAAAGTCTCTTGGAATGAACAATATTAGGTTTGGCCAATGGGCGTTCAATATGGACCCACAGCAAACACACAGATTTGGTTAAAGAGAGAAAACCCCAACAAGTTACACTGTCAAGCACTCAGCTGACCACCAGAAAAGTTCTGATAGCTTTTTTTAAATGGGCTGTATTGAGTATGTCATTGGTATTGACACTAAAGTCAATGAACTCACTCCACTGTAAAGCATTTCGCACAGAGAACACCAGGGATCTTTCCTGATCCATAATTCAGCCTGGCATTCTGCTGATGAGGGTTTTCCAGACAATGCTGCAACCCATAATGTTTTGTTGTAATGTTGCTGATTTCCATATATACACACATAAATATGCATACATACATATACTTTTATATATATCTGTTTTTATTTATATTACAATTATTTATATACTTTGATGTGTTGGATTTCATTTATTATTTATAAAGAAGTGTTCCAGAAACTGTTCAATACGGTTATAAATTTTAATTGAGGATTTCCCTGCTTTCATAAGCAACCATATATGAGATTAGCACTTTAGAAACTAAAAGACAGCTTTATGAAGAGCTGGATCATCCCTGGTCACTGCAAAATCTGAATTATGAAGCTTCCAGTATTTCCTGCCTGTGGTAGTTAAAGATGCAAACATATACTTACAAAAAATTCAAAAATTCTTGAAGACATAACTTTTTCTTTTAGAAGAGATATACACTAAAACTGTGTAGAAATAATAAAAAAAAAGCTTTTAACTGCATTTAGACAGTACTTTATCTCTAAGATCTTTCTTTTTGCCCTTTTCCATCAGGCTGAGAGCAGATGACAGTAATACAGCCTAAAGATCAGGTGGGCAGAAGCAGAGTCAGAAGAAGCCCTTCACGGCCACAGAAACCTCACTTGATTCACCATTACAAGTCTTGGCAGCATGTAAGAAGCTGCTCTGGAGACAAGGTATAAACCAGTGTGTGGACATCTCTAAGCCTCCATGAGAAAAACAACTGCTCCTAGATTTTGCCCAAGCATGGATCTAAAAGCCAACAGACAGGGATTATACTTGAAAACCCTCTCAGCTCTTCCAAAGCTCCAGTATTGTCTTTGAAAAGTCTTCCATTTCTTTGGAAGAATGCCCACAATTCTGTTCAGCTCAGTCTCGGTAGCACCTCCTAAAGTACCCTAGGCTCCTAGGAAAAGCATGCTTCACTTTTCTACTTTATTTCAGGCTCTGAATGTGGCAAAAGAAGGATGCCTACACTGCCAATGGCAAAGGGGAGGCACCACCGTGCCACCGTGCATGGGGAAACCTCCAGTGCTCGGGATCACTTCCCACACTGAGGTTCCTCTGGAGCTGACCCCACATGAAAATGACACAGAGCTGAACTTCCCACTGGAGAAAGGTAACTCTGACAAGGTGAGAGCTGAAATTTCCCCTCCTGGTGAAGCTGTGCTGTCCACACCTGCCGATTAGGCTGGGGGCCTGTTGCGGTGCCATATTCCCCCGACGTGCATGCCTGCCAGGCTTTGACACAACTGTGCTCCAAAACCAACTCTTCATCAAAGATGTCTTATATTCTGCTGAAATCAAAGAGCCTGAACAGATGTCTCTAAATATATTTCCTCCTTGTAATGATGGCAAATAAAAGCACTGTCCTCTAACATGTTCTGCATAGCATCTGTAACGCAAGTGCCGCAAAGGGAAATCAAAAGGAACAGGGTAGGATGTTATGTATGCTGTGTGCTCCGAGAGTATTTTAAACTCCCTTAGCCTCTGTAATGAAAACCACACTGTCTGAAAGTGAAACACTGCTGATTGTTAACTGTAGGTCTGTTGGAAATAAAGTGAGGGACATAGGGAAAGGGAATTTCACGTAAATCTAATTTCTTCTGTGTCAAACAGCACTACTGTATTTCCTCCCATCTGCAAGGATACCCTGTGAAATGTGGACGAATGTTATTACAGTTTGCAATAAGCAGAGTTCAAAGCGGGAAAATTTGGTTCAGATTTGGATTCGGCAGTTCAGAAGTTTCTTCACACTTTCTTCAAACGACCGAGAAAAAAAAGTCTCAAGCTCTGACTTGCCAATCTTATATAAAAACTTTTACATGAATCAGGTTGCTATGCAAAGTAGGTAGATTTAAGCAAATATTTGAATATCTTGCTTTTTCAGCAGAACTAAACTAGATTATTTTGCGGGTAGGATGCTGACTAGGATGAAAGAGAGAGCTACATCACAGTTCCCAGTTCTGTCTGTGGCTCCCTGCATGCCTTTGGGCAAAGTATTGCTTCTCTTTGTGCTTCATCCCCTTTCTGTAAAACAAAGAGCTTGCTTTGCCTCCACTCTGCCTTAACTAGATAGAAGTAGCCTGTGGTACGTGAGCAGTCAGCAGAAACCAGATGGGGATGGAGGGCTCAGGGGGCTCTGATGGCAGTGAGACCTCTTGGTGCCATTGTAATGGACATTAATAACAGAAGCTGTGTAAGAAGAGCTCTTTGAAACAATTTCCACCTAATTCTGACTCTCTGAGGAGCCAGATGACAGCTTATGTTCAGTGTGCCTAACCGAACATCTAAGTTAAAGGTTGGGCTGTTAGTTCCTGAAATATGGGCTTTTCAGGAAGCCCATATTTCAGTCCAGGTGGGCTTTTCTATCCGCCTCTAACAGACTGTGCCACAGTCCAGATGTTGTCAGATCCTCTGGACAGCAAGGCTGCACTCACACCCCAAAGCTCTGGGCTCCTTGTCCTCCTTGGCTCATGTCCTCCCTGGATGCTCAGTGGCAAAGTCCGTACAAACACCCCAAAAAGTGCATTAGCAAAACTCAACACCACATCCTGATGTACCTCCTGGAGTTTCCTTCCTCTTAATGTCCCCATCAGCATTCCAGATTCCTTCCCACAACACAGCTCTGGCACAGACAGTAAAACTTAAGCTGGTAGAGGTCTTGCCACCAAGGAGAAAATGGTGACACTGCTATCTTCCTGAGCAAGGGTGGCTGACAGAACAGAGGGTTTTGGAGCCAGCCTTGTGTTTGCTCCCAGACTCACAGCCCTGCTGGCTGTGGCTCCCAGGAGACTTCTTCTCCCCTACATCCCAAAGCCCTCACCTTAGACATTGGACCTACTCACCTCCTGAGCTTCCTCCAGGGACCATTAACCTTTCTTCCAGTTATTACTTTCTTTGTCAGCTGGGTGGAATAAAGACCCCTAACACATACAGAGATCTGTTCAGTCCTGAAGGGATTTGGCGCTCCCTGCTCAGTCTTGAAGGGACCAACATATCCCATTACAAAGTCCCAGACTAAATTCACTAGGAACAAAATGTCATCTCCCTTTGGACGGGTAAAGTCTACCTTTTGAAATGTCCACATGTTGTCTCAGCAACTCTCCTTTATGGCTGTTTACTTTGGATAAGAAGGGCAACACAAAGCAACATTCAGACGAAGAAAATGCTCAGAAGTAGTAAAATACAGCGTTATCTATTTTTTTAGCTGAATAAATTGAGCTTGCTTTGCATTATTGCTGGCTGTCTTAGCCCAGCTCTGAAAGTGAGAAAGAGAAAGGGAATCTTGAAAGGCAGGTCCCGAGAGGACACTAATATTTTTAATAGTTTGTGGGTTATGAAACAAATCTGTGTTAGCAGTATTATATATCTCAGCCTGAACCACTGGGGTGTTTCCAGGCTCTTTAATGAAACTAAAGCACTCACACAGCATTGCCAAGAAAGTAGATTTATTCACAAAGAAATGTTTGCTAGCAGAAATGAAAGCGTAGGCATGAGCGAGGCTGCAGCATACTAATGCATGGTCTTGTCACTCACATTGCCCCTTATCTCACCAGTTGAACTTTGCTGCTGCTGCTGGATCACAGGTCAAACCTTTTTCCCCTTTTTCTGCCATCCAGTCTTGCCTCTTCCCTGATTTTTGGGGCCCACAGCAAAGCAACACATCAACATAGGCCAAAACCTGTGCTAAGAGCAGAACTTGATCTATAGCCGAGGAGAGCTGAACATAAAAAGAAAAAAACATACACAAACACTAGGGACTTCTTTTTTTTTTTTCATTTTACAGTGTGAAATAGGACCCAAACTAATCAATGGAGCTCAGTGGGAGTGCATAATTATTAATAGGCCCTACATGGGGCCTCAGAAAATATGCAGTTCTCTTGGAAGTTTAAAAGGTCACTGTGAATAACTAAAACATACTTTTCTTGGTAGTTATTTTGCAGTAAAAAAATAATTCATAAGGAAATCAGTTTAGGAAAAAAAATTCTCATGTTCTAGCAGGGTGGTTTAGGAGTCATTCCTATGTCTTCCACGTATCTTTTCTGGCAGGTTAATGGGCCATGTTTTATTCTCTGCCTTACTTCCTAAAGCTCACAAAGCCCGGTCCTCTTTCACCATTTCTTATTCCAGAAATTGCCTGTGTGCTGCCCAGCTGAGAGAAGGAATGAAAAATGGGAGTGCCCCGAACAACCCACATGGGTGGGGAGCACAGCCAGGTGAAAATCCCTGCGTGGTGCTACTGGCCAGCATCACTTACTAATTACACAGCAGCCTGAGGGGCTGGACATGCACATGCTGCTTGCCAGGCTGAATCCTGTGGGCTCAGACCTTTGAAGGAGCTCTGCACCATGTCTGAGCATCAGCAGACATTTCAATGAGGAATGCTGAACAAACTCCCCAAAATGCTGAACAAGTCCTCAAGTCCTCATCCTAACAGTGAGTGTTTAGTGCTGCCACCAAAGAAGTTGTGCTCCTTCAAGAAACCCTGGGAGGTTGTAATGAAGCAGCAGGAGAGCCTGGAAGTGCTCCTGGGACACACTTTAGGTACACAAGTGACCAGTGAGAAATCCCCAGCACCGGAATTCCTCCTGGCAGGATGAACACATGAGCAGAGATCCCACACTGAATGGTTTAAACATGCAGCAAGGTAGTGACTATGGCAAGGATCCTGGTGGAAGCAATAGCCGCTGGCATGAGCTAGACCCCAGGCAAGAATCACCTTCAGGCATCCTCCCACCATCTTCTGCCTTCAATTCCAACATCTACTGGAGTGACATTGGAATACAACATACAGAGTTCAGCACAAGTGAATTCTGAATTTTTATTCATTTCAAACAACAGCAGAAACTGCAAGTGAGGATGTGTGAGATGGACAAACCAAGCTTGCCCTTACCTCATACCAGGGAATGACAGCTGAGCTGTGTGATGTGCCAGAGGGCTGCCACCACTCATGGACATGGAACACGTGGACAGCTGAACAAAACACCACAATGCAGCAGTGGAGCACAGTGCCAGCGTGGGCTGGGAGGCTGAACAAGCAGATATCTTAACCCTCAGATCTCAGGAAAAAGCCATCCAGCCTTATTTAACACAAGCATGGCGTTCATCTGAGGTAGCTACACACCATCAGAGGGTGGATGGGGATGTGGACAATGTCTGTGCATCTGCCTAGGTATGTGCTTCTGGCCACTGGGAGCTGAACCAGCCAGCTCCTTGCCCAGACCTGGTTTGATAAGTTTTATCTTGTATTTACACTGTCATCAGCTCTGCCTAACAGCACCTAGAGATGCACACAGCAAATGCTGTCACTTGGGGCAGAAATACCCATGAACTGGCCGGGTTTCAGTACAAGCTCTTTTCTCAGCAGTGAAGTCATTTTATTACTATGCTCTACTCAGGCATGTGCAGCATCTGGTTAATATATTTCTGGGTAGCTCCTAGCTCTCCAAACACTCCATCCCTGCCATACTGCAACACACACAAAAGGCAAACTTTCCAACAGTTTGCTTGGGTACCTGTTCCAGGCACTTACAGACCTGGTTAGGAAAATTTTCCAAGGAGCTAGCCTGCATTTTCCCATGCTTAATTTAGTTATTGGAATGTCTGCCATTTATATGTGTTCTCCTTGGCTCCTGCACAGGTCAGCTACTATAAATCAGCCCAGTATCACTGACTGTAATGGAGCTACAGTAACTTACAACAGCTGAGTATCTGGTTTATGAATGTAGTTCCCAGAGCTTCATGTTAAATACAGCCCAAGGCTGGGGCATTGAAAGAAAATGAAGAGGTTATGAAAGGTATGTATGCCAGTTCCAGTTCAATACTGTTTGTCCTAGATACTTACTAGGTGATGAAGGGATAAATAAACAGACCCCAGGCACAGTGATGTCAGACACTGCTTATGCCAGTGATATTTTCTCTGCAAAAGGAGTGCACGTGAAACAAATGAAGAAGCAGGTGAGAGCGAATGTTTGGCTGCCAAACTTGGCCACAGATAAAACATGATGAAGATATTAAGCCTGTGGACTGGAATGTGACTGCAAGAATACCTGGGGAGGGAAAGGAAACCACCATGGCCATTGAGAGCCCTGCCTAAGTACCTGATGGCAGCTAATGAGGAGGTGTGCAAGGAAATTTACTTCTGAAGCCACATCAAGCATGATCCTTAAAGCTCTGATCCCATCTGGTGAGGTAAAGAATTTACTTCATAAATTCAGTTTACTATGCTCTTCCCTGATCCTGTTCTTTTCCAATTCTGTGTAGACACATCCAAGTCAGGTTGCACATTATGGGAGCTCCATATTCTGCATTCAAACCCTTTTCCTGCCAGCAGCAACAAGAAGTAAAAGGAACAGATTACTTCCCACTGAAATAGAAATTGTGTGGAAAGCATCTCCATCTGATAGAGCTTTGGTAGTAGTTTGGTTTTGCTTTGGGGGAAGGTGTGGTTTTAAAACACTGGGAACAAGCATCCTGGATTTCTTGAAACTGAGTAATTCTGCCCAAACTAAAACCTCTTTCTAAGGACTGGTAAAAGGCTCCACTGCACATTTGTGAGCCAGCTCTGGTCCCCTACCCAGGAAAGCACTAGGACCTCCTCCATCTGCCAGAGACCTTCACACCCTCACCAAGCCTGACCCAGCACCACCATTCCAGGGAGCTTTCTCTGAAAAACAGGATGAAAGCATAAACCCCACGAGCTGCGCCAGCAGACTCTGCAATCAGCCACAGGATTTGACACAGCTAACCTGAGCGAGGAGAGACCCCAGCTGGCAGCTCTGCCCATCCTCTCACTGCAGCAGGGAGCTTTCTGCTCCCTCTCCCTGGCCATGCAATAGGGAGGGGAACCAAATGAGCAGCGCAGGAGCCGAGATGTCTCTGCAGCGAGCAGGGCAGCTCCCATGGGAACTGAGAATTCTGGGTGAACTTGCATCAAACGCGCCGAGGAACCGTTTCTTCCCGCAGAATTGACTATATATTAATTAGAGAGCAACTTGACATATCTCTGGCTAGCACACATTAAAACAACTCTTCAAGTATTTACCAGCTGAGGTCTATGAAGACAGGGGCCAGAAAGAAACACAGAAGATTAAAAAGAAATTCAGCTAAGTGGGGCCATGGCAAATTGCCCTGCCGAGCTCTCTGAGAAGAAGCTCCTTCTCTCTTCTCCCCTGAGCACAGTTCTCCACCACTCACAAAGGTGCAAAGGGTAACCTGTGCCAGGCTAGAATGATGCCAAACAGGGAGAACAGACCCTTATACTCATGATCCAGAAAGAAAATGTTGATACATGTGGCTAAAACACTACGGTACCTCACATCCTGGGAATAAAAGAAGGTAGCAGGGCAGAATTTCTCAGTGGAATCGAACATAAATAAAATAAGCTGTTTCTTCCCTAATAAAGTAATATCACCAGTGATTTTACTTCCTCATTTACTATTTCTGTCACTATCATAATATAGTGAGCATTCAGAAGTTTAGAAGTTTCTCAGAAAAGAAAATGCCAAATCCACTTTAGCAAATGTAACCACAAAGATTCTTGTATGCTTTCCTATGGATAAGAATAAAAGGCTCTTTTCCAAATTTGATGATTTTGCTTCAAAAAATTAAAATAGTCTAATTAAAGCTATTTTCTGGCATCAAGTAAAACTCCTACAATAATCTTATTATTTACACTA
Organism: Irena cyanogastra; assembly: GCA_013397155.1. NCBI lineage: Eukaryota > Metazoa > Chordata > Aves > Passeriformes > Irenidae > Irena > Irena cyanogastra. The sequence goes on along the minus strand of VWZV01011366.1, from coordinate 260,117 downwards.
CATCATTTACGCTGCATTGCCGGGTATTATTTGCAGTCTTCTCTCTCCCTTTTCTTGATTCCAGAAATGGCTTTAATGATGGTGAAAAAGTTGAAGTATTTACTGACAGATGGAGTATAGGCACAACAGGCACAGAAGATGCAGTCTCCGAGTTTAAGTTCTTGGCAAAGGAATTGGGTTTTTGCATGGTGTGGGCCCACTACCTAGGGATGCATTTTCTGTTGGGTTTCCCAGATGTCCTGGGGTAACCAGTCTGATTTACAGCACTCCCCCAGCACGGGCAGGACAGGATGAGATGGGAACAATGCTCCCACGGCACACGTGGAGAGGGCAGAGACACTGGCAGCAAGAGCATGGTCACAGCCTGGCCTCCTCCATTGCCATTCCCAGGGTATTTTAAAGCTTTGTCACCTGATACATTTGAACAGTTACTCATTATTTTTGCACAGAGTGATAAATTACAAAGCCTGACTGATTTACTACGTCAAGGTAGCAGCAAGTGATTTCCCCCAGAGCAGCTGCTCTGCTGAAATGCCAGCAGAGCCCCAGAAAGGCACATGCCTTTGGAAGGCAGAGCACCAGAGGCTCCTTTTCCAGAGCTGTTTCAGTCTCCTGATGACTGTATAATAGAGGGAGAACCAAAGTCATCTGCTTTCCTATTTTACGCAAGGTGACTAAGAAAGTCTTATTTGGTTTGAATAGATTTCAAAAGTGTGCACATACATTTTATATATATATATATATATATATATATATATATATGTATATATACACACACACATGAATAAGCCTCTTTCATAAGAAAGGCTTCATGAATATTTCATGGCTTGCCCCTCGGGTTTGTAGGTATCTGGTTTGCAGGCTTGGCTAAGTACAGTTTACTGCCACCTGGGCTCAGGAACAGAAGATTTCCCCTGGATTCTGCCGTGTTCATCAGCGGCCACAGTGTCAGGAGTGCCTCAATTCCAACAAGCCCCAGCATCCTCTCCAATCAGAGCCATCTTCAGTTGTTGAAGCAGTCAGATGACAAAATAACCTCTTTAAGCTTTGCAGCCCAGTTAGCTACAAGCCAGTGTTGCCCAGTGGGTCTTTCTTTCCCTGTCTAGTTTTTAAATAATGTTTTCTTTAACCCTGGTGCTTGCAAGATGCTGTTCAAAGGGAAAGAAAAGTACAGGGTCACCCATGGAATTCATCTCTCATCACATCCCACCACTTTCCACACATTTTTTAAAAATGTAAGCTTGGATAGCCAGGCCAGTTTGCTGTCATGTCTCCCCCTTGCAACTGCTGACAGTCAGATGTTCTTGCTTACTTTAGGGTTTGATTTATTGTCTGCAATTAGGCTAAAAATGGATATTTTAAAAAATACAAAGGAAATCTATGATTAGCTGCAAATTGGAAGCAAAAATAGAGATAGGAAGAATGATTTCTTTATCCAACTTGCCAGGCATGAACTCATTTGTGTTTTCATCTCCATAAGCCTGTCGGAGGGCTCTCTGCACTCATGTAAGGGGTACTCATCTTACCGAGCATCTCATCAAGATGAATGCATTTCAGTTCAAACCACCATGAACTGAACTTTCTGCTGACCACTGCCCTCCCTGGAAAAGCTCTCAGCTCCAAGCACCACATTCAGAACGCTGGCACAAGTTTAGTGGTTTTGACAGGGCTTGGAATCTGCAGCAATCCAGGTCTCGAGTGCGATGGTGACAAGATCAGCCCAAAAAGCGTGGCATGGACCACTGTGAAAATGAAAATGCAGCATCACAGAGCCATCTGCTAAGAAATACCATGACTGAACAATGCAGCCCAGGAACACGAATCCAAACCAAAAGCTGAAATGAGATTTCTCCAGCTTCCATCAGCTCATCAACTCTATCTCAATCAGCACCTGAGCCATTCATCCCATTCCACTCTTTCCCACAAGTACAGGACATCATACATTAGCCAAAGGATGGTTCAGTGCAAGCAGTGTCTGCTTTATTTTGAGGAAGCAGATGAATCTAACACAGCCACCTTCTTTGGGCTTCCTTTGAGCACATTCCAGCACAGCAAAAATGAGGACGGGCACTGTCTGGTGTAAGGCAGCCTGTGGCCTTCACATGCTCCACCTGCCCAAGTGCTTGGCAAAGGCTGAGGCTCAAATGAAGGGTTACAGTGCACAAAAGCCTTCTAAAAACGAGGCTGGATTTAAGTAGCCAGGCAAAACCTTTGCATATAATAAGGGGCATGAGAAAGGTTATGCCTACTTCACGGAGCAGATTCCAGCACACAGATCCCTTTTCTTGGCCACCAAAGATGCAGAACTCTCTGCAATTTGGTGTTTATTTATACAAAAATAGCCTTCATTTTTGTTCCATGCCTTGAGGCTGTGCAAGCCATGATAGGAGAGGCATGTTTCCAGCAGTGATAAGCAGCAGTATTCTGTCCACCAACTGTTATCTCACCCCTCCCAACCTGAACAGAGCAAATTAAAATTAGCAAGATATTAAAGAATTAACACTATAAGCATTTACGACCAGTGTCAATCATTCACTCTCTCCTGGACCATGCACCAGGGGGTGAACAAGCAATGCTGCGCTCCAGGGATTAATGGTACATGACTGAAGCCCTGATTGCTGTGGGCTGTTTATTGGTGAAGCACATTTGCCCTCAGCCAGACAAAAGGAAGTAATGAGCTGAAATAAAGAAATGGGAAATATGAGTTGGGTAGGAGAAGAAAACATCCTAACAAGCTGCCAGGGGAAGTGCTGGTTCACCGCTTGGGTCATTTCAAATTGGACTGGATAATGCACTGGAAAGCATCCTGGTTTCTGGGAGGTTATGCACTGAATGTGAAGGATGAAGGGATGTAGCACATTTCTGCCTCTTTGACTGGGTATCTTCCATGACCTGCTCTTCAAATAGCTCATGGTTCAAATCAACCCCAGGTTATCTTCCACCTGCAGCATGGGGCAATTACTGGAGAAAATAAATATGCCCACCATCTGTACCTGCATTAACCATTCACACCTGCCTGGGTAGCCTTCATCTCCTCCCTTTGGCTGCAGCATTTCACAGCCCTCCACAGCGGTTCCTACTAACTCACTTACCACAGACTGGCAATGACTGTCACTGGTCACTGACTCAGTCACTGGTGCCCATCATAAACAACCATGAGACAACACAAAACACCTACTCAGAGTTTCTCACAGGCTCAGCTGCGTCTAGGATTTTCTTCTCCACACGGCTCAATCCATTCTTTAGGGTCAGCAACACCCAAACTAAAGCTCAGACCCCATGGGGGGCAAGCACAGTTATTAATGGCCTTATGAGCACCACAGAAATTTAATTACTTGGACATGTATTCAGGGATCACACATATTTTCTACGTGGAGGTCGTCTGGCAATCAAAAAAAAAAATGGGGGGGTGTCTGCTGTTTTATAACACTTTTTTCCCCACAGAGAACAAGGAGGTAATATCCAGCAAGGTATGACCACCCCAGCCTCCACAGGCAATGAGAACTCATTAATTTCTGTGCTGATAGAGGGAATGGTGGTGATTTGGGAATGAAACTCAGCCAGCCTGTTCCATTACATGCCCCTTTCAAACAGGAGCGATACTGCTTTCACGTCTGACATGCATCATTAAAAAGCAATCACTTTGAGCAGGGCTCTTTTTATTTATCACGAAAAGAAACTGAATGGGAAAAAGCGAGAGATAATCATCACTCAACCCTTTCCCTGCTGAAAAGCAAAAGCCTGTGTCCAACAAGGCAAGACCACCCATCTTGAAAGGGTTTGGTAAGATTTACATTTGGCCGGTGTTTTAAGGAGCAGTGATTCCTACGCCTTGTGCACACATTCAGGGTGATAGTCCTGGGAGCCCCATGTACTAACCCAGAGAGTAATAAAAGTCAGATGCTTCTGCATAATAGATATTGATGGAACAGTGTGTCTGCTGAGAGTGCTCTGTCCTACCTGCAGACAGTTTGGATTTGGCTCATGTCCTGGACAAGTGTTTATACCACTTGCAAACGTTTACTCAACGTCATGGAAGCGAGCAGAGTCATGCACATGTCCAACTTCCCTCGCATCTTCCTGTGTTCTCAGAGTGCGCTTTTGAAGGTATCTTGCAGACATAGCCTGGAAATGCCAAAGCCATTAGCAACATTCACCTTTCTGGCAATGTCTGGCAGCTTTGGCAGAAAAGGGAAGTTTGGAGGCTGGCAATGTGGTGGCAGTTTTGGGGGGGAAATAATCTTACCTCAGAAAATGATTTTTATGCTGAGATGTAAATTATATTTCTGCTTATGTGAAAGGCTAAGTTAATGCTGTATCAGGTAAAAAAATCCTTAACATAAGAACCTGAAAATAATTTTTCCATGATCAGTGGGGAGTTTTGATTTAATCTGCCTTAGCAGACAGAGCAAGTATTTTGACAGCAGCAATGCCGTACAAGTCTTGCAAATCTGGGTGCAGGGAATAACAAGATACCTCCTCATTGATTTCCATGGCTTCTCCTTCCTTTTTGATGCCTGAAGCCTGGGACCTGAGTCCCATGAGTCCTAAGCCATCTACACCGCATGATAAGGCAATGCCTAGAGATGACCCAAGCAGCTTCCCAAGGATTTCAGCAATTGATTTCCATTTGTTTCCAGGTGTGAAAACAGAGAGTCAAAGATGGGAAACAATTTTCTAGGTGCTGTGTGAATGAATTTCACAAGCCATTTGAACTTTTTATCACAGAGAGACAAATGAACAAATTGGAAATCTTGGCAATAGGGCTGATCTTGACTAGCAGACTGAGAACATCCTCCCTAGTGTTGCTCTCAAAAAACTTCAGTCCTACCTTGCACACTGAATTAGCTCTGAACTAAGTCCACTGCCTCTGCTGCAGAAATTCCTGGTCTGAAGGTAAAAGCCAACAGTGGAGCAGGAGGGTGACACACCCAGGTCTGGTGCTGTTCTCAGCAGGAACAGTAGCAGGGTCCTAAATTCAGTGGCTTAGTCTGACCTATTCAAATACCATTTTCTCTGCCCAAATAACTGATCCTTAATGAAGCTATTTATGTAAGGAAATTAAATTAAAAAGGAATGTTAGTCACCTGGGTGTTTCCACATGGCTGTAATGTGTGTCTGGGAGACCTGAGACTCATAAATTGTATACAACACACTGAATGGAGGTCTTTAGCCTGTAGAATTAAGTGGCAACTAGTTTCATATTAAAGATATTACGCATACACAGAGGCACAAACAAAATGTCATATTCTCCATTTCCTGTGTATAAATCTCTGCTCACAGAAAAGTCAAAGAGCATGGGGTAGAAGCAAGGGAGTTATGATATCAAAGAAAAGGGTTTCAGACTAAAAAGTGACCTGCAACTCTGCACTCACAGCTTTTGGGGTGGAGGTAAGAGGCACACACCAATCCAGAGGCTGCTGTGGCCACAGGTACAGCTTGAGTCTTTAGACATTTGAGATGAAGCAGAGTGCACAGGATCTCTTAAAAATGAATCATCAATTGCCCAATGCTAAACAGTACAGGCCATCACATCAACAGAGAAGGCAGAGTTCAAGGCCAGGTTACGCCCTTTTTCAAATACCTGTGGCAAAGATGCAGGATGAGAGAACGCCAAGAGCTACTGACTGTCAAGCCATGTTTGACACTGAACTGGCTGCTACAGCCAGAACTCAGGGTGTGCACGGCTTGCCTGGGACCCTAAAATACAGAAGGTAAATCTTAATATCAGGGCAGCTCAGGTAACTCAAAAAACCTGTGTCATACAGACCTTCACTGTGGCTCTGCAAATGCATCTTGACTGAGGACCAGGACAGCTATGAAATACATAAACCCATACAGTCAAGTTCCTACAGAGCACTCCTACAGAGCCAGCTGGAGGGCTTCTCAATTTCGGAATCACAGGCACACGACCCTAGCATGGCTCTGCATTAACACAACCTGGACACACAGGATTAGCTGTCCACACCTCACCTGTGCTCAGCAAAGAGCAACTGCACCCTCAAGCCTGAGCTACAGCAAGGTTTCCAGGCACTTCTTGGACCAGCAAACCTTGAGGCCAGGACTTTCCCTCCTTCACCACACCGAGGGACCTGTTCTGCCACAGCTATTGCTAATCCCCAGGGGATACATCCTCACTCAGCAGCCAGTCCTGAGCTTGCACAGGATCCCAGTTCAGCCCCAGCAAACACAGCAGTGTGAGGCTCCAAGTGCCCCAGGAAAGATGGTTCTGGTGTGAAAGGGTTTGTAAGACACAGGACTGCATCAACCCATTCGCCTTCCTAGCACTCTGCTGGCACGTGCAGCTAATGCTTAATTATCCTGAGTGATTTATTAACATATAAAGTCAGATTAAATGGGTATTTAGAGCTGAGTGGCTGAGAAGCTTTGAAAGGGAAAAGTGATTCACGCTATTTATCCAGCTGAGACAGAAGCCACGTGGCATGAACCCGCAATACTGATTTCTCCAGATAAAAAGAAATACATTTCTAGGAAAAGAACCTCATTAGCATCCAGCAGATGTGTCAATTAGGAGGAATTCCTGATTTAGACAGGCACACTGTTCACACCTCTAAACAGAGCAGAGAACATTACTTAGGACCCTGCACTTTCTCTAAGGCACTTGAGCTTTTACTAATCCATCACACAGGGTCCAGATCTGCAAATGCATCTTGTTGAGGCTCCAGATCTGCTCAGGCACAACTGGAGCTCACTCCACTGGCTTCCAGAGCACATCACCATCACTGTGTGATCACATCCATGCCCAAAAGGTGGCTCTTAGTTTATTTAATGAAGGAGAAATTACACATTGCTATCTTAGTGTTAGAACCTGGATTAAAGTCTTCCCTCTTTCAAAGGAAACTCTGGAAACAGAAAATGGAGATAGCAACAGGAAGCAATTTTTACATGTATTTGTCTGCCACAATCTTAACTTGTTTTCTGTGATACTTGTTGGTGTGGGCAAAACTTGAACCATCTGATGTGTTAAATGGACAGTTTCTTAACTTGTGCCTGTGACATGATCAGATTGCAGTCCTGGCAGGGTGCACTTTTGATATACAGTCACTAGGACCTGGGGAGTTGCACAGACTTCAAATAACTTATACAGAAAAACAACTTCAAACTTTTTTTTTTAAGCACAACTGTATGTAGGGATGCTTGTCAAGTAAAGAGAGAAGAAAAGTAAACTCTCAAAGAATGTAATGTCAGTTTTACAAAACTGGTGTTTCTTAGGCCAGGTGTTCCCTATCTGCCTCTCCCCTCTTCCACTTAATTCCTTAGCATCCTCCTGCACAAGGATGGAGAGATCAGGCAAATGACCTGCATCAGCTATTCAAGCAGCTGCAAAGGAATTAAGATATAAGCAAAATTTTCACGGGGGTCAAACTACAGTTTTTGTTCAAGCTTAAAATGAAGTGTTTCAGTGTTGAAAGTTTTCCTTTTTAAAATTTGCTTAAATTAAAACTCCACCTAAACTGGAAACAAAAACTGGAAGGATCTTGTCTTGAAATGGCTATGAAAATTTTGAGGAAAAATTTTTCTCTCCATAGATAAAAGGATGCCCTCTGACAAGGAGGTGAGCTTTTATAGCTAAATTGCCTCATCTGTCTAAAACTGGTGGGTTTGTCCCCACCAACCCCAAGATGTTCACAAAGTGATATCAAACAGAGAACAGGAGCAGGTATCCTCACCTCCCATCCACCCCAGCCACTTGTGTAGCACAAAAAAAGACAATCTGGCTCCTGTATTAACAGCACCCAGAAAAGCAACAGAGCAAACAGCACCTCCAACCCCATTTTAAGACTCAGCTGCTTTTACAGCTTATTTTTATCTCCGACAGGAGATGGAGTCCAGCTGAAGAGCAGGGCACATACTCTCACTTCTGGCTCTGCACTGAGCTTTCCCAGCCACTTCATCAACACAGCCTCAGATTGGCTTAAAGCGGGAGTAAATTTCTATTCCTCCCTGTTGGCCAGTGAACGAGCAGAGGTAGCCAAAATCCCCCTTTCCTGCAGGTCCAGCAGTCCCCACGTGCCCGTGTCCCGCCCGCAATCAGCTTGGTGTGAAAGGCTGGTGGTGGAGAATGCAGGTTGCTGGTTCCTGGCATGGCCCAAAACCCAAGGCACAACCAAACCCACAGAGAGCCACTAGCAAATCACTCGAGCTACTTTTTTATGAGACACTTTAGCCAGCCCTCTTTTCATATCCTTTACGAGGCTGCCTTCAGCAGTACTTGTAGTAAAAAACTCCCGAGTTATGGAAATCATAAGAAAGAAATTATGTATGGAAAAATCATTACATTATAAATTGGTTCCACTGTTCAGAACATGTAGGAAATGGGGCATATAAAACTCAGATGGTGTTGCAGGCTTTGATACAAGGTTCATTATTACACCAGGACACAAGTGAAATATGTGCTAACACACTGCCAGTTAATTTGCCTTTACTCACAACGCAGACTCATCACTGGGAAGCTTCACAAATTTCATCAACCTGGGTGATTTCTCTGACGAGATGTGGCAGCCCCCACGGAAACGCCATGGGAAAGAGCAGATCTTGTATCTTCAGGGCTGGGAACGTGTTCCCCCACCTCATTCAAAAATAACAGCCATCTCCCTGTTTTCTCCTAATCTTTTTCAGATTTCATCCGTGTACTAGACTATTGAAATGCTGTTATCCAGTTATACAGGTGTTGTGTCTCTGGTTTTTAATGACCTAATTGAGGTAGGAGGCAGGAAAACTGGACAGAACAGCTTTGACAAAATGTTCTTTGTTAGAAAATAGCAACTGGTTAAAATTGGAAAATTTCCATGAAAATCCATCAGTTTTCATTAAACTTTCATCACAAAATATTCTGAAGCCAAACAGGGAATTTCAACAGTCACAGGCTGATGCCTGAAGCTGTCCCCCAGAAAAAGGGAAAACTAAGGAGATATTCATAACTGTGGTGGATGCAAAATGCTTCCCTGGGGGGAAAAAAAAAGGAAAACCACGGGATTGCACTTAGCCATGGTTGTTAATTGAATAAGAGGGGGAACAGCCTGAGAAGTCAAGAAATCCACAGAGCTTACACCAGGTATCCACTGGGTTTCTAGTTTTCTTTAGAAAAGCTCTTGTTTTAATAAAACAGTTTAAAAATAAAATCATAGTCATTATGAAAATATTTCTTTACTGGAAAAATTCAGGGAAATATTTTTTTTTAAGATTCAAATGGTCTGTTTCCATACATCCACTGAGAAGCTTGGTTTCTTCCTGCAAAATTACTTTCTTTAAAATAGACTCTACTTTCTATTACATTATAAGGGGTTGAAATCTGAATGAAGTGCTTTGAATATATTGAAAATGTTTCAAATGACCCAAAAACAATTCTACTTTTTTTTTTTGTTCTGACATGGAACAAAATTTCTTTTGCTCGCTTCCTAAAACCTCAACAAATTGGAAAATCCATTTGCCATGTAGCTCTATTCAGAGCAAGAATGCCAAGAGGTTCAATTTTTAATGCATAGATGGTGTCTGAATTGAAGAAGTGCCATCAAAATGTAAAGCATTATGAACCTCTTCAAATTTCCAGCTGGTTTTGCAGAAGGAGGGAGCCTGATTCGGGCTGGGGCTAAGATCTCAATGCTGCCACCACCAGGGAGTGTGCCTGTTAATCAAACCTTGCATCACCATCCAAGCCTCTCTCTGCATACCGAAGCTAACCCTAATTTAAAGATACTGAATTCACCGACTCTCAGGTTACAGCCCTACTGCCCGTGGGGGGTTGGTTTTTTTTTTTTCCCTGAGGCATGCTGACAGACTGGAGGGGTTTACATCTTGCTGTGTGTATCTTCTTTCACATCTTTCACCATCCTTTTAAATGAAACCACGTACGCATGAGAGGGAGGAGGGGAGGCAGCACAGGGCAGCCGAGGAAACCCAGCCAGGCTCGGGAGATGCTTGGGGTGCATGATGAGCCTGTTTGTGAAACGTGCTTTTTCACTGAGGTCCCACAGCCAAGCACTTACAAAACCATGACTTACAGTCTGCAAATTAGTGTGGAAAGTCTTTGAGACTCACATGGACTCCCACATCAGATTAAAATCACAAAAATGCCACTTGAGGTGGGTGGAATGGGAGTTTGGGGGCTTTTGCTCACCACAGGGACTTGAGGCCCCACTCCCACTTCAAGAAGTCCAGATGCCTAGCTACTACAGAAATAAGAATAAAGCATCCTTCATTGCTAACACAACATCAGGGACTGCCTAAAAGAAAGATGCTTCTCTCCACCTCTGCTCATCCACTCACAGTTTTGTCACAGCCAGAGGCTCAAGGCAGCTCACTCAGCTGTGAGTTCGTAGTGCCTGCCTTCCATGTGGGATGGAGAGCTGGGGTTGGTATTTACAGAGGAAAACCAGCCAGAACAACAGCTCCCTTGCCATTAGTGCTCAGCACAGTCCCACTGGTAACCACTCCTCTCCCAAACCCATCCTGGTACCCATCTACTGCTGCCAGGAATACCTGAGGTATTTTTCATGGGGCACATTTCACCAAATGTGCAGTTCTCTGGGGAGAGGTGATCAATTCACTGCAATTCAGGTAATGGTGAAGGCCTTGCAATAGATGCAAAGTGACAGCTCTGGAGCTGCTCAAGTCCAGCAATTCTTGCACTGAGCACATACCCTGAATAAATGTGATTCCCCTTTATTTTTACCTTAGATTTTACAGCATCATTTAAGCTACAACCTTTTTTCTTTTTAATAAGGAAATTGCATATTTAACAGAAATTAAACTCCCAGTCCCTCTCAATAAACCTTTTGAAGGTCTGCATGACTATGACAAGGTTAGGTATTTTTAGAAGGACCATGCAGTAATTTTCTCTGCAGCATTCAATAATTTACAGTATCATAGCTGAAGGTAAAGATTTCCCCTAAGTATAATTTGGCATTAACTGGGCCTTCCTTGCAGGCAGTCCACCAGCCTAGAACACAACTTTACCCTAAGGATGCTGGGGAACTGCCAAGCTGAAGAACCCAGCCTCATGCAAATTCACAGCCAGGTAAAGGCTGGACAAAAGCCCCACCTCAGACAGTGATCTGTCACCACTGGCCAGCACCTCTCTCCAGGTGTGCCCGGGCAGAACAGGGAGATGCATGCAAGCAAGGAAGAGCCACACCCTCACCCAGGCTGGCATTATCACCAGAAGCATCCTTCCTGGGAGAGGAAGGCACAGGGAGGAGCTGGCTCACCGCACAGCTGATGGATATTGAGCCCAAAATTATCCACAATGCACACATTTATTAGGTTCTTCACGAAGGCTCTGGGTCCCTTCCTTTCTTTTCCCATATTATTACCATGAGTGATGTTTTGCAGCAAGACTGGGAGGGCTCAAACATAAGCACTGTGAGGCTCTGTACTGGGTCATGGCAAGAACAAAATGCTAAACAGAGTATGAAAAACACAAGGCAGAAGATGTCTGATTTACACACTGCTCCTAAAATGTGTGTGCTGTGCATGACTGCATACACTTCTTCACCAGAATAGCTCTGTCTCAAGCTCCTCAGTGCTTTAAGGAAAAGCCATCTGACAACACTACACTCACAAGGGTATAACTATTTTATTACCTGGGCACTAGGTCATGGCAGCTTTCTTAAAAACAAAGCTGAATTCAATATAGATGTACACAAGCAGTGTATAGAATATGGGTTTTTTCTCTAGGTCTTCCCCTTGATACAGTATCTGGAGTTTCTTATTTGAATATTAAGGAAATAATTTTTTTTTACAAGTTAAAGAATAGCACCAAAAAGTCTGACTAAGGGATAAAAATCTACAAAACTTCCTTATTTAACGAACCACTGAACATCACTGTGAAGAGAGGAGGTTGAAGCTGGCTCTTGCCACCTTATCACCTATTCCCAAGTACCCCATTAGCAGATCTGTACGCAGTGGTGGCTATCACTAGAATTGCCAGAACAGCAAATTGTGTGGGAAATGTCAACATCTCGAGGCCTGCATTCCCATGAACCAAAATTTCTCAAGAACAGCAGTTCTGGAAGGCTTTTTTGCTACAAATGTGTATAGAATTACAGGCTGTTAAAACACACAATAAAATATTACTAGTAGAGATGTAGAAGAAAAAATCTAGACAAAAAACACACAAAATAATTTTAAAAGGAATAATTTGTTAAACCTGATATTTTTCAATGAACTTTTCTTCTTCAGAACCAACTGTAATAATTGCTCTGCAAAGAAAGTTTCCCAACCACCTTATTTCCTTCTGACAAATCTTGTCAAAATGAGCGTGGTATGGAGGAAAAAAACTTGGGTTTATAACAAGAAATAAAATCAGATAAACATTAAATAATACTTGGCATTTGGCTCCATTCAGTCTGCTGGGAGACATGCTGCTGTTCATTATGGACACACACAGATCTGCAGAGCTTGGATCCCAAGTTCCCCCCATGCACTCAGCCCTTTTCCAACCACAGAGAGCATCTTAAACCATCCAATATCCTCCTGCTTTCATTTTACGTGTGTATAACTTAATATCTGATTACATTGGCATTTAAACTAATGACTTGTGGACCCACAAAACCTTGGGTGGTGGCTGGCAAGCATCCAGGAAGAAAACATGGAAACAGAGGGCTCCTAAACCTGCGAGGGTGGGTGCCTGTGTGGTGGAAACACTCGCAGCTCTCCTGCCCCCATCTGCTCAGGATCTCATCACAAAGACTGTCGTATAATAACTTTATTATGGACCCTCTGTGGAAAGCAAGCTCCCAGCACGGGGTTTGCTGCAGCAGACAGGAAGCTCGCTTGCTCCCTGCTAGAGTAAAGCCCTTTATAATTAATGCTGGGTAAATAAAGCGCTCATCTGTAAACACTTTTAATTAGAAATTGGTTAAAGCTAAACCCCCGTGACCACACTGGCCAGGGGGATTAGACACACGTCAAGCTTTGCCCGATCAGCAAATAAGAGGCCCTTCAGTATCCTCAATTCCTGTGCTGTGGGACCTCTTTCAGCTCCAATCACACATCACTGAGCTGCTCCAGCCTGCTCTCCAGGCTCAATAGAGGATCAATATTTGTCTATACTTTCTGAGAAAAAGCCTCCTTGACACAGGCAGCATCTGTGTTTGAACAGTCACTTGCTAACACACAGCAGACTTTAACCAAAGACATCCCAAGCCACTGGGTCGAGCACAGCCAGGGTCACCCAGCAGTGCTGGTGGTTTCTGGGCTTGCTCAGGGTACTGCCCACAGTACAGCCATCAGGAAGGCCTGCAGTGAAGACTGCTCAGCACTCCCAGGGCAGAGCAGGCATTGCAGAAAAACAGTGCATGGATAGAGAGAAATAAACCCCCCAAACCACCTGTATTTCCATTTTTTAATCCCTGTAGGTGCCCTATGCCTAATGTCTCTACTCTTGTGGTAATATTGAAGGTTTTCCATCAGTGGGGCTGGTAATATGTTATCAGATTTCAAGGAGAGGAGACTTTCTCTCCTGATTGCTGTCACCCCTCCTAGTTCCAGGTGTCACCCGTGTATAAGAAGAACAGCAAAAGCATTCAGGGATGAGAGAAATGCTTCCAGCAGAGATGGCTCTTGCTTTGGCCAGAGTGTGCCAGCCTGGCAAAATGTGTGCATTGCAATGGTTCATCTCCATTATGGAAAAGTAACAAGCTGGCTCTGCTGGAAATGGCACCAACTTGCCTCCCCCAAGACAGCCAGCACAGCACTGACCAGCAGACATGTGCCCTCTCCCTTCCACCTGCAGGAATGCTGATCACTTCTGGTGCACCACCTCTTCCCCATGCTCAGTCTCCTAGGCCAAAGTCATTCCTCAGGGAGAAAAACTCCCAAAAATCTCATCTTCATTCACCTGTGTTACTACCAATGTCTATCTGACAACTGAACCAATGAGTGTAAGTCAACACCAATACCAAGATTTAGGAGAGTCTCCTCTGCCTCTGCTGCCCAAGGCCAACAGGGGGACTGCAGGGGAGCTGAGGGGTCCTGAATGCCATAAAATGTGAGGCCCTGGCAAGCATGACAGAACATGAACACATCTGGGTGGTACTTTCAGAGATGGGAAACTGAGGCACAGGAGGTCAGGGCAATGTGACCATGCCTGGCCAGAGTCAGAACCACTTCTGCTGAGCCAACACTGCTCCAGATAATGTTCTCCCATGCCTCTCATCTTCTTTGTTATCAGCCTCTTCCTAAAGAAAAGGAAGAACCTTCTGGAGCACAAGATGGGATTTCTCCAGCAGAAGTGCCTCCCTTTTCCCTGGAGACCCATTGACTGAAGCCATCAAGCTGTATGTTGAAATGCAGCTGGGCATGGGAGGCTGATCATCAGGGTAGGGCTCATGTGGAACACCATGGCCAGAACACACCACACTGCAGAGGCAACCTTGCCAACGGGGTAATTCCTGGCCATAACTCCAAACCCATTTTTTTTCTCTATTCCCAGCTCTCCTGTGGATTTTTTGCATGTTAACTTGACTTCTTTTTTCCCCTTCCACATTTTCTGTCTGTGTTGGAGTCCCTGGAGGGCACTGTGCTCAGTTACTCCCTTCCAGCTGCAGCTGCTCCAGCTCAGTGACCTCACAGATGCACAGCCATGCTGCTGGACAGTGCTGGGCCTGGCCAGCCCTGCCACGCCTTGGAGCACTCCCAAATCCATTGTTCTGCAAGTACATGGAGCCAGCACACATCCACAGCTCGCCTGGCCTGCGAGGAACTCAGACACTGCTGGGAGTACATAGAGGGGCTGGAACTTCAAAGCTGTCCCATTCTCACTAATGGACTGGACTACAGACCTCTGAAAAAGCTTTCCAAGCTGAAACCAGCTGGGATGCAGAGGGGATTTCTACCTTTGTCTTACAGATGGATCATCTCCAGCCAGCCTGGCTGCACTCTGTGAAAGATTTCCAGCCCAAGCCTCTGCTGCAACAGTAGCTGACAAGCAGCTCTTCTCTCTGACACATTTCAGGGAGCCAAGTTGCTCCAAGGCAAGTCTGT
The DNA here is from genome assembly GCA_013397155.1 of Irena cyanogastra. Taxonomy (NCBI): domain Eukaryota; kingdom Metazoa; phylum Chordata; class Aves; order Passeriformes; family Irenidae; genus Irena; species Irena cyanogastra. Next base: position 245,111 of record VWZV01011366.1, on the reverse strand, counting down.
CCTGAAGTAACTGGTGTCTTGCCATCATCATCACCTGTGTTTTTCCTTTCTCCCACATCCAGCTGGAGGCAAGGTCCAGCTCTAGCACTAGGCAGACCTTTTGTTAATGATGCCTTAGAAAAGAAAGCCAAAACTATCTATAGATCCCCAGCTGGCTCCTGATCAGAAGGCACTTGGTGGCAGCACATCAAATACACCCACGTGCAGCATAGCTGTCTGGACAGACATCCCTCCCACTCAGGGACCCATCAGGAGTCAGGAAGTGGTGTTGGCTGAGGGCACCTTGTGGGATGGAAAGATTTTTGGAGATGTGGAATATGCCAGTCTGCCATCAGATACTCCATTACAGTTCCCAATAAATTTTTGGAAGACAAGAAGCCTGGCTACCAGTGCAAAGGAGCCTGAAATGTCAATCCCACCCCATTTCCCATCCACACGGAGGTGAGGTCTCCTCCGGAGTCTAAGCCTTGTTTTTCAAACAACTGAATTTCCTGAAGCATTGATTTCAGACACTTCCAAATTCAGCCTAACATCATCTGTCTTCCCCAAGTGGCCTGAATGTAAATGGGCACATGTGATGTGTGGCTGCTAGAGTGACCTTCATCTGGGAGGTGAAGCCCATCACTGTCACAGCATACACCACAGCATAGGTCCCAGTTGAGACAGCCACGATACAAAATATCATCATACAATTTCAGAAAGCTTCAACCCATACAGAGTAACACCCTACCTCATCAGAAGGCTTCAGGTGTCTGCCCATACAGAAAAACATCACTTCAGAAAGCTGCAAGCATCTGCTCTTCTTACTCTTTAGCCCAACCTTTTATCCTCATGGTTAATGCATTGCACCTGTGTGCCCTCTGTTCCCTTTGGTGATTGGTCGGTGCACCTGGGCACTCTGGGTCTCATCACCTTCAATGCTGCTCACCTGCTTCTCACAGCTGCACCCATTGGGGATGATTGGCCACAGCCCCACTCCCAATCACCACAAACTGGGTACCTACACATCACCATGTGCAGGAATAACAAATGATCCAAGAACAACACCCCCAGCTTCTTATGGAGCTCCAGTAATGCAGGATTTGGGTCTTCATTCAGAAACGCCCTCGAGCAACCTCCTAAGTGGGGGTGGTAGCATGGATATGTCCTGCTCCAGGGATGGTTTTAAGTCCTCCTCCTAGCCCCAAGTGAGATTTGAGGTTTTAAGAGACGACCACCCATTGCTGCAGTGAAGTGAAGGATGAGTTGCTGGGATTCTTGTGGTTTCTGCACTCCTCTTTCCTAGCAGGAAGCATTTTGATTTTTATTTAAAATGCATAAACTATCCTTCAAAAAAAGAAAGGCAACAGAGAAATTTTCACATGGCCAAGAGCCTCACTGAAAAGGCGTTCAGTCTCTTAAATCATGACATAGTGTCCAGATGTGTTATTAGTATATCTATTATTAGTTCTTTTTAAACCCTGTCCAGTAAAATAATTGAGCTTTGGCCTCCTCTGGCCTCTTGGTGAACAAAAGGGAATGGTGCCCATTTGGATTACCTACACCCGGAGAGAAAGCTTTGATTCCACACCCCAGGCCTGAAGCTCCCAGCTGCCACTCCGCTGCCCCGGGATACGGTGTCACCACTGCTCCCTGCTAGAGGGATCAGGGGCTTAATAGGATTTAGGGTGGAAAATCCAAGCTCAGCCAGAGGTGTCTGCAACACAGGATTTTGCAGAGAAAGGGGAAGAGAGCCAGGTCTATTCTTTCCCTCCTCTCTCATCCAGGACCTGCCTCATCTCTCTCAACCAGGCATGGAAGGGGAGATGGCAGTGTTATAGTGTCTGTTATTAATGTCATTACCATCCTAATTGTGTGATTATATATCACACTTGCTTAAATGATAATAATAACAACTTCAATAGCCATTATGAAAAAAAATAATTAGTCTGCTGGCTGAAAAAAGCAGGGGTCTGAATGCAGTGATGGAGCAAATCTCTGCCAGTGCTGGATGCCATGGTCCTGCCCCAGAAAGAGGGACATGAACAGGAGGTAACACTTCCTTCAGAAAGAGGGAGGGAGAGAGGAAGGAAGGAAGGAAGGAAGGAAGGAAGGAAGGAAGGAAGGAAGGATTAACTGTTCATTCCCCATCCTTGGTTCATGAGCACAAGTGAAACATTCCATATAAAATTTGGAGGGGAGAAGCTGTTCCTTTTACTCCTCATTATTCTGATGTGTCTTATTGTAGGAGCATATATTGCACAGAGCACACTCCACATGTGCTCACAGTATTCATCCAAAGGCAAAGGCTTTTGATCTGACCATATTTTTACTGCTCTGAAAATACACAGGGGTGCTTGTAATAAAATTAATTACCATGAAAGCCCCACAAATTCACAGGATTATTCCCAGACAAACTTTCCTTATAAAACAAAGGTTCAGGATGTCAGGCATCCTTCCCAAAGACACATAAGAGAGACCTGGGTGGTAGAAAGCTGAAGCTTTAAGACCTCTGCTGGCAACACTTCCAAAACTCAGTGATTGCCCCACATTGCAAAATTCTGTTCCCATTTGTGTTATCCAAAGTAGAAACTCCATGTACATGACAGACACAAAAGCCAGGCCAAATTCTTCACAGGAGTGAATTTGGGTTATGCCAATTAAAGACAGGATGACTCATGGACTACACAGATGAACACTTTGGGAGAAAATGTCTCAATTCTGCATTATTCATGAAACATGAAGCCAATCTGAATGGCCAGGGAGTTACTGTCTTGTGTATTTAACATCAAAAAAATAAATCTGGGAGAAGCAGGTACCTTCTCAGGAAAGCACATGTTAAACCATCTCCAGTGCATGGGGCTGGATGATCATCATGGCCTTGCAAATGAGTGTCCCTGTTTTCCTTTTCACCTTTCATGGGGCTGAGGAGAACGGGGTTATTTGGACTTACTCTGACTCTTACTCTGTCTTAATCCTGGACCTGATTGCAGGGAATGGAAATAATAAACTCTTCTGTTTCAGGACTTCAGATGTGTTCAGGATGAGGAAGAATTTCCTCTCCTGTGCACATACACACAAAGGTCTAAAGGTTATTTTCACTCCAGACTTCCTTCAGCAACACCAAAAGCTGCAACAGTGGCAGAGAGTGAGCAGCCTAGATCAGTGCTGCAGGCTGAGTATAGAAAATCTGTGTCTGACTGGTATGCACAGTGTGAGTGTGTGGATACAGTGACCTCCCTTCACCTCATCCCAGAGAAACCCTCCAGGAGGGCAGAGAATGGTCCTCCTGGATTATTTAGGAGTGTATCACCTGAACAGTCTCCTGCTTATTGCGGGAGCCACACCCATGATGTGCACTGGCAGCTGAGAGTTTGGTCTCTTGGGATGTGTAACCCAGAGGTATCTTTACCTCTAACATGGAAACACAGAAAGAAGCCAGCTCTTAACAGATCCCTGCCTAACCTCCCCTGAAAAATCTCTCACGGTGGAAGCACCACATCTTGCCTAATCTATTTGCACCCAAGTGATAGAAAAGACCCCGCCAAGGTCAAACCTGGCTGTCCCTGACTGTGCTTAAGGCACAGCACTTCAAGTCCTGTACAGCAGACAGTTTGCCTCCTGTCTTGGTTTTGTTTGGGGTTTTTGTTTGTTTGTTTGTTTGGGGTTTTTGGAGAGACTTCCACATTTGAAAATGGATATACCTGGAATGAGGTTTATAAAGAGGTTTATCAGGGCAAAACGCTCCATGAAGTGACTGCTGACTTCTCCCTGCTTTGTGCCTCTTTCTCCAGCTCAGGGTATGAATTGGAGGCTTGAAGGAGCTCATCTGTACACCACACCTACATGTCTCCATCTTCCCTTATGGCACGCTGCTCCTGACCTGAAGCTTTTTTTGGTTCTCCCAAATTCCCATCCTCTTTTGCACTTTCCTCCCTGGCCAGACCTGTACTGCAGTATTACAGGAACAGTGTGATGAGCTGCCAATAGCAGTAACAAAGGGCTCATAAACTTTCCCTCTCAGCCAGGAATAATACCCGAGGACTAGGAGTCCTAAATTGCAGACAGGAGGAGGGAAGGAGTGGGGAACCTATTAGCTTGTTTTGCTGTTTAAACAAAAATGTGTTCTCCAAGCTATATCCACGCACTGCTTGGCAAGCACACGAATATTAACTGGCTTTGTTGGAAATGCTGACAGCACGACCCTGAAAGACATTCCTGAACATGTGAAGCGTGCAAGACAGGGATCTGGAAATCTGCATGTGTGTCTTTGTGTCTGTAACTGAAGAGACACCCTTTGGGAAATTTTGGGAAGACACAAGTGCAGCTTTGGATTCCCTTCCATTTCCTCCTGAGAACAGCTCAAGGTGAAAGGGGTGGCTCAGCAACATCCAGAGAGTAAAAGAGGTTCATGCCTCTCTTTGAGCCTTATGATATTTCCATCTTGCCTTCCCAGTCTGTGTTCACTTCCCTCCTTTGCCTGTTCCTCTCTCCAGGACGGAGCAGTTTGGAGGCTCTGTTCCAGCTGGAACAGTGTTCATCTGAGCTCCGCGGTTTCTCAACCAGGCAGAAGCCAGGTCCAAGAGGACTTAGGGCTTTCCTCTAAGCCATTACCCAAGTGTTAATATTACCACCCAGAAGCTCTTAGATCCGTGTTCTGCTGCTGGATGCTCGTTAGGCCTGTAACCTTCTCTCTGTGGGGAAGCAACGGCTTCACACCAGCACACCAGCTGGCTGCCCCATTAACTTCAGCTTCCCCAGAGGAGAAGATGGAGGGCATCAGCATTTTGCTCAGGCAGTTTAATGTATCAACATTTCATGGTGGTCATGAGAGCAGGGAATCTGCAGGATCATTACTATTCCACAGACGGAGACATGTGGAAACAGAGAACCATATAAATATATACAAATAAATATATACATGCTCAAACCCCAAATCTCAAGTGTCCTAGAATCTTGGCATTTCTTTAAAGAGATTTATTTCATCCATAAAATTCCCTGCAAGCTTGTGTTCTTGTAAATCTGTACTACAGACTGTCAAATCCCTTCTATGTGATTAAGGGAAGGAAATCTGCCAATGTCATCTGAGGGCAGTCATTAGAGGCAGGCTGAACCTCACCAGTCCACCTTGCTTTCTCCAAGTGGAAAAGCCTCTGGTGTGGCTGAGGGTACAGTGATGCTCCTCCTGGCCACGGCACAACCTGTCAGGACACGAAACTGGGAGAGGAAGAGGCATGTTTCCTTCCTTGCAATAAACCAAGGAAATCACAGTATGCCACCTTTAGAGGGATGTCCCAACGTAACCTACTTCAGTAGGTTTCAACTAGAGATCTCAATTTACTGAGTAACACAAAGGAAAAACCATCAGGCTTTTTATTAGATGGGGAAACTGAGGCAGAAATTTGCACAAAGCTTAGAATCATAAAATCACAGAATGGTTTGGGTTGGAAGGGACCTTAAAGATCATCCAGTTCCAGCACCCCATACCATGGACAGGGACACCTTCCACTAAACCAGGTTGCTCAAAGGCCCATCCAGCCTGGCTTTGAACACTCCCAGGGATGGGGCCATCCACAACTTGTCTCAGCAAATCACAAGCAAGACGAACTCCTCACTCTGGCTTCATGGTCCTGGGAATTTGTGCACTGGAACACACATTGCACCATTCATCTGCTACCCATGCAAACCCCTCTGGGATGCTCTCATTAAAACCACTTTGTATGTGTGTATGTGACAGAAAGCTGGTCTTGGCTCCTCTGCCTGTGACTGGGTAAGGCTGCTGGCTTCTTAATTCTGGCTGTACCACACATTTCCTGTGTGACCAGCTCTTGCTACAGCTGCCTGCACAGCCAAGAATGAAAATCATCAGTGCCATGTAGGCTTAGTTTCACAAGGCAGAAACACAGAGTGGTAAGCACAATATTCAGGAGTGGAAAAGCCTCCTGTTCTTGATCATAGCAGGATTTGGTCCAGTAGGGCTATTGTCCTGCTTCCAGCAGCTGCTGCTTCCAGATGCTACAGGAGAAGGTGTCAAAGCATCCATCTGCTGTGAGTGGTGTGATTCCTTCCTGACCTCAGCTCTTGTGAACTTATGCCTGGAGCAGGGGAACTGATGGGCCATGTGATTTTATTTTCCCCAGCATAACTGCAGATGGTATTCGCCTTGCTAGAAAATAATTGACCACAATATGAGAGATGTGTTGAAAACCAAAGGTTAGCATGGCTAAAATGTGTCAAATTCAATTACTTGGGACAGAAAGAACTATTCCTACAGGAAGAAAAGGTGAGGTGCTTATGAAAGCTATGGATAGTGGTTTTCTGCTCTCTCTCCATTCTTTCCTTTCGGGTTTCATTGCTTTCAGGTGGTGTAATTTTGCTAGCAGCTGCTGGGAAAGCCGACCTGGGCTACTCAGAGACTCTTCAGGATGAATTTGTCTAGTTTTTGTACTGTTGGGAGTGGCCTGACCTATCTGTTGCAGATGTAGCCTCCAACTCAGGAAGTTCTCACAATGCCTGTGTGCCCCGAACCAGCCAGAAACACGTGGGAAAAGGTCACTGCACTTGCACGCTGAATATTCACCACCAGCCCTGTCTGATGGCTGGGTGGGATCTGAACCAGCTCTTATGGACTAACACGGTGACAGTGGCAACATCCCCATTTCTGGGAAGCAGCTGTGGGTTAAGGAGGGATGTGGTTTGCCCACGGCAAAGGGTGGGTGCAGGATGGACCCATGGCTGGAGAAGATTGAGGCTGAACAGTGGATGTGTGGGACACAGAGCTTGTGTTTTGTGGCAGTCTCACCTGCTTCTCTCCTAGAAGGTCAGAAAGGTGCTCTGAGACAGGAACACAACAGGAAAACCGTGACACTCCCTGGGACAGGCTGCCCCATCGTTCATGACGTGCTTCTCAGTGTGATGAATGTTAAAAGAGGAAAATGGAAATGTTTCAGGAGCTCACCAAGGAAACAAAGGAATTTAAGAGGGGAAAAAAGATCAAATAGACAAACACAGTCCATGCAAACTTCAGATTCTATAATGTACTATCTAAGCCAAATTCAATCTGGGCTGGTTCACTGGCATTGAGGATTTGTATGGCCCAGTAACAGTGCCTGTAATCAATCCATCTCACCATAAAATTCATCCCAAATGCTGCAAAATACCTGGTGTCATTCCCTTTGAGTTCCTTTGTCTGCCACTTCATCATTTCCCCTGCTCATAGAGGAGTAGAGTTCCCCTTCAAGCCCATTAGCTGTGTGGTGAGGGTGGCTGGCTAGGCTGCAGCATTTGTACATACATATATATATATATTGGCTGATGTGGAGGGGCTGCATTTCTGTTTCTTCAGCTACATGAACCATACCCAGAATCAAATGCTCCATCAAAATCTTAAATTCACTTCAAACCATTAGGAATCTCTTTCCTGGCCTTGTTAGTGGTGGCCTTGGTTCAACCCAAAAAGCAGATTTTTGATGGAAACAAAAACGGCACTTATGCAACTTCAGCATTGTGGGGAGCATTCCTCTGCTAATACCAGAACTCTCTTTTTTTTTCTTTTTTTTTTTTTTTTATATTTTGTTTTCATTTCAAACATGTCTTTCTCCTTCTTTCCCACTTCATACAGGAGAGGCTCATGAGGTCTGCAGAGATGCAGCACGCTGGAAACCACTGCAGCCCTCCTGGTTACAAAACAACAATAACAATAAAAATAAAACATAGTAAAATAAACCCTGGAATGGATGTGGGTAACCAGCTGTTGAAACCTGAGGTTGTGCTTGACTGGGCCGTGATAGGAGAGAGAGCCCCAGCTACCGAGCATGCTAAACAGCTCCATATCCACTCTGCCTTTCCCCAGCATCCTCGTCCCACATCCCCATTCACAAAACAGGAGCAGCAGATCATTAGCCCGAGGGCTGTTTGTTTTCACTGGGGTTTTATTTTGCTTGTAAAGCCCCAGCCCACAGCATTAAGAGGATCTCTGCAGTGCTGTGGTTACTCCCCTTGCAGCCATCTGGGGATGATGGAGCGAGGCTTTCCCAGCCTGCACGCACATGCACACACAGATCATTAGCACGCTCCCATCCTGGCTGTGGATGATGTTCACACATCCTGGCTCTTGATGATGTTCATATCCCACTGGTTTCGAGCTGAAAGAAAAGTGCTCCCTGAATGTCTGAAGGATGTACTGGATATGGACATGCCTTGTGCAAATCTCCAAAGGGCCACCCCTGTGAGTCTATACCTGGAGTGATAAATTCTCTATAAGCAGCTATGTCCCCAGCACTTTTTCTTGTGGAGTAACAACTCCTTGACTCCAGTTAAACTTCATAATTAAAGAACAATTATGTGTGGCTGAAAGCACCTCTTTGTCAGGAGAGGAAGGGCCTTTGGATTTCCAGGCTAAAGTCTTGGCTTAGGGAGGTGTTGAACATCCTCACCTCCTGCAGACTCACTGCACCAGTGATCTCTGAGCACACAGGACAAGGTCCAGGGAAAGCTAACAAATCAGATGTTTCTTTGCTGGTATATATGGCCAGAATCTCACAGGGTTGTGGCTTTATTAGAGTCACCGGCACGTGTGAGGAGAAAATCTGTCTCCAGCAGCAGCCATACTGCCCTGACACCATTTGACTGCCCATTTCACTCATGTTTCATGAGGTTTTGTACCATTTCCATGGGCTATGAACATGCACAGTTATCCTGGAGAGACTTCAGCACTCCAGACTTCCCTGGCTTTAACATTTACTACTAAGGACAGCAAAGCACTGATCCTGTCAGTCATGAGATTCATCTTGAGATTCAGTGCAATTCCCACCAGCACACAGGACTCGCTCAGCACCTTTCAGTCCTACAGACAAGTTCACCTTTACCAAGTCTGTGTTTCCACACAAGGGCCTGCAGATCCCATGACCTGTATCAGGATGGATTTCCAGCCATACTCACTCCTACCCATATCACTGGAACTGGGAAAAAGACCACAGCAAGAGCCTCTCCCTCTCTACCCAAGATGGATTTCATTAAAGCCCTTCTACTGGCCATGGGTCTTGTAAGTCCCCCTGAATTACAGAAAAGAGATGTTTCAGCAGACAGTAAGTGAAAGTGAACCAGATTTGGAGAGGAAAATGCATTCTTTGAGAGAGTAATAAAACACATATTGACTGGGGATTTCATTTATAAGGGGAACCATTGTGCCTTGGGTTGGAAGCCTTGTGAACACTCACTACGGCCTGCAGGGCATTGCTGACATGTCATAAACCTCAGCTCTCCTCAATAAACAGCACATGCACACGTGTAGCCATGTAAATAACTGCACACAGAGCTGCACAGAGTGTGGGTCACACACTTCAACATGGCCTTGGAAGCCCTGGAACAATAGGCTGAGCCAGATGGTGGAGCACTCCCACAGGAGAACCTCATGCACTAATGCAGAACTTCTGGCAGAATCAGCACAGTTCTAAGAGAAGGATAAATCTCTTACATTTAGGCATGATGCCTAGGCATTAACTTTCCTTTCTTAAGTCAATAGCCTAAGTAATATTTATTTTCTGAGGTAATCTTCTTGTTTCCTCTCACAAACGTAGGACCAGGGCTGCTATTGTCATCACATTCTCCCAGACTGCTTTCTCCAGTGTATTGTCGTCCTTCATTCAGAGGCCCTGGACCTGGCAGTGCCCTGCCCAGCTCTGTAATCACCTGTAAAATTTGCACTGCTTCACCTCACAGAGGCTGAAGTTGCCCCTTCCATAACATGGATTTGTCATCTTCTTGCTAACTCCTGTTGAAAACTAGTAAGAAGAAACTTAGTTCCCTTTCCAGCCAACTTCAGATATCTCAGGAACATTCCTTTTTGCAATCATAATTTCGGCTTATTTATGCCTTTCCCTTGATCACGTATACAAGGGGAAAGACCTCAGTGTGCTCCAACCACCTCAGTTGCAATAAGGGTGTACAATATATAGATGGTGTGGCTGGCTTCCACTTCATAGTCTCTGGGCTTTCAGAGGTACATGAACTTTATTAAAGCCTCTTTTATGTCACATCCTGCCCAAATCTACTCAATGAATTTTGTCATCCTTTTATACAGTTTCTAGTAAATAAGGAAAATTTTGCGTTTCCTTTCTGCTGACTAGAAATTTGAAAAACCATGAACATGGTGTATGTTGTATGGATCTACTTACATGATCTTTGTTTAAATTATTAACACCTGAAAGATGAATAAATTTAGTATATTTGCCGGGTGTTTCAATGGAAAAAGTAAATTATTTAAAACATTTTAATACAAAGGTTTCAGAATAAATTATTATACATTTTTCTTTCTTAAAATGACACAACTTAAGAACATGTTGAGTTTTCAATAAAGATAATATGGGTTAAATTCATCCACAATATAAAAAACTTTTCCTTTTGACTTCACCCCTAAACGACTTAATTTTCAGCGCTGGTAGCAATACTACAAGAAATTCCTTGCTTTGATTCCAGCTAATTCAACCCCTGGGAAGGAGTACTGAAGAGATCAAATTCTAGTTCTAAGTTTGGGACCGATAATAACTTTCTCCAGAACTTCAGAGACCCTAAGGAAAAAACTATTATGCATCTTAAATATAAAGATTTCCCAAGACAGAGAAACAACCAAGCATTTTATCTGCCATCAACCCTGTTTGTGCAGCTAACCAGACTCAGACATGCTTAGAGAATCTCAGCATCTGTTTAAGAGCCATAAAGATGAAGCAAATGAAAATATCACTTTTTTTTAATGTCCCATGCATATCTTCAGCCAGGCTCTGGCCTTCAAGGGTTTTATGGCCAGCACTATCCACACGGGATGCTGGTGGATCACAGACCAGCGAGAGACACAGTACAGTGAAGGTGTTGCACACATATTAAAATTGTTAAGCCTTTTCCCCAAAGCATTTCATGAAGCATATCCTATGACATAATTGGTGAGCTAATAATAAAACCTGTGGCAAGTTCTGCATAGTGTTTTACACAACAAGCTGTGTTTTCTCGTGATAGCCCCACAGAGGGGAGCCCTGGGATGTGACAGCACTGCAGCCTCACCCAGCTCACTTTGTAAGGACCACAATGCTATTTTACTGGGCTTTAGTGATCCCTTGTGCAGATCTGGGATCAGACTGAACTCCTTAAACTTCCCTTCTGGTGCAGCTCATTGCTACACCATGCTATGCTCAGGAAAATTCACGCCTTGTTCCTTGATACATGGCTACTGGGAGGTATTTCAGCACTGGTAAGGTTTGGAAACACATGTGCCCTAACAGACTCTCTGCGGCCCTGTTCTGCAGCCACAAAGCTGCTGAATTTCACATCACATTATTTGCAAACACGGAAAAAGGGGATCCTGCCAACCTTCCCAGTGTTCCCTGTAAAACATGTCTGATTTTCACCCACGGCATCACAGCCTGCTGACAATAATCAACACCTCTGCCACAGTGCAAGGGAGCACTTGTGGGAATGTGCATCAGGCCCCCAGGCTTTGCTAAACCCAACCAAGGGGCTGTTCTGTCCTTCCAGACATGGTATTGTCATAACTTTCCTCCCAAATGCAAACTGTGCCTGGACTTATTCCAGCCCTGCCGAACAGCACAAGGGCCTTAGCTCATTCTTTGCTGCTTAAAACATCTAAATCCATTGCAATTCCTTAACCAAAATTAATTGTACGTTTCCCGTTCTTAAAACCTTGGAATCTCCAGACTGTCCAACACCTTTTCCCAGTGCTACACTTGAAGTATGTAATAAACTAAACACATCTATGCAGAAAGAAGCTGGAGGGGAAAAAAAAGCTCACGATGCAGTTGAGCTCTGGGATTTTCACTGTTCAGACTGCTTTCCCGGTATTGGGTATACCAGTAACTCCTGATGACTCCTGGAAGTGATTCCCAACATTTGAGAAGAACAGATACACACTACCTCCCTGTACTTGCTCCTGGTACCACTTATCTCCTCCTCCTTGGAACATCTCAGTCCCTGATGGCACTTACTCTGGACCAAGTTTCCAGCCAGCGTCCTCAGGCTAGCAGAAATAAGGCTGGGGAGTTATGCCAACCAACAGAGCATCTGACCCCTCTTTGCATTTTATTTCAATGGTATTTTGGAAGTACAAAGCGATTTAAAACAAAATGAAGGATTACAGGGTGAGCTTTGGAAGGGGCTGGTACATACGCCATGCCAAATACCACATAGTCACCTAAATGGCATCTTTTCACAGAGAAATTTAACAGGCTCTCTGTCCTCAGTCTGTCCCTGAAATTAAGTGCAATTCATAACGCCCATGCACACTTCAGGCCTTGTTTAGGCCTTGACATCTGCTTGCTCAAAAATAGCTTTGGCACAGACTTACTCAACAGCAAATCTACTTACACTAGGAAAACATGTTGTTTGTTGTTATGGTGCATTGCAAGTATAATTCAGAAATATTCACAGGGAAGAAAGAGGATGATTTAGGTCTGGTTTTCTGGCATCAGTCTCTCTTTCCTCCTTTTTTTTTTAAACCACAACATTTTTCTAAGCAGGTTTTATCTTGATGGAAAACCATATATACACATACAGAGCCTGCAGACTGCAGACATGCAAAAGTAGTTAATAACTACAGCATCTTTTAAAGTTTTTTTTCCTGTAACCCCTGCATAAAAAGCATACATCAGCAAACAAGAAAAGTTAACATCAAGGAGTAAAACAAGAAAGGCCATACAAACTCTGCAGTAATTTTCTTTTGACATTTATGCTTTAATAGCTTCCAGAACCTCATAATTTCTAGGAAGTCTGAAATGGCCATTTGACAGATTTTCACCCTGATGAAAAAGTCATATACTTCAGAGTAAAAATGGAAAATAAAAACAAACAACCTTCCCCACACACAATAGAGTGTCCTTGAAGCTTGCACAATAAAGACTGAATACCCCAAATCCAATTCACCACCACTTACAGCTCTCCCCAGGCTGTTATGTGTAGAGGAAAATTTAGGCAATAGGCTGGATGCTCTGCTCTTAACAGCAGGAATTCCCTGACTCCCTGTGGGTGTGTAGTGCTGCCCATGCACCACACCCATATCCATACAGGTGCAAAGACATCACTCTGGACATCCAATCATTTCTGTTTCATTGAACTGGTGACTTAAATGACTTCTTAAGAAGCATAAACCTCCCTGGTTTGGGCTTCTCCCCCTCTCCCTTACTCCCTGCTCCCCTTGGCAGGGTGGCTTGGCAGTGAGAGTGGCACAGAGAAATGCAAACACACCACTGAGCTCTGAGCACTCCAGCTCTAGCCAGGACTTGTGCTCTCTGAAATCCCCTTGGATGAGGGCTGGGGCAGAGAGCCCGTCCCTGCCAAACTACTTGCAGTGATTCCTTTGGATCTCAGGGAGGCATTCCGCATCAATCCTGACTGTGCCACATCTGCACGCTGGATTAAGAGAGGCTTTCATTTTCCAGAGCTGTCAATCTGGTATTTTTCCATGCTCAATAAATTCAGTTTTTCTATAAACAAAAAAATAACAAAGGAAGAAGATGAACTACAAGGCAATTTAATCTTGAAGTTTCTGGCCACTTTTCCTTTCCTAGTGAGGGATCAAGACAGACTGCTACAGCTTCATTCAGAGAAGTCTTATGGAAATCTCATTTTGATACTAAAATGATGTTTCCAAATGTATGTTTTACTCATTGAAAAATCCACCCTTATTTATCTCTCCTATTGGACAGAAAAGGAACAATAAATTATTCCAGCTCAGAAAGCAAATAGGCAGTGACAAAAAAAAAAAAAAAAAAGGAGAAGTTTGCCACTTGCTTTTCACTTATCTGCCTAAACATTTCAAAATATCTTCGTATTATGTAAAATATGTCTGGCTCAGCTTTGGATGGGGACTTACTGTGGCTGTATCTCCATGGTAGTAGTAATTAGAGATGGCAGCCAGACCTGTACAGCCTCAAATCTTCCTTCTTTTCTTGTGATTTCACTGGTCTTCTTGCCACAAGACTTGATAACTGATTGGTATAAGGTAACCTGTTCTGTTTTTCAAGTGTTGGTTAAAGCTGGAGCTGCCTTTCTTTTAGATTCAGCTGGTAACCAAGGATTCACATGAAAATCCAGAGGTACTTCAAGACTTCACTACAAGTAAAACTGGCACAAGCAATGCAACAGGGGGCTAAAAAAGCTTTTTCAGGCTATTGGCCAGAAAATGCACTTCCAGAAGATGATGCAATCACCACAAAAAGGAAACCCATGCCTTTTGTTTTGCAAATATTTCTTCCCCAAGATACTCTTCAGGTCAGTGCACCAGCTGACAAACCCTGCCAAGGAGTATGATGTGATTTGGCGGCGCAGATGAAAAACGACACCAGCAGAAGGGAAATCAGGACAAGGGATTTGTAATGGAGACTGGCAAGTTGCAGGGACTCAATTCTTAATGACATAATTTTAAGGAAATTCCACACTGCATATCATAAGATCACAGAAATGCTGGTTGGAAGTGATCTCTGAAAGTCTCCAGTCCAACCTTCCACTCATAGCAGAACTATTGCTGACAGCAGGTCAGGTCAGCCAAGGCTTTGTCTAGCCAAGCCTTGAAAGCCTCCAAGGACAGAGATACCATGGCAGCCTGGGTAAGCAGAAGTGCTTCCAGTGTTGCTCCACCTTCCTCGTGAGAAGGTTTTCCTCATGTCTAGTCCAAACCTCCCAAGCTGCAATTTGTTTTTGCTCACGGGTCACTGCTTTATTCTGTGGCTTTCCTCAGATTCACGCTGACATCTTTGTGATGACCTTCAAACAGCCTTAGGAAGCTATTCCAACACCCCTGCACCTCCTCCTCCCAGTCTGGGACAGCCTGCATCCCTCATCCTTCTCCAAAAATCGTGGTCAATGCTCTTGAGTGCCCTGGCTACAAATGCAGAGGGCTCTGAGCAGCACCGCAGTGTGACATCCCTTGGGTACAGCCTGCTGTGGCCACGCTGATCTCTGCAAGCTCCCTGGCCACCCAGCTCATGTCATGTCCCAGATGCCCTCCTACAGCAATGGGCTCTGCTGCTTAATGATGACATTCTACATACAAAGGCAACTCTCCACTATTTTTCATCCTAGTCTTGCTTTCCCTGAATACTCCTAGGGCTTAGAGTAAAGAGACTGAGCAGACCTCCAGCAGCCCTCACCCCAGCATACATATTTCACTGTATTTCATCATGGCTTCCCTTGCTCATCTAAGATACCTATCAGTAAACCAAACATTTATTTAAGGCCGAGGTCTGCTTTTTGGTTTTGTATTTTGTTTTGGTTTTAATTCACTGCATCCTTTTGATATTAAGCAGAAACAGCAGATTACTCATGGCTGCGGAGGGAATGTGCCACCCCCAAAACCAGGGCTGACTTAGTGGCTCTGCACTGACTCAGAGGGAGAAAACCCTCCTGGGCAGCCTCACCATTCCAACCTCTGGCACCCTGTGTTCTCCTTGGCAATTCCCAGTGCAAGGGACGATCCTCCCTGAGCCTGATCAGCTGGTGAGATAAGGTGAGCACACACCCGAGCAGGATGGCTCTAGGCCAGGGAGAAGTTACACAAGCTGGCAAAACCAACTCAAGGGATTTCAAGCGAAAAGAAAGAGTGGCAAAATGTGTTACCCCTTACCAAAGGCACAAATAATGTCTACTGCAAAAACAACTATAAGTTGCTCCTCAAAGCTGTGTAACTATTTCAAGTAATTATTTCAGTTTAGGTTGAAATCTGTTTTCTTGACTTGTACCGCAGGTAAGAGAAGGGAATAGCACCAAGGAGAACAGAGCTCAGGGTCCTGGTCTGGGCTCTCTCACTCACCAACACAGCAAGCTTCTGTGACTCCCTAACTTTGGTTTCTCCTAATACCAGCTCTTTATTTATCAGTGCTCAAATCCCTGAGAGGACATCACTTACTGTGTCCTCTACAGTGAGTCCTGATCTCATTTCAAACTTGATACTGTTGCTAATTAAACTAATTTTTGAGACAGTAGTACTTCCAGACTATTTGCAAATGCTAACAATGTGTCTGTGTCCTGTCCTCCTCCTTATTCATCCTGTCCTCCTCCTCACGTGCAGTTGCTTTTTGGATGAATACAGGAAGTACTGCATTAATAATTTTTTTTCTATTATACCTGAAATTATTTAAACTAAAGTTCTGTAAAGTTCTCTAAACTAAACTAATAGGTTTTAATTCCCTATTTATACTCTCAATGCCCTTCAAGTGCCAAGTAGTTGATTTGAGTCTTTCATGCACTGAGAACACCGTAAATTAGCTGCACATAGATCAAAAGAGGTAGGACTGATTTGATCTGAATTTAGCTGATAGTTAGCTGTCTCATCTCTCCAGTTCAGCTCCTTCCATCCTACTGAGCCAAAGGAGATGGGAGCCGCTCTCCAGAGGTGTCCCTGTTAGCCTCTGATAAAAAAGTGATCCTAGATGATGAGATACCAACCCCAAGATTGTTAACATAGGATGAGTATCACCACATCGGTCTGATTCAAAGCCTAGAGAAACAAATTGGGAAATTCCTGCCGAATGCCAGGAATCAGGTTCCACCCTGTAGCAGGATTATTAACTAGTACATGAAACTGTCTCTGGGTCTGCTCCAAACCCCACAGGAGTCAACAGTGTCTCACTAACCCATGTTAACAGGCACTGGATTAGGGCTTTTCTGGCAGATCAATGGCATATTAGTGCAGTATCTTTTACATTAGACATGTCTGGGTTTGTTTGTTCCAAGCTCAAGATCCAGTGAACAAAGTAACTTTGCCCTTTAGAAAATGAACTCAAAAGCCCGGACACTGAGCAGAGCAGGCTTTATTTGTTGTTGTTGTTGTTGTTGTTGTTCTCTTTTACCAAATAGTCACTATCAGCACTGTGGAACAGAATTGATTTGGAGGACAATTGCTCAAAATCAAATTAATTATTCCTTCTCTCTTTACTTACGAATGCAAAAGCTTCAATGTAACTCCAAGCAGTTTGGATTTCAGTAGTGATGGAGAGCCACTGGAAAGTGAGGATTTCATTGTTACATATGAAATGTGATTGATTCCTTTGCCATCATATTTTAATATAATAGCATTCTTCTTGGGGAGGCATCTTTTTCTTTTCATTAACAGATAATAAAGAATAAATCTCTATCTTTAATGTGGTGTAGAATTGTTTGACTTAAACAATAGACTCTTTTCCTGGTTCTACATTCAGGAAGTATTTATTGGGAAAATGACAGTAAGTTACAGAGGCCATAGCTGAGCTGAGGATGAGCTGATAGCTTTCCCTACTGGCTAAAACCAAGAGGACAATGTCACTTTTGTCATACTGCTTTCCCAGTCCCCATGTTCATCTTACACATGATCCCACATTCAGAACAGAATGGGCTTTCACCACTAAAGCAATTGTGGGCTGTCAGCTGAGCTGCCATAGCAGACTTGTGCCTGCTCTCAGCACATTGGGAAGTGGCCTGTGTTGGTTCAAAACCATTTCTGGTGCTCAGACCTCCCTGATGGTAACTAGGGTACCACAGTTCAGAGCATTGGTGGCTCAGGGGTCCTTTTCAGCTGCATCCAGTGGTCTGCTGGGCTTCTCCAGCAGAGCTCTGTAAGGCAGGAGGACAGGTCTTAGGAGAAGCAGTTGGGGAAACTGTTTATCCTGGGGAAAAGGAGGCTCGGTCAACCTTATAGTTTTTTAGTTACCCAAAAGGAGGTTGTAGTGAGGTGTGGGTTGGTCTCTTCACTCAGGTAACAAGCCATAGGACAAGAGAAAATAGCCTCAAGGTGCGCCAGGGAGGTTTAGATTAGATATTCGGAAAAATTTTTTCACCAAAGGAGTGGAAGAGGCTGTGCAGGGAAGTGGCAGAGCCAGAGTCACCATCCCTGGAAGTGTTAAATAAACTTGCTGATGTGGTGCTTAGATACACAGTTAAGTGGTGGGCCTGGAGTACCAGGTTAACTGGTGGATTCAATGATCTTGGAAGTATTTTCAGACCTGAATGATTCTCTGATTCTGTAATCAGGCTTCAGCAGCTATGCCAGTGACTCCCATTCCTTTGTGTAACATGCCTACTTACACTCCAAGCCTTCCACAACTCTCAGTTTCCCAGCAGTTAAAAGAACCTGTCAGGCCCAGCAGCACAAACCTGCCCTGATCCTGCCAGGCAGCAGGAACCAGGGCACTCTGCAGTGGGGGAGAGGAGACCAACAAGCTCAAGTTCCTACAGTGCCAGCCAGCCCCCCACACCCTTCCAAATGTTCAGCAAAAACTGTCACCTCTCCCACACAGAGGGTCGTGGGGGATTTAGTGGCTGTTACTGGCTGATCAAAGGCCCTCAGTGAGACTGACTCAGTGCCCAGTGAAGTCAATGGAAAGCTCTCCCATAGACTTCAGTGGGCTGTGGATGAGACACTGTGTTCATAGGCTATTATGGCTGTAATTGATTTATATGAATGCCATGTATGCTGAAACAATACAAAAGAGCAGAGCATTCAGAAAATAAATGGATCTTAATTATGTCTCTACCAAGTAACAGGTCACAAATTTCTGTTAATCTGAAAAAATGATAGTCCAGATGTCTCCTCTCTCTCTCCCTTGTGTCAGCCTCATTCCATACAATATCTGGGGTGCAACTAGAGGGAAATTACTGCATTATTCACCATCCCTCTCCACAAATGTATCTTTCTCCCTTTACTTCTCTTTTCTCTCAGTGCTATTTTTTTTCCTGAATTGCTGGAATAATTTAAGCAAAGAAGCCAGATGTTTCTGTTGTAAAGACAAGCTCAGTACCTGTAAGTCATGGAGGGGGCTTAACAAACATGAAGTGCCTATTCTTTAAAACGTTCCAGAGTTTGCATTCAATTTTCGTTTCTAAATCCACCCGAGCTCTTCAAAGCTTTTGCTACTTTTCAACATCATGATGTTCCTATCAAAGAAGGAACTCATCAAATCTATTCAGTAACAATGCTACTAATCCCAATTTTTTCTTCCAAGACTTTTTTTTTCCCGTGTAATTTCATAGCATCAGGATGTCCTGCCACAGTTAAAGAAATCAAGCCAAAAATTCCATGGGATATAGCTTTTTCTAAGTATGCTTTACCCCAGCTTGCCAGTTACAGAAAGATCAATTGATTTCTAGCCATTGAAAAATAGAATAAAATTAAATTAAAAAAAAAAGAGGAGGACCAGAAACAACACATAATTCTAAAACCAGTCACCTTTTGAGGGATCTGTAAGAACTTTGCCAGACCAACATATTCATAGAATAGCAAAAACACATGGAACTTTATATAATAAAGATGAATAAATAGCAGTTTCATGACAGATACTGTTGAATGGCTCAAACCTTCTCCTGCATCACTGGCCAACCAGCAAATACTGAGAATATTTTGCTGTCTGTGCTGCTTTGGATGTGCAGTGCCCAACTAAAGAACCCAACTGTTGCTTCCTAATCAAGTTTAATTTCTTAGGATAAATATCTATATTTTCATTACAGGCACTGAAAGATTTATATCCACCCTGATCCCACATCCTTACAGACAAGATGAAGGAAAGGTGCAAAGTCAGAAAACCTTCACATTTACCTTCACACCTGCACACTATGCATGACAAATCAGCCTCAAGCTGAGCAGTGCCCAGGAGGACATCACCAGGTTTAGTTTTCTGGCATTTGTAACAAAAGTGACCCTGTGCCACCACCCTCTCCGAATTCTCAGACAACAGCCTGAATTCTCCCTTCATCACTGAGGTAGCTGTAAGTGATGTTATTCAACACCCTTTTTCTCTCCCTCTCTGCCCTTCCTTCTAGTTCCTTCCACCTCTCTACCTCACATTTATTGTTGAATAAAATCTGTATTGTTGCCTTCAGCATATGTTCTTGTTTGCACCATAGTTCAGGCAGAGTCATCTCCTATAATGGGATCATAACAGGTATCAAAGGGTTAATTTACATTTCCAGCTGTCCCACCATGCCTTCCACACTCCTGGCTACATTTTCAGTCTCTCCTGTGTTCTCCTTCACCTCACTGCCTTTGGTGACTCTGCCTTAAGCTCCCCTTCACCTAAAACAAAACTGGACAGAGGTTTGGCTGACAGGACACCAAGGGCACTACAGTGGTAGCAAAATCCATTTTCCTTATCCTTTTCTGCATGGACTCATCATCTCAGCAGATGACCTGCTGGAAGGCCTTTGGGGCAAGGACTGCCCTTCTCATTCACAAACACTTCTATGCACTTGTGATGGATGCTGCTGCACTACAGATCTGCATTTACAACTCATTATTCTTCTATTCAGCACATTTCTGTTGTCCAATCAAAAGAACCCCAGAGTCAACATCTGATGATTCAAGCAGCAAATTAATCAATGATGAAAAGCATGTCCTAGCAGTTTATAAATTAACTTGTGGCATGGGCTATGGTGCCATAAATTGTCCACTGCACAGGTATGAGGAGAATTAATGTTATTACAAAACAGTATTTTTTGTAATGAATAATTTCACCAGCTTAAGTCAACAGTTACATCTGGGCATTTATTATATCAAATACACTCATTTAGAAAGCAGACATCTAAAACCACTTCATAATTTGCAATATGGCAGAGAAGAGCTGGTGGTTATCTATCCAAACAAATCTTTTTCTTTAACAAAGGAGGGAATTTCTTAGAAAGGAAAACTTGGAGAGCTCTTATGCACTGATAACATATATTGGCTTCATATTTCCTAAATACATAAAGTGAAAAAATATGACCATATACTATAAAAAACCCCATCAGTCCTATGCAATGTATTTCAGAAAATGAGATATCTGGTTTTTAAAGACACATTCCGGATATTTGAGGATTTTGTTAACTTAGACTGTCAACTCCAATACTTCATAATGGACAAGACAAATTTTGCATGACCACTGCCTATCTGTAAATTTCAATATGTATCTTAAATTCTTTTTCGATGAACACCAAAAAAAAAAATCTTCAAGCATGTTACAATGATTTTGAGTTGATTTGAACAATAAAACAAGAATATTTACTGCCCGTCTGCCAACCTCACCATTGTGTCTTCAAAAGAAAAGACCCAAAAAAGCAAAAAGCAGTAAGAAAATACTACCAGAGAGTGATAAAGGCCTGGTGTTTTAACTTGGTTGTCTGTGAAGGGGTGACTGAACACAGCATGATAAAAGCAAGAGGGTACCAGCTGGAAGGAAGTACTGAAGTGGCAGTAGAATGAAACTGAATGAGTTAGAATAGAAACAGATTTTCTAGACTTGGTCTGAGAAACACCACATGGGCGATAAGACAAATATGCAAAAAGGCTGCCAATTTTCTAAGAAGCAGAACTAGCAAAAATGTTTAAAATATTAACATCCTGCATGTTCTTGCATTTTTTAAAAACAGGTGTTATCAGTTCTAAGAAACCAGGGTAAATATTTCTGCTGCAAAAAATACTTGTTTAATCACTTCTAGGAATTTTTCAAAAACAAAATCTTAAAGAAATCTGCTAGAGAGGAAGGAAAGAGGCCATTCAACAACTGTTCTGTCAGCTTTTCAGAAACCCATCCTTCTGTATTCCCACATGGCCATAAAATGTTATGAGAAATGTGTCCTGAATTTTTGGGTGGATCTAAATAGTAACATGAAGTTCCGTCAGTGGGAATACCTACTTAGGATCCCAAGAGTATTCATATTTTAATTACTAACCCTGCAAGGGTCAAGCACGAGGTGTTCCCAAGCTCACAGTAACTTTAGTGAAACACCACGAAGGGTAGGACAGCTCTCATAGGCAACAAGGGTGGACAAATCTTGCTCAGAGACTGTGCACTCCCCAGGCAGGGCTTAATTTTGGGGTTTTAGCTTGGATGGCATCTAAGCCATTTGGAGCCTGGCCCATGATTGCCTCAAGAGTTTGTTAACACAAATAAATGGCAGCAGTCAGGTAACACAGCCATGACTTCAGTCAGCACCCTGTGAGCTTGGCAGCTGAAACCTGGTCACCAGGCCAGATTTTAGAAATGGTGATGCTACTTCCTACACGATGTAGCTTCCACAAGCACAGTAACCTGCCCTTCCATTCCTTCAAACCCACACCATCCTTTAGACCTGCACCCTAACGCAGGTCTAGGGGAGTTTTTTCCCTTTATCTTTCTTCACCTGCATCAGGCCTCAACTTGGCAAGGGAAACACTGTGAGCACACACAAAAAATGTACCTTTGGGAAGAATCCTGAGCTGTTTTCCTAAAGAAGAAAATTCTGCAGAGCACAGGACAGGAAATAATGTGCTCATGGGTGGTTTCCTCCTCCAGTGCAGCTCATACGCTGCAGCTGAGACAACACATATGGTGGCACTTGAGTGGAGTTTGCCCAGATCCCTCAAATGGGGTTTCACAGCACTATAAGAAAGCTACAGATGGAGGTAAAGACGGTTTTTCAACATGTGTCTACAGAAAGGGGAAGAATTCAGTCATCTTCTTCATAAGCCAGAGCTGTTTTTCTCAATGGGATGTGCTAGTGCTTGCTCTCTGCTTTGAGCAGTGAAAAGTCTGCCTTTCAGACAACTCTTTGACACAATCCCATTCTCTGTGGTTTCCTCACAGAAACCATGATGGATAGCCCACACCAGAAGGACATTTCAGCAGTGATGCCATAAGAGAGGAGGATGCTCGGCCCAGAAGTCAAACACAGCACTGAAGATTGATCTCTTCTGGAATTCCTGTCTGATGCACTGACCATTAAGTTATGCAAACATGCTAATTCGCAATGCAGAATAAAGCAACTGCCTCCTGCCTTCCCAGGAATGTTTCATTTGAGGCCCAGCAGGGAGAAGACATTCTGTTAAAATGAACATATTGTTAGCTTTAGCAACAGGGAATGTAAACTACAATGGAGAAGTAATGAAAGAGTATTGAGAAAGAAGCTCAAGGTTAAAATTTGTGTCCTCCAATAAATTAAAATGTGTCTGAAATGCAGGCACATAAGCTTTTAGAATTATTTAGGATTATTTTGCTCTTTTGAAAAACTATGAAATGTGTCAAGAGTGTTATTTGTGGACCACTGTATGCTAAGCCAAATCCGAAGTAAGCAGGAGCTCTTCCTGTACAGAAATTTGGCACCGAAGTATCTTCTAAGATCAGAGCCTCTGCTCACAACTTGCTGTGGCATTGCACCTATTGGCAGGTACTCTACAAACTCATATAGAAAACAATGCCTGCTCAGAGGACTTCATCATTTAAATAAAGAGTGGATGAAAGGAAAGATTAGCACTTCTTTGGGGCTGCTCTCAGACCACTGAAGGTGGGCCAAGATGATGCAGGAATTTCCAGAGGTATGGAGAATCTGTGGCAGACCTTGGAAAAACTCCTAGATGTTTAATTACCATTTTCCTTGCACTGATTCCTTTCCCTGACTCAGTGTCTGTAGTGCTCTGTCCATTTATACAGGTCTTGTTCCTAAAACTATTGGCCATATTGTGTGACCACAGCTCTTATCCTGAAACCTAATCTGAGCTCCAAGAGAAACAGGCAGAGGGAGCACAGAAAGAGAAGGGACACTGGTGTCCATGTGACACAGCTACAGGACATCCATCACACCTTCAGGTTTTGGTGGGAACAACTCACTCCTCAGTCGCTGTGCTCCTCGAATCTACTCTGCCATGAACTTTCCGGCCACACAATGATTTGTCAGCATATCTCCAGTGCCCCTCAAATCTTTCCATTTCCCAGAACCAAACTGCAGCCTAGAGCTCTTCCTTTACACTCCCTGGATTAGCACCCCACCTTTTTCTCCATCTGCAGAGGCCAAATGCTGATCCATGCCTGAGAAGATGGACTCAGGCGTGTTCTTTACCTCCCTCTGCCTGCACCAGCAGCACGATGCCCGCACAGCCCATGGCACTCTGCTTGCACAACACAGCTGAGCTGAGAGGGGTTTTCCCGTCTTCCCTCTTCCAAAAGTATCAAGTGCTTTCTGCTAGATCAAAGGAGAGGCAAATTAGTCAATCACACCCCTAATGCAGCAGTGGCACGTCAGCTTCCCAGAACAGCAGTGTGCATGCTGCCAGCAAACCGCAGGTGTAGCCTACTCCTGCAAGCACAGCTATCCATCATCCCTGGCATAAAACACCAAGATTCAGCAAAGAGGCCCCTCTAGGCCAGCCTTGGAGCCTCTCAGCAGAAAAACTGCAGCAGAAGTGACACCCCAAGACTACATTTGTTGGCTCAGTCCTGTCTGGGACCTGGAGCACAGGGTGGAGCACACAGCAGGTGCCCAGTGCAGTTTGGATTCCTCGTGCTGCAAAAACAAGGATAGAGAGCACGGCA
Source organism: Irena cyanogastra (assembly GCA_013397155.1). Classification (NCBI taxonomy): domain Eukaryota; kingdom Metazoa; phylum Chordata; class Aves; order Passeriformes; family Irenidae; genus Irena; species Irena cyanogastra. The sequence continues at coordinate 220,842 of VWZV01011366.1, read as the reverse complement.
GCCCCACAGCATGATGTTATCACAAAATACCTTGGCATCCCTGTCCCCTTCCCATCATATCTGGACTTCTGGCTTCTCTGGGAATGCTGGGAGCCCTCTGAGGCAGCTGTTCTGGGAAGTGGTGCAGCTGGTGAGTCCCAGCACTGCTGCTGCTGCCCAAGCCCCATGACCAGGGCATGAATTCCACACGCCTGTGTACACCTCTCCAGCCAGAAATACCTTCCTCCCTCTCCCCTTGTCTTCCTCTAAAGCTTCACAGGCTTGATGATTTGGTTTTGGTTAAACTTTATAAATAATTTTGTTATTTCTCTAGCATGTGTGTGAAATAACGCGATGTGAGGAGCAGGAAATTCTTTTGGTTTACATCTTCGGTGTTCAGCTGGATGTGCAAAGTGGGTGAGAAGGAACTTAATCATGGTGGTTTTGAGACTATGGGGAACAGAGTAAACTGCTTCCTGACCCTGATTTACATTAAGAGTTGAATCTAATGGAACAAGTATTTCTATAATGAAGCTACAACAACAATCAGTTTGGCATCATCTCCTCTCCTTTCCTCAACTGCTTTTACAGCAAGGAATCAGTAACAAAACAGACATCTTTTTTTAATAAGCAGCCCTTGTTACTACATGATAACCAGCCCCAGGATGTTAGCGAAACAGACAACACGTCTTGCTAGCAGCAGGCACATCAGCTCCAGCCCTCTGCTCTAGCACTACCAAACTCCCTTCTTTGGAGGTAGCAAAGAGCACAAAACTACTCCTGACCAGCCCATGTCCCCAGCTCACACTGGCAAGTCTGAAAATAAACAACCTGCAGCCTGAGGAGTAATTAGATCTCCTCGGCACCCAGCACTGTTCTCACAGGGAGGGGAGGCAGGAAGCCAAGGCGAGGGGATCAGCTACCAGTCCATCTTGCCCCAGCGCAGAGATGGAAGCAGCAGTGAGGAGAGGAATCCATGTTCTGCCAATGTCAAGCACAAATTCTTAGCTCTCTGCTTGTTCAGGATGAGTTTAAACAACTCTTCATCATCTTCAAGACAGAAGAGGTCGCTGAGGCCAAATGAACCCCTGAAATCGCACTCTGGTGCTTAAAACAGGCATGCAAGAAAAATAAATGGCCTCTGATTTCCTTACAAGCAGTTCAGGACACTGCTCCTGCATGGATGCTCAGGTGGTAGAGTTCGTGCCTCAAGTGCACAGCAGAATAAAAAATGTGAAGTCTCCTACAAACAGGCCTCAGTTGCATGACACCAATTGCTGTTGGCAAAGAGTTATTGTGAGTGGAAAGCTCAAGTGAAGTTTGGTTCAGACTTAATGAATTATGTTCATTTTCCAGCACATTGTTTTGGCTGATAAATCACAGCTTCATGCACCATTAGCATGTCATGATTGGAATATTTAATCAAAGGCCAGCTTTTTGTATCATTTACCTTTGAGAAACCAGATTTGCTCGCTGGAACAGTTTTGAACCATTACGCACGCTTATCAGCAAAAATCTTTGCTTTATGTCAAGTGTTGCAATATTTAAAGCCCTTGCAGGCAAGGAAGGATTGGGAAAAATGAGTGGCTCACTTAGCTTGACAAATGCAAATGGTTTTGTGATGTTATTTGAAAGAATTGCAGGAAAAGAAAAGAAAAATTAGAAGGCGAACAAACAATTCTGCATTTATAATCAATTATTATAAATGCTCCTTTGTTTTGGGTTTGGATCTCCAAGCAAAATGAGGATCCTGTTGTTCTGGATGATGTAAGACATTGTTTAGAAGACAGAACATCATTGTTTTTGCTGTTTGTTTTTCTTTCTCAGAGGATGCCTCTCTGAGAGCAGCCGCCTCTCCACCCAAGAGTCACCTCTGAAGTCCACACAAGGCCGCCCTTGATGCAAATAAGAGCTCCCTAGGGAACATGTTTTGGTGTCATATGAGAAATCCAGTCCTTGCCTGAGTGATCAGGATGGTTCATCAGGATGGTCCATCAGCAGGGACCCCAAACTCAGCCCTGACTGAGTTAGGGCAGAGGACAGAGAGCATCTTTACCTCACCACACAGCTGCCATGAAACAGCTGGAGAGAAGGTTTTCTGCACTTCAACATACTTTCCTCCTCTATCTATAGCCACTTGAAAAGGGAGAGAAAAAATCTCACTTGTTTCTGCAGAAAACTGTTGGGAAATGGTTTGTCAAAAAAACTATAGAGCTATCAAATGCTTAAAATTAAAAACGCCTCCTACAGAAGGGTGAATCAAAGGTATGCAAAACTGAATACAAATCTGAGTTTAAACAGGGTTTCACAACTCCCTCCTGAGTACAATTTGTGCTCCTGGATGGGAATGAGGTCTTGTATTTCCAGAGTAGTGGGTGCTTTTGTTTGCTTCTTGAAATGCTTGGTTGAACAGCAGTGCAGAGCTGTAAAAATAGGTTTATTTTTATGTGCTTTATGGGTCTGATTGTTAACAGAAAAGGCCCGAGGGCTGTGTGAGCCTGTGCTTGTGCACTTCTGCACTAGACTTTTATGTGTGTGATCTCCCTCACTGTGTAAGTGGTGTCTGTAGCCACATGAACCACTTGTTCTGCCCCAGACAAGCTTCTGTTCAGGCACAGTGACAGCAGCCACAGTGTCATGGTGGTGGCCACCAGCCGCCATGTGCTAGTGATCTCCACCTCCCAAATCCCAAGAACTAGGGACAGGGATCACGGGGGAGGTTGTACATGTGTGGGACAACGCTGTGCAAAGAAGAAGTGTGAATCTTTCTACCTGTCACTATCCTTCTAAGTTGTATTTTCTTTGATCTTGTCTTCCCCCAGTTGCTGAGCAGGCCCTTCTCTTCAATTCTTCCATAGTTTCCAACCTATGTTGAGAACTCCAGATGTGAATTCTCAAACTTTTGGGGTTTCCAAATCCATGTGCAGATCCAGTCTGGATCCAATTAAGTCACATCTTCTGCTGTGAGTCAGAACAGGAACAACAGTACTCAGCTTTCTGATGACAGCAGTGCTGTTAACCTGGCCCTGGACCTGATTTCTCTGCTTCAATCCACTCTCCTTATAAACATTTGCCTTCCAAGGCAGATGCAAAAAGATTTCTTCCCAAATGAGGAAAAGGAGGTGAAGCCCACTTGAAACAGCAGAAATTGCCACACCAGACCATAGACCTTCAGCCAACAGCTGCACATTGCAAATGTGGAACTAAACGGCCTTTGTCACCAGTGGGTCTGTAGGTCTCCGAAGTGCCACTCATAGCTCCAGAGACATGAAGAGAATAGCCAAAAACCAGCATCCATCTCATGCTTTCCTGATCCTTTACATCAGCCAAACTCTGCTTAGAACAGTAAACAGATTTGTTGGAAATGAATGGTGCTTGGCACACAGAGAAAAATAAAAATATAATTAATTTCATTTTTTCCATGGTGACAGTTCTCCAGCTTACCCAAGTTGCATTTTCCAGAAAGCTCAGTACTTTCTACCCTAGCTGTTCTTCTTGGACTAGAAAATGGCAATGCCTTTCTTTTCTTATTCAAAGAAAAAGGAATTAGTTTGCTAAAGCCTTCCAGTTCCTAAAGGGCAGGCATGCTGATATGCTTTCCAGATCTTGGTGCAGTTTCCTCATACTTTCCTTAGAAAATGTTTTCCCCCTGACAAAATCTTCTGGTTTTGCATCCTTGCAGCAAGGTTTGACCAGAGCCCAGAAGCCACTTACAGACCAGAGACCTCTGTAACAGTGACCTGACTTGTCACTTGACCAGACTCAAAGAGCCGTGGAAATACACAAACGTGCATGTCCTATGTCTGCACCCTTTCTGATCACAGATCTAGGAGTCACTCTCCAAATCGTCCTCCCTGTCCTCTTGAGGGGCCAGCCTTCACCTTTGCCTATCTAATCAGTTTGTCCTTTCTTCCAAATCCCCTATCAAGGACACCACAGGCAGAAGCTTAGGCAGAAAGCCAATGGCAACACAGCCTCACATGTGAGATAGTCAATGACATGAGGGTCACATTTTACTGAGTCTGGCAATCTCTCTCTTTATTTGTTTTGACAACAGTTTATTGAGAAGGTTCCTCAGGGCCAGGACAAGGGCTTTCTTCACAGTCAGAGATAGGGGAACTCATTCTTCAGGATCACCAGCAAATCAGACACCTTAGTTTAAATCTGTGCAGTTCACAAGAGGCGTCAGAAGAGCCCTACAAGTTTTGTGCTCCCCTTTGATCTTTTGCAGGGTGGTCAAGTCTCTCCCTCTGACTCATCAAAAATTTTGTCCTGAAACAGAGTCTTATCAAAACCAACCTATTTCTCCCAAAAGCTTCTCTGTAAACGAATGAGCAATTTCCAGAAACATCAATGAAAACATTTTTCAGTGAGCTCCCTCCCATCCCTCATGTTGAGTGCATTTCTCCCATATTCCTATGAGAGAAGCAAAGAGGTTTGTGTCTCATTTTGTGGGACAACTGGCAAGCTCAGGCAGACTGCTCTGTGACCCAGTTGGTGGCAATGGCCAAGTACTTGTGTCCTCATCTCACATTACTCGCTCTGAGTCCTTAAATGTACTCGTTCCTTAGGGAATTTTAGCCTGAAATGTCTAACCACAGACCTGGAAATGATTTCAAATATACTATAACGACTGTTGTTAATCACACCCACTCTCTTATTGCATGGCCTGTAAAATAAGAATAGTGAGGAGGTCTTCCTGCTCCCCATACCCTGGCAGCAGATGCATTTCCTGTGTTCCAGAGCTATACATTTCACTGGGAAGGGATGCTCTCTAGTGGTTAGATTATGAGACAGGAAAATTAGATCCTAAAAGTTTCACTTCCTGTCTGTTCCCTTGGTATCCTGTGTATGATGAGGCAACTCATCCCATCCCACTGTGCCCTGGTGTGTCCCTTCATGCCTGTGGGTGACAACAATCCCTCTGCTATGTGGGAAGGCTTAAATGACGCATCCGAATGCTTGGAGGGGAGGTTTCAGGGTAGAGACAAGCACTGTGGCCAAGTAGCATTAGGCTGGAGTGAAGATAGGAAAAAGTGAAAAGTGATACAAAGAAAGGCAGAAGGGTCTGAAATGCCCCTGTCAGATCTTCCCCCCTTTTATTTTAAGTCACGGAAACTGCTCTTTAACGTGACTGCTCCTTATCTTTACCTAAGGCATCACAGAATTTTATATAATTAAAATTTCCTTGACAATTGCCAAGGATTTACAATGTGAAATGTTTCAATTTTTCTTACATTATGTCTTGGCATCAAAGAATCTGCACTCATTTCCTAAGTATGGGATAAAGATGATTTCTAGTGGGAGACGAATGAATCAAGACCTTGACACCCCCATTTTTTTTCTTTCTCTCTCCTTTTCTTTTCCTTTCCTTTTTCTTCTTCTTCTTTTTTTTTTTTTAATACATCTGGTTATTATTGAACAGAGGCTTTCATGTTTTAATGATAAATTGTCTTCTCCCGCTGTAACAATGTCCCCAGACGGCTTGTCTTGGCTGAAATGTCTTCTAAGAGCATCTGCTTTTGATCTATAGGGGTTTTAAATCTTTGGATCTAATCTCTAGCCTGGCTGACTTGAAAGCTGATTTCCACAAAAGCAGAGTGTGAAACTTGTAGAAACCCTTTAGTGGAATCACTTGAAATTGTTTAAAAGACTGTATTGACAATATTCAGTATGTCCTCATGGCTTTTTTCCTTCATATTTACATATATACACATGGATATAAAAATACAAGAAAGAGACATAAGAAAGGAATTTCTTTTAACAAATGCTCCAGTGGTATTTCCATGTAATCTGCATGTGTTGTGGCTTAATACTCTAATAAAGAAGGACTGGAAGCTTTCCAGAGCACAATATTTATGCCATGTATATCAATTAAGATAATTGCCAATTATAATGATATGTCAATTAAAGTCAAGTGACTTTTAAAAGAGTTATGCCTGCTATTAATTTAGTTCTACACACACACTGTAAGTGTATTTATGAGGGTTGATCTTAAAATTTCACAGTGTTGTTCCCATCCAGTACATCCAGCACATGATCCCCATGTTCATTTTGCTCTTTCTGGTCCACTTCAGGCTGCAGGATAAATACAGAGAGGGCAAAACCCAGCAGAGAGCTGTCTCCCTTGGTGGCAGGGTGTTGGCACACTGTCTGTTGTCATTTGAAGCATGCCAAGTCGATTTTGATTTCACCCCAACACAAATGAAAATAGGAGCTGGCTTGTGAACTTATGGGATTTCTGTGGCTAAAGAGAAACCACTGTGGTCAAACTAAAGAGAACCTCGTGATGCTACAATATGTCTATGGACATACACATATTTGTGTGTGTTTGTGTGACAAATACACTCCCAGAGTTCATTTGTCTATCAAATCCCACACAGAACATTGTAACACATGAACAACAGTGACAGACAGACCCTAAAGGACTAAGAGATTAGGTTTTGCTGTGATTAAACTGAATTTAGAACAAATTCAGGAGAGTTTTGAGCACAAAAGCTCTTCTGCATGAACTTTCTGGTTAGGATATAATGGAAGCCAGACCCCAGCCTCCCTGGTTGGAGGTTTGCAAAACCAAATCATAACAACTGATGTGGTTTTGCTAAACCAAAGCACCCTCTGTTTTCTCATCACAAAGATGAGATAAAAGAGGAATCTTTTTTCAACCATTTACTCCTTGCACCTTAGCAGCAGTGCTGAAATATAACCTATAAGATATTTTGCCATTATCTCCCACTATCTACAAAGCAATAATTTTGCTAGTCAGCTTTTAAAGCCTCAGAATGCCGCCTCTCCCAAGCCATCCACAGATTTCCCCCAAAGTTCATGGCTGAAGATTAATTTTCGAGGCTCCACCAAAACTTTAAACTATTTCTGTGGCTGACTGGGCCAGAGACATGACAGAAACAACCATTTCATAACCTTTCAGCACTGCTTCTTCTATCCAAACCCAAACTCCAAAGCTGGGATGGGATGTGAGAAGCAATCAAAAACAACACTGGAAAAGCACGAATTCATCCTAGTAGTAAGGCTCAGCTTGGCTTTGGGTTTGATCTCAGGCATGAGGAAATATTCAGGGAAAGTGGAGTTATTTCCTTAGATTCATTTGCCCATTTCTCATTAGCAAAGCATTTTGATACTCTGCAAGAAAGAAAATAGAGTGAATTATTCCTAGTTTGCTATAAAACTGGATTGATAGAATAAATATCTGGGCAAGAAGCCTCAAACTGAGCCAAGAGGCTCACTCACCCCCAGAAATGAGCACTGTGCAGCACAGAATTCTTCTCTTTCTTACAAGATGATCAGCAAGCGATAAGATTCTCCCTGGATTTGAGTATTAACTGAAGGATCTTACCTTAACTGAATGTTTTATGGGGAACTTACTACACTGAGCCATTATCTACAAGTACTTCTATTGTCACAAATGTTGTTGCTTTGACCTCAAAAATGTATGAGCTAACTGGGGAGCCAAGAGTTCAGTCCAGGCTCCCCTCCCCAGGCACACTGTCTATCAGTTTTGCTACAGCTACTGAAGGGTTTGGTTTGTGGTGCGATAAAGGAACCAGTATGAAGAAACCCCAGCTGCCAACCAGAAATGATGACAAAACCCAGTGTTTCCAGGCTGGTTTCTGGCAGAGGCATTAGGAACTGTTACTTGCTGTTGCTTTGCTCCAGCCAACCCTTTTCAAAGGGGAAATTCAACCGCACGTGGTCCTAAACTTCCTCTAAATTCAATTTGAGCCACTGAGTTGTCAGTTTAATTGCCCTGCTGTGGATGCTGCTATTTTATCTGGGTGTAAATCTCTCTGTCACTCAGAGTATCATGTAAAGTATTTTTCATGAGGCATGCAGAGTGTCTGCTTTTAAATGCTACAGCAGGGAAGAGGCCCAAGTGTCTCAGATTACCCCAGGGACAGACAGCTCACACAGATAAAGAAGGAGACAGGATGAAAAGGGGCTCCCTGGGATGCAGGGACAGCAGAGGATGAGACACTTGGTGTTTCCCCATTGCAAAGAAATGCCTGGAAAGTCTGTCCATAACAACAGGGAAGAGCCTAGCACCTTCCTGACTCTGACAGCTGAGTTTAGGACCCCCTTCCACCCTAAGGACAGGTCAGCTAGGGCGGGTGTCCACAGCCACGGGACACAAGAGGTGTCTGGGCGCAGCACTGGGTCAGCACAGGGCACCAATGGCTTGGGCAGGAGCATGGAGCTGAACATCTGGCCACAGCTGGCAGCAGGCTTATCCCCTCTGCGCTGCAGTATCACTCTGCAGATTTGCTAACTCTCCTGTTGAGTGCAGTTACGCATTAGAACTGCTAATATGCAGTGATTTTGCCTTAAGCTTGAAAGCACCAGAGGTTAAACAGATTTTGATATAAGAGCCTACAAGGAACACTCTATTTAAAAAGCCTATGCATCACTGGCTCCGACTGAAAGGATGATGAGTGGTAGGAGGAGATGAAAGGTGGTTCAGACATGGGTATGATGACAACAGTAAAGGGAAATTAAATACACTGCAGGGAAATAGAAGTCATAATCATCTTGGGTTTGCAGCTCATGAACAGTGAAAAGCTTATGTGATGAAACAGCAGGTAGAAGTGCCTTGAGACTCAAGTTTTAAGGCCCCAAGAGTTTAAGCTTGACATTCAAGCCTTTTAAAGTTTTATGAGGGCATCCAATAATTCCTCCTGCTCGGCCCCCACCCCCTGCCTGATGTGCTGGTTGTTTGATTTACACACCTTCCTGAATGTACAATGAATTCCAGGGAAAGCATGCAGAAACCATTGCAGGTCTGTAATTAAATAGCCTTCATGCAGCTTAACCTCTCCAATAACAAATGTCCAAACCAATGCAAAAGGTCAACACACCTTTGGCTGGTGAAAACTGACAAAGTCCCATCAAAGACTCTAGGATCCAGGACAGTTTTTACCCAGGGAAGTACAGCATGGTCATTCCCAAAATGTGCTCTCTGCTGGAAGCAGGCAGGAAAATCTTGCTAATCCACACAGGGCTAATTTATATGCTTGAGCATCCTCCCATAAAAATTATTAGCCTAACAACACACTCTCCATCAGCAAATTCCCAGCAGAGAACTCCATCAGCATCAATTCCACTGCCAAGCTCTATCAATTCCTCTGCCATGCAAGTGCATGAACCACCCACCAGAAATCACCTGAAATGCAGGGTGACAACAGCTGTACTGGCCAGGCCAGGTTCATGAACAGTACGACCGACCCTACACTTAAAATACCTTTGTGCTAATTTTATACATGTTCTAATTACACTAATGATGTTTCTAACTACAGCATGCTAATTATACTGAAATTAGACATGATTATGTCAATTATCTGGCTCTGCACTAATGCCACTTCTATTAGATTCAAATCTCTTTTGTTAGTCTTAAGTAAAACTGATGATTCCTCAAGAATTATTGAAAGCAATGAGTGCCCTTTCTTTCCTTTTTCCCACTTTAACCATTGTTTCCTTTGCTCTAACTTCAGGAAATGTCAGTGCTTTCGGTCCTGGCCATTAATTTGAGTCTGACAGAGAACTCTGGAGAGCGTGTCTATGATCACAAAAGACAAAATCCGTTCTCCAGAGAAGACACAGGAGAGCTGCTGAGTGCCTCAAATCATGGACACAGACCCAAGAGCCCATATTGTGCTGGAGGCATTATGCAAAAGAGAAGCTGTCTATGTCAAGATCCCAATCATTCAGCGAAAAATCAAGGGGAGGTTGCTTTGTTCTTGATATGCAAAAGGATAATATAGGACTAACCATCCCTTAGAGCATGTTTGACATTTGGATGGACACACAGACAGGCAACACATCTCATCCATTATGGGTTAGGAGCACATGGGGTTAGGGAGAGAAACCTGAGCTCTGGAGGTGGACAAAGAAGGAGCATTTTGTAACAGATCATTTTTAAAAAAGTGGGAACATTTGAAACAGTACGTATGGATTATTAGGTAGGAGAGATGAAGTGTGTGTTGTGCTGAATTCCTAACACGCTTCCACAGATGTTGCATCAGCCTACAGTCAACAGTCAACATTGTCAGACACGTCCCAGCATAAGACCTCAATCGTGTTTTGGCAACGCTCTGCCAGCTTTTAACAAATCATAATGCAATTTTTTTTGTGCGAGACTTTTTTTTCCCAGGCAACTTGAACTTCTCATTCAATGCTCTTTATAGCCCAATTTCCTTTGCCCTATCTAACTGTGCTTCCTTTGGATCTACCTGTCACGGTAGCTCTCCATTACCTTTTAACTCCCTAGGCCCATTTCCATCAAAATGATGGGAGCATAAGGCCACTAACTCCTACATCTTTCATGAAGAGAAATAACCAAATACAGGACAAAAAATCTGCTAAAAAACACTAAAGAAACAGCATGGCTGCAGCACAAAATCAACCCTTACTAGCACTGAGAATCCAGCCAAAAATAACTTCCAGTAGAAATTTGGTTTCATTGGGTCAAACCTTCAAAGAATAACAATTTGATACAGAACAAAAAGGGTGATAAGGATTCTGTTCAGCATCTACAAACATAATCCTGGATGGCTGTGGGTAGATACACCATGCTCAGGGGAGAAATCTTAACAACTTGTAATGGCCACATGGCTCTGAGTATCAGCTCTGATTCTGTACAATTCACTGAAAATACACTTTCCTGGGTTTGTTTTTTTTTTCTTTTTTTTTTTAAGATGTATCCTTGTCATGGCTTCAGGTACTCAGGATGTCCCAATAAACCTATTTCAGACATCTCAGTTGCCAACCAGGCTCATTGCACCCATAAGACATAGGTTGTGCCTTACAGTGCCAACACACCCTTAACGTGCCCATGAGCTTTCAAGCACACAAACTGGGAGAAAATCAACAAACAATACAGGCCACGCTTGTGCTCTTCAAAGTGTGAGCCAATGCTGCCTTTGATGCTACACACAGAGCTTCCTTGTTCTTGTTTTCCTAATTCCTGCACATCTGATTGCAACATATGGCCAGGTTCAGCAATTGACAAAATATTTCCTTTCTATTCTGTTTGTGTCACAGCTTTCTGGAGTCACGGATTGCCGTGACTTAGCAAATGACAGCTGAGAAACAGTGAGGTGCCCTCCATGACTGAAAACAAACCACAACAGCAGCAGCAGCAGCAACTCAGCTTCTCTCACCCACAGACTCCCATCCCTTCATGCTGGATGGCTGCAGTGTAGTTTCACTCCAATTTTGATGATCCCCTTTTCATTTGTGATCTGCCCAAGATTTAGACAGATATTGAGAGAATCTGAGACCAAATACATTGTCTGCTGCTCTACAAGAGGCTCCAGATAACTGACAGACAGGCCAGAGGAAAGAGGCTGAAAAGATACACCAATCCTTAACAGCTTGAATATTCATATGGTTGTATATTTAAACCACATAGTGTTAAAATTTGGCATTGACTCCCCAACTGACCTATTGTAAAACTCCCCAATGAGAGGTCCAACCTAAACTCCTACTGTAATTATTAACATCACTTTCTAACTCTGATACTATATTTTCCTCAGCAGAACTCAGAAAGAAAGTTGGTTTTTCCCTCACCACAGAGGGGAGGTGATTTGCCCAGGGCCACCATGTGGCAGGACTGCAAACACAACCCAGATCTATTGGGGCAGTACTAACATGGACAGCTCACAAAAGAATGAGCTTCACCAGCTGTTTGGTGACCATAAATAGATGTTTAGTACACATACACACACATTACACATCTGTGGGATCATCGGCAGTGTTCAGAGATCCAGCAGGAACTGGAAAATTGGGGGCAAATTTGCAAGCATAGGATTGAAGACTCTTCCAGTTAAAAAACCTACAAGTCCCCATTGACCTTAATTTCATGTCCCTTCAAACAAATGGCCAAACACAGTTGTAGTGGTTCGGCGATGAATCAGAGGAACAGAATGTTAATTCCATATAGAGTTAATTGGAAAGGAAAAACTCTTCCTGCAAAATTAACAATGAAAACTTTAAAAAAAAAAATCCTAGTGAAAAGATTGCTTGGGTGTGTTCTGTTCCCTTTTTCTCCAGAGAATAAATTCCCTCCTTAAATCCTTCCCAAAGCACCAGGGTGGTGCTTGTTTCCTGATGCTCCCCAACCAGCGAGCCTGAGGAGAAGTTTCTGCAGCCAGGAGCTCGACCCACAGAGGTTAACCAAACTACAGCTCCACAGGGGATATTACACAAATGTACCCAAATTGAAACATAACCCTTTTTTCCCCCCTTCCTTTTACTTGAAACATCTTTTTTTCCAAGATTTTGAAGACAGACAAACTTTTCCCCCTGCTTTCCAGAAGAAGACCCTTTCCCACAATAAAAAAAAAGCAGAAGAATGCACATTTAGCTGTGCCATTTTCATGGTCTCTTGCTGGTTCTGGGGAAAGGGGGCAGGCCCCTTGGCTGGGTCTATCTCCAGAAAAGAGAGGAAAAAGAGCCTAGGCTGAGGAAGCCAAAGCTGCTGCTCCTCTGAGCTTCCCTTCCTCTTCCCCTACTCTTCCCTTCCCATCCAGGGCTCAGTGAGGAATGCAGCAGCTCTGGACTCAGTGTGGGTTGCCCACATTAATCTGGCAGAGTATTTGGGCAGCATACATACTTTTTTTTAAAAAAGAAAGTCCTCTTTTTTAACCTTTTTTCATTCAGGGAAAAATATAGAAAATTTTATTTGACAGAGCAGCAAGCCTTAACACTGCAGAGGCTTTATTTTTCTTACTCCCAGAATTTTCCCCTGCTGTGGCAGTATGTGAGGATAAAGGAAGAAGAAAGTTACTTTTCAAAATTGCAGCAAGATCTGTCCAGATTCCATCACTCCATTTATTTCCTTGGCGTCCTGGAAATGAGAGCCTGTGCAAAGGGTTTGCATTGCAGGAAGGACTTCAATTGGATTTGCTAATGAAAGCCATGGAAGTTTCTTAGATGGGGGGAAAAAGTGATTTTTCAATTGTCCTTGACTTTTTGTTTTTCTCTTCAGGCTGGAATACAAAAACTTACTCATTCTCAAGATATTCACTGGAACTTTTTGAGATATAAAAGACTATGACAAGCACTAGGCCTCTATTCATAAAACAGAATAAGAAATGAGCAGCAATTTCTTGGAGAAATGTACTGGAATAATCTCATTCCAAAATCTTGGGGACTCTTCTCCCCAAGCGACAGCACCTGTGGTTTTGTTTTCTGTTTGGAGAGCACCATATCCAGGCATTTTCCAGATTCAGTTCCAGGGAAGCAGATTTTGTCAGGGAAGTCTAGAATTCAGTGGAGTTTTAGGAGCTGCCAATGATTCCTTGCCAGAATCTTCTAAATTTTTCATGATTTTTTGCTTGCTTTTCTATCAGATGGAATTTCCTACTTTTTCCTCCCACTATTTTTTTCTTTCCACTTAAAACACAGATGTATTTTTTCACAATATCTTATTTGAAATGCATTTCTCTCTTCCAAAGAAACACTAATAGTCTGTTTTTTCCTACCAGCTGTAATAAGGACAGACCACATCAAACTTTCAGAGTTCAAATATCCGCTGACATTGTTGAAATCCAAAGCCATTTTTCAACTGGATAAATCTCCCTGATTTTTGATATGAAGCCATATCACGAGTTTGTTTTTTTTTTCTGTCCTGTTGCTCAAAATAGTAGTTCTGCATCACTAAAAATCAAATAAACTACTTGATCTATGTTTTGGGGCACTTTTAAAAAATTTTTCACAGTTCATTACATAAACTCACTATTCCCTTCACCTTGGATGACTTTATATTTTGGCTGAGGCTCGTTCCAGGTAACCATTGCTGCTGAGTACTTGTGTATTAAAATCTGAGGGGGACATCTGTGTTCTTCCCAGGTTCAGTGGAGAGAGACAGACCTTGCCAGAAATAATTCAGACCAAGGGTGGTCTCAGCCTCTCATCTTTGAATGAAAGGAACTTCACCAGGACTTGTATTTTTCTCCTTTGATTACAGGAGGAAGAAAAAAATTCTGTGAACTGGAGAGACTCCACGTTTTTGCAGCTCAAGATGGGTGTTCTACATGTTTCAGTCTCTCTGAAGCTGCTGGAAATTCCCCATGGAGGAATGGACAGAGCAGTGGCCAAGTTCCTGCCCCTGGAGATTTTCAGAGCTGAACTGGGCCGGTCCCTTGCACAATCTGACTGACTTTGAAGCCAGCCCTGCCTGGAGTGGGGTGTTGGACTGAGATCTGCAGAGCGCCCTGCCAACCTAAATCATTCCATGCATTTATGAAAGAAGCTTTATAGGAGCTGGCATTACAGAGGGAAGTGCCCCAGCAGAATGTTTTCCAAACCACATAAAACAGGTATCATTAAAGAATTCGCAGAAGAGCACACGAGCTCCCAAATCAGGCCCTTCCAGGTAGTCAATCAAATTCATCATCCTCTTCCTGCAGTGGCCAGTGGCAGAGGCTTCAGGGAGAAGTGTGTGGAGCCCATAATAAATGGCTTTAGAGCAACACAAAGGAGAAATTCTTCCCTAATCCCATGCAGCCAGTAATGGGTTGGTGCCCTGGAGCACACGGGTTATTATCCTCATTAGATTTGCACCTATGCAGCATCACTGGGGATGTTCTCATTGCTCATGCCAAGAACATGTTTTCTTGGCACACATCTGAGGTGATACAGAGCTTGCTCAGGCCTTTGCTACTCAAACTAAGCTACTGCATGCCAATAAAATCTTTACACCACACCATCTTGCGTTAGGCAATATATATTTACACAGTCTGTGTGGTAACAGTAAGGGTTGTTGGTTTTTTTTAAAGGCAGAAGTATGTAATAAATGACATCCCTTCAAACACACACAGACTTTACATTTCAGCACCTTCTGCCTTGCAGTCCTCCTACAACCTCAGCTCCTATATTTTGTTATGAAATTTATAGGTTTATGCATACCAAAATTGTGTGTGTGTGTGGACTGTTACTGCCAGGGTGGTCTTTCAGCAAAGAAGCAAGTAAGATGCTCAAATTTGATTACAGGATATAATAAAAGTCAAATACTTCTTCCTGCTCATTCTCATATAGTCCCTTGAAAGAAGAAGAAGAAAAAAAGTCTTTCCTTTTTTCCCTTTTTCTATAAAGGAACTTTTTTCTCCCCACCCAACAGAGCCAGCAGTGATAGCCAATTTTCCTGTGTTTGAACCTTTGAGTATGCACTTGAGAACCTCACGTGGTGAAAACTAACCCCAGAATACTCAGGAGGCAGCTGAAAAACCCATTTCAAGGGCAATGCTTTGATTTCTTCACATACACAAAAATGGACTTTTTTTTCTTTTTCTTTTTTCTTTTTTTTTTCAGTCAGGAAAAATCTCCAGTCTCTGAGTGAAGGGAAAACTGCAGTGATTACTCCTGCCTTTAGATGGTTGGATAAATATTTACCCTATAAGACCGTATATTAAGGAATGAGTTTTTTTCTTTTTTTTTTCCTCCCCAAAATACTGTTTCACTGTCTCAGTAGCTATGAATGGTGCTGGTGTCTCTCCCAGTGTGTGCAGCCATTTTGCTGATGCATCATCTCACCTTTGCTGGAAAAGGATTAGAGACCAACACCATTAGCACCAGTGGCAGAATTCCCAGGCGTGGCTTCACTGCGCCCCACATCTTGTGTTGTTGCTCATGTCAGGGCAAAATAAACACACGGTGGTCTAAACGCACCACTAGAACAAAACCAGATCTTTCTGCAGCCACCTTGCACTTATTTTTTCACAGTAATAAATGACTAACCAAGGGGCCAGGATGTGATGGCTGAGAACTGTCCAATTTTGGTTGTGTAGGACTACCACTCTCTCTCCTGCATCAGCCTCAGAGTTAGTTCAGGAAGCTCCACTCCTCATTCAAAACAACCACATTTGTATAGGAAAAAAAATATTTTAAACTTGCTATTTAGCAGATTCTCTAATTTTCTGAGTCCTTAGAGGAGTGGGGGTTTAGTGTCTCTTCACACAGGGAGAGCCAGATAGATTGTAACAACTTCACCAATATTATACAGTATTTTACCCCACAAAAAGTCCCACTGGAAGGAGTGAGTAAGAAATCCATCTAGTATAGGGAGAACAAAAGCAAGAAGAATGGATCTGCCAAATCACACTGGTTGGCTTTTCTCAAAATTTTTCCCAAATCCCAAAAAAAGCCCTCCATAATGACAAAATTCCTTTGTAACAGTATTGTCTGGCTGTTGCTAAAATAAATAATGTGATAAATACAAGCAAAATGTATAAGAAAAATGCAAAGCAGTGAATTAAGCATTGTTATCCTGGGAAAGATTGCTGTGTGGAAAAAAAAAATCAATATGCTTGTGTATTGGTGACAGCTTGAACTAATTTAGGTAAAAATTAAAAGTTTGGGAAAGCAAAATCCAAAGAGGAAATAAAAATTTGCAAGAGAAAATATATAGTAGATGTTGCCATTTCTGCAAACTTTCGGAAAAAAAAACAAACAACAAAACAACAAACTGAAGTTTAATTGAAATGTTGTACAACTAATTGTGTGGTATTTGCTTCTTCCATAAGAAATTCCCTGGCAGTAGTGGATACACCATCACCCCAGCAACCTTTACTGGTAAGAACCATGGCTCGAGCATAATATATGATCAATCACAGCAATAATGAAAACCTGAAATAAATAACATCCTGTTTCATTATGGAACTGTCACTACAATGCTAAAATAGTGCCAACAACAGCATTTACTGATGATTAAATTATTATTTGTATTACAACAGAAGTTATATACTGTGCATGAAAAAGCAAATTCTTCCATTTCTGGGGGTTTTATCCTGAGATTTAAATTACTTTTTCGTGTATTATAATCCTTTTTTAGAAAGTACTATGGATTTCAGCAGTGTCCTCCTTCTGCATCCATTCAAGCAGCAGTGATGCCACATGACAGAATGGCACTATCCAGGTTACTGGAATGACAGAGAAGGAATTTTACCTAAGCTTGCTTTCAGTTTTCTCCAATACACTTTGCATTCAGCAGAAAGGCACTATGAGACAGACAGAGCATTCTTCCTTCTTTGGGCCAACAAAGTCCCTGAAATACGTGTTGTTCCCAGCATAACATCTTTCACTCATTAAGGAAACCTGGGTTTTCTCAAGGTGAATTTTCCTCCTCTCCTTACTTCCACTCCCACTGCCCACCTCAACCCCAGCTTCATTCATCAAGTGAGGGAAAAATGAAGCAAGTTTGGTTCCCCATTAAGTGCCACAGGTCTATGTAAGAACATAGTATAGCTACTATGTTCAGCAGGAGGCAGTGGGAGAGAGAGACGGCAGAGCGATCCAGCTCCTTCCAAACACAACAAACATGACGTTGAGAAATGTGGTCAGAATAACTCTGGATAAGCCTCACCTCAGCTTGGCAGCCAGCTCTCCAGAATTTCTGGATAACAAATACAGCACGGGATGAATAGATAAGGCAGGAGATTTCTCATCCCTTTTGGCCAAACTCTTCCCTCCAGCAGCTAAGCCAGCATTTTGGCCTCTAGACCTTGCACCAGAAATAGTCATCCATTAGCTCAAAACAACATCCAAAGAGAATTAAATCAAACACACAGATTGTGCCCATCTTGAAAATGGGCTGTCACCCACATCATGCTGGGAACACATCTTCAAATCGAGGGAATTTAAATTTAATTATTTTTGACTATCAATCATCTTGGAGTCATATGTGTTTGGGACTGATGGCGATACAAAACTGCTGAGTGAAACAAGAATTGCAGAAGACCATTAACCTGCAGTCTCCTATGCCAACAGAGATGCAATTCCCATAAACTGGCCATGTGTAAGCTGGTTCTGAACCACTCACACCTTGCCTGATGCCAGTTCCCAGCATGTTCACTACAACTGAACAAAGAGAAGGTTATGTCCGTACCTCAGGACCCTTCCCCATTTGCTATTAGCACCCTTCCACATAATACCATGCTTCTCACTGCACTCTATGGCATTTAAAAGTAAAATAAAATTATTAGGTGGCTACAGTTATACCACAGCATTGGTTTTCAGGGAAGACATCTAAAGCCTCATGCAGCATAATGCAGGAAACACAGAACAGCTTTATAGGCCTTCCCCTGCCCCCACAGGGGCTGAGGATCTTGGAGTGTCCCTGCATCTGTCAAGTGTGATGTTTATTTCCTCCATGGAACAAGCTATCTTTATGGAATAAAATGACTGCCCTTCATATATTAAAATAACACCTCCTTAGGAGAGGCTTCCATGGGCACTGGCTATAGCTTACTTCATAAAGGGAACATTTACACAGCAGAAAACTTTAAAGTAGCTCAGGATTGGAGCAAGACCAATTGGGAAGCATTGGGACATGGACATTTCATCTTTGCTATGAAATTACGGACCAAGCAAAGGCTGGGATTTGGTTGTTTATTGTTGGGGATTTTTTAACTGACTTTTCCATCTTTCAAAGCCTCATTGCTAGGAACAAAGAAAGCTTAAATGTGGATTTTTAATAGTACTGTTAAATTTAATAGACATTTTGTGCAGCTTTGCGCTGAAATTGTTTAATGGTTTATATACATGGCTGGCTTCATACTCTGGTGCTTTTACTTCATGCTAAACTATGTAAACCTTCTGCTGGGAACACAACTACTTTTGTATCCAGGAAGCAGGGCTTTGAAGCATAATGTGTAAAAGTGAGTGGGATTTCAACACACGATACTTAAATGCCATTCTTCGCCCCATATGGACAATGTATTTCTTGTCAGTGCAACAAGGTTTGCAGAGAAAACAAGCAGACAACGTCTTTAGATATTAGTCAGCTAGTAAAGCCTGACATTTTGGAGCTCTACATTAGCTAATCAGCTGTATAAAACAAAAGCATTTGGGTGCCTTTCTTAAACCTTCAGTTGTGCATCACAAACTTTTTCCCGAAAGCATTCCAAGTGAAATGCCTATTTTTCCATACAACCTTTCCAGCACCTGGTTTTTAAACTCTGGTTTCCTACCACGGAACGCTCCCTTTGTCCATGCACAAATGATGTTACCAACTCATAAACTACATTAGACTGGCCTGTTTTTTGAACCTTTTTTTAAAACTACTTACAAAACATGAGTTAGAGGTGTAACTGTATCCTAGTTCCCCACTAGGATACAAGAAATTGGTTTAATTCTTGGTTTTGCCAAAATAACTCCTTGGTAACCTGAGCAACATTAGCTTCAGTGTTGAACTTGACTTTGAAGCTGTAATTTGAGTGGCAGTCTGATCTCCAGAGATGCTTCCAACCTAAATCATTTTATCATTTAATTATTAGATGGTGCCTATTGGTCTATAATGAGAATTACACCTCCCTGCTGCCATGAACATTGCTGAGGAGAAATCATAAAGTGACTGAGAAGAAGTTGTGCTTCATGATGATGGAAGCCATAGAAATAGATGCTCAAATTTCTCACTCTTCTCTTCTTGATTTTCACTATGAATTTAATTGAAATTACAAACACCACACAGCTTTTGTTGAAGTATTATTTTGCCTCAATAAAGCAACAACATCTGAGCAATATATGCTGAAAGCAAGTAGCACCCTCTGAGCATCTGGACTTTTTAAGACAGTCTCAAAATACGACCTAAAAGCACTTATCAATTCTGAAAATGCTTGACTGACAAAATATGTTCCTCAAAACTCTGCCATTCTCTTTTGCAGATTCAATGAGTTTGATATAATAGGGCTGAGTTCTGGTCCCACAGATGTTCCTGTTTGCAGCTTTCGAGTATTGGCTAGGACAGAATTGTGGAGCATATCAGGAATACAAGAACACTTCCACTAATTGACAAGACATACATTTAGCCATGGTAAGTCACTCTTTCTTTTCTTACTTAATGGGCCAGTCATTTAAGGATTTTATTTTCCTTTCTCATCTGTGGAGATACTAACAAATACACATTTATCAAGTGAATATATGCTCTTCTTAAGTACTCCTTGAGAGATTGAGAGATTAAAATCTGTATGGGAGAGCAGTTACCATGTTTGGGCTCCTCCACATGGAAGGCAAATGTAGGCAAAGAGTTCTGCTTTCCAACCATTCCACTAAAATCATATAAATGTGCCTACCTACTTATGTACACTATATTCTTTCCCTTATAACCATGGGATCACTTCCACACTATCAGTAAAAGCCAAGGGTTAGGATTTGTAAAATAATTCTTCATTTCCTAGTATGAAAAATGGAGAAAACTAGCATTATAATGCTATAGTTTATAGACAACTGTATCTAAGAGGTTCAGAGAGCACAGAACTTGCATACCCATAAATCAGGACTTTTTAGTTCATGAGGTCCTAGAAATTCTAAAAGCAAGCATAAAATAAAAAGTATGTATCTAAGAAGGGGCTTTCAGGAAAATTCACTTTGTCAGAATGTAAACATCTCTTAGGAAACAGAGATGCAGAACAAGTCCACATCCTTCTTCTCAGGTCTCCCACTCATGATGCTCACTCCACATCTCATCTGGCCCATGATGCAAGCATGCACTCCCTTTATATTTTACTTAATGTGTAAATTTAAGCCAAGTCTCCTTTTCACTGAATACTGTGAAACCTGTGTCTTGCCTAGAAACCTCTGCATTCCCATGCTTGAAAGAATTAACCAATTCCCTTGTGATTCCTATCTTACATTCCTATCATCCACCTAGATGTCTGCCTATTTCCATCCATCGAACAGAATACACCATTCTTCTCCTAAATCACTGCTGGAAATCTGATTTCTTTCTGAAATCCATTACAGCCACTTTGGCAAGGAGAATCAAAGCTGGATTTTGCCGACTGCCCATGTGCATTCAAGGGATTCAAAGCTTCAGTTTCCTGCTCACAGAAGAAACATTTTCTTTTTAACTCCTTCTCAAGAATGCTGGAGAAAGCCAGGGGTATCTGACATATTTTGGCTTGCTGTAACTAATACTTCATGGTCTGATGATGAACATAATAGGCCATAAGCTGGGTATTGTGCCGAAATTGTGTGTCAGGCATTAATTGTTGGGAGCTGGAATCTAAATCAGATGGCCCATTTTGGACTGATGTAACACAACAGGTTGTTCTTCACACCTGGGTGACAAATAAATCAGTGTTGGCCTGAGAGCACGTGACATTGCACTGTTTATTACAGCACCAACGCAAACAGACTGGGAAAGAAAGATACACACATGTGAGCACGCACATCCACAAATACATGGAAATTATTCAGGCTCCGTGTGCTGCAGCAAATACATGGAAATTACTCAGGCTCTGTGTTGCTGCAGCTGCTAAGCTTTTACATTAGGGACTATTTTAAAGCTCTTTAAAAAGAAACATTTTGTCTCAGCTTTAATGGGACCGAGCAATTGCACTTTCCTTGCGTGCCAATTCTCTTCTCCTTTCTCAGAATGTCTCCCTGAGTCAAGAAGAGCATTTCCAAACCCTGTTGTACAACTGAGAAGCTTTACTAACACAACCGGCACAATCCCACCCTGTCAAATGCCGGAGCCTTTATGTGAGCGCTTCACCAGGACAGCTGAGGAAATTAGTCCTGGCTGGAGCCAACTGGTCTGTGCACAGCTTGAGGAGGAAGGGAGCAAAAGTTACAGAACCCAACGGGAGCAGAGAGAGAGAGAATTGTTGCTGAAAAATTATTTTTGGTAGAAACAGCATTGCTACAACAGACTTCCAGTGTTAGAAAAGGCATCATGAAGCGGAACATACTTTTGAAAGCTAAGAAACTCGGGCAATTAAGATGGTTGTGTTAGCTCAAATGTTGTGTGGGAGGAGGTATCATTTGATTGACATTAATTGCTTCTATTAGGGCTGTGTGTACTATACTTCAGCCAGGCACCAATAGAGATACAATCCACGGATTTAAGCAGAGGACAGTGGCTCTTTTGTAGCTCCTGGAGTACATGTGGAGCTGAATGACAGTCCCTGAAGCATGGAGTCAGACTGCCAAGAAATCCCAGTGGAGCTTAACATCACAGGTGGAAATAGTCTCCTGAAAGGTCTTGTCACCTGCTCTAATTGCTGAGTTTAAAAGTTTCAAGGCTTTTGCATCTGTAAGCAACCTCTCTCCTCAATGTGCCCATAGGGAAAGGCCCATCTGAGCCTCGCTGGCCTATTGGTCACCTTAGCAAACATCTCCCAGCCAAAAAGATTCCCAAAGACGGTAACTTGAAGCTGCCTTCCCTTCCAGCACTCATGGCTCCCCAGCCTCATCAACCACGCATCCACTGAAAGCAGATGGCCAGAGAAGCAGCATTTCTCACAGCTGCAGCATGAAGTCCAAATTCATATCTCGGAAGGCACTTGGAGCACTACATGACCATACTAGAAACAAATCAAGTCCTTTCCTTTCTTCCTCCCCTGATAATAAGGCTCAGAAATCTCCTAAAGGCAGAAGCAGCCTCCCTGCCCACATTCCACAGTCTTGATGAGATCTAACAGTGGGAGAAAATCAACTACAATGTGGCTTTAGACAAGCAGTGTAGCTGAGATGTTTCATTTTTAGATAACTAGAATTATATGAGATAAATCAGTCTCTCATCATTTTCCCACTGAAAAAATAGACCTATTAGCACTTCCCTGTGAGCATACTCTGATGAAAACATTGTGAAATGCTAGGATGCTTTGTCATAGTAAGACATGAAAGGATCTTCAAAGAAGTTCTTCAGGGAACAGATCTGTAATTGCAGTTGAAGAAAGAGCTTGACAAAGATACACAACATCTCATCCCAAGGTGGGCAAATAGTTTACTTTTTTTTTTAACTCATTGTCAGCGACAATGAGAAATATTGCTTTAGGTTGCCTTGAGTAGACTTTTAGTTTTCCCTTTCAATTTTCTTAGTTTTAGTCACGTAAAAGTTTTTGTTTCAAAATTCTCAAACTCACATCTCACTTCATCTCTCAGAAATTTTCCATCCCCTAAACAAAGCCCTTTTAAAGACAAGTATGTATACACAACTTCAACAAATTTCAAAATTAATTTTGTGTTGAAATAAGAAATCTAAATGTTTCTTTCAGAAATTATCAAAACAGACCTTTTCCCAGGAATGGAGTATGCGAGGGGAGGGCAGGGATGTCACCACTCAGCACAGATTTCCAAACACTCTCAATTAACTCAAAAACTACTTTTCCCAGGAAAGAATCCATTTGTTCCCATACATCTGACCTCTGCTGGTGGGCAGAGGGAACCCAGGCCTGATCCTGCTCTTCTCTGGGACAAGAGCCCCATGCTGGACCTATCATCAAACCATCAAAGAGATGGTTTTAACTGCCTTTTCTGTAATGCTTACAGACAGTCATAAAAACAGAATTGTAATTCTTGCAATTACATTTTAGGAGTAGTTTTAATGAATATTAAACAGCTTTAAACATCAAAGTATTGACTGAAGTGGAAAAATGGTATCTTTACTAGAAGTCTTTTCCCTTTGCTCAAAGACACAGGGAGGAAGGGAGAGCATGGGTTTTATCAGGGATGTCAGAAATAATTTATAGGAGCTCAGTGACCTGCACTTTGAACTGGGCTCTTCACCTACAACCTGTATCACCCTATAAAAAGATAGACTGTTATCTCCTTTGCTGCAGCCAGCCATCCCAACAGGAAGGGCAGGCTGCCTGCAATGCCTGAGGAAACACTTGGACTATTAAAGGCAGACAAAGGTCCTCCTTTTTATATTTTATTTTATGTGCAGTTTGCTGCACAGGATTTCTTTACAGTATCTTGAGAATAGCAATTTTGGCCTTTTGAAAGTCAGCTCTGGCCATAAAAGCTATCTAGGAGAAAATCTCAACAGGACTGTCAGCACTGATGCTGCTGTGATTTATTCTGGACCTTCCCTCAGCTCTCTCAGATACCAATCCATCCTGTGGCTCAAGGAGAAAATGTGGGGATCCTGCAGGACTGACTACTGATAGCTCTAACCCTTTCTAAGTCATGTGCACACTGGCAATCAGTGACAGGGTCAGCAGTTCAGCTGGCAGCACATCATCATCATGGCCAAATTGTGACACACCCCTGTGAGATCAAGGCTCCTTCTGCACATGATTGTTATTTATGTACAATATGTGATAAAAATTCACAGTATCACAGGGATGCTGAAGCTGAGACCAGGATAGGAACTGGAAAAAGATTTTATCACTGACAGTAGTCAGTTTTGCATAAGGAACAATTTTATATGAAAAAATACCGATACAAGAGCGTTTCTCAGAAGTATGCTGATATTGGCAAAATTTCTAGCAGGGAAAATTACCAAAATCTTTGATTTCAGCAAAGCCAAAGGGCTTCATTTCAACTGTCTTATGGACAAGAAGAGAGTGGGACACTGCAAGAAGTGAGTCAGTCTTGAACAACTTGATGCCACAGAAACAGACCTGACCACATATGAACATGCAAGTTCACTTCTCAACTTCCTGAATGCATTCTTCCTTATTTTTTATTTTTCATTGAAAATTTAACCATTTCAATTTTCACTACGAGAAGCAAGGTAAAGCCTGGCTCCATGGTACTCCCAGTGGGAGAGTGGTCAGAGCCCTGACAAGTTTCATCTACAATGCCCAGGGATGAGTGAGACTGACAGCAGGGAGCAGATCAAACCATTTCACCCACTCAAGTCCAGCCTTTCCACCCACACCAGCCTCTCTCCAGGGCTTGATGGCAACCTCCAGACAAAGAGAATGTGCCAGGTGAGCTTGGCAACCAGGCTGCACCTCTCTGCACAGTGATGGCAGGAGATGAAGCACTGGTCATGGGCTGGGTGCCCTAAACTGCATGTGTCCCCTCACCAGCATCTCCTTTCCTACAGTAAATGTATGTTTGGCTCAAGGATGAAATCATTCAGCATGTTTCACATGGTTTCTGCTGTTTAGTTCCCCAGTCCCACTATAAAATCCATTATAAAAGGACATAAATAACCAAGCTGGAAACAGCTTCTCTAGGAGTCATCCAGAATATTTCTGAGCCATAAATATTCTATCGCTGCTGATTTAATTTCTAGTATTCAGGAAAATGCAATTACAAGAGACAAATGGTGATGAATGCTGAAACCAAGGGTATGCTTTTGACAATGGGTGACAGGACTGGCTCTCTGTGAGCTGGAGTCAGAGGAATGCCAACAGCCATCCATGTTTTAGCACGGCCAGCTTTTGAAATGCCTCACTTGCACGGAATCCCCTACAAGACAAAAATTTATGCAACTGCTTCACTCAGTCATTGCATTGCCCATTTGAAAGGGTGGGTGTCAGAAGCCCAAATGCTGGGACAACATTTATAAAGAAACTTGTCAATTAAATTGGTAAGAATAAAAGTAGGCAGGGTACCTCTGATTCACAAAAGCACCCAAGAGGGGTTTCCTTTGAACTCAGCACACCCTAAATACCCCACTGAATGAAGACAACCATCTCAAACCTCCTGAACAGCTCACAGGACCCATACTGTCATTTATTTGTCCCAGCTGAGAGAAATTGCTGACTGTGAGGCACCCTACCCTATCCTCCTCCCTGAGGCCCAGCTCCAGTGACAGGAGTGCTGTCATCTCTCATGGTGAAAGATGTCATGCAAGAACTTGAGGGCTTTGCTGAATTGCCATAGCCATGGCACAGCACCCTCACCGCCCACCTTCTGTATGATCCATTCCATTTGCATGACGCTATCTTTTGATTTTTAGATCAGCAAAATGATCTCTAATGAAAATATGAAAGGGTGGGAAATAAGTGCTGACATTTCAAAGTGAGTCTTTAAGCTGAAAAGCTTTCTCTTAGCATTTCTCCCTGGGAGGTATCTCACTGAGTATATATCATGTAATTTCTTGCTGTCAGGTAACTTCCACTTTAGGAAGTGTGTTCAGTATTTAAGCTTGCAAAACACCTTGCCATGGTGAACATAATCCCAGGGCTCCGAGTTTGCCCAGACACTATGCTACTCACCTCACTTGTGCAGCTCACTGAGAGCTTCCTGCACAGTAAATACTCCTACATGGTGCATGGAACTGATAAAATTCCTCTTTCCCACAACACCTGGCTGCTGTGTGATTGCTGCGGGGTAAAATCAGACACTTTAGTTAGAGACTCATCCCAGAAGTGATCCATCTCCCCTTAGGCGACAACGCTGCTAATTATTGAGCAAATAACCAGACTCTGCTCTTTTATGTTCCTGTGTGCTGAAATACAATACAAATCCTTTATGGGGTCTGATTCAAAACCAATCTGATTTTGTGAGATCTGAATCAGGCTTGCTGCAAGTAATTCCACACACACCTCCAATAAGACAACTGCATGAAAAGCAGGTAACCACAGGGAGAGCCTTCCTTCACAGCTTTAGAGAGCTGGGACCACAGAAAGAAAACCTCCATGTGCCGATTTCAAGACTTGCGGGTATCTTCTCTCCTGGGGCTGAGCCAGTGCCATGGCTTGCCCCCTGGCAGAGGATCTGCCTGATGTACTGCCAGGAGGGACAAGGGCTGATCTCAGAGAATGTGACCTTTGACTGTCTTCTTCTGAGTGGCAGCCACCCAGAGGATCATCCTTCATCTTGCCTCCTAATTCCAGTTTCTGGTGGGAAGGAGGCTGAGAAACCAGAGCTATTGGGAGAGCCATGGAGCTTCTGAGGGAGCCTGAGGTGGGAGAGTGATAGGAAGCATTGTGATCATGTCCAGCTTTAGGCAGAGGGGCTGGCTGAGATCGCAGACCCAGCACCACCTCAGGGGGACGGAGCCCATGGCATCCTTCCTCAGGAGGACTCACTCACACTGCAGATGTCCTCGCCGTGCAGCAGAGATTGGATCAGCTACCTTGAACTGTGCTGCAACATCCTGCAACAAGAACCCATAAACCCCCTTTTCTTCAGCCTTCACTGATGACCCTCGGGCTGGCCCACAACAGAAACCCCAGGGAGGCCAGAGGACCCCAGGAAACTTGGGGGAAAATGTTTTGCCGGGACCCCACACACTCCAGTTTCCCCTAGATTAATTCAATCTGCCTCAGCTTCCAGCCAAATCAAGACATGGGCTCATCTTGCTTAATATAGCTCTCAAGTAATTTCCTGCATATTGGGACCGAGTCCTTTGGCAACTGCCAGACCATGTGTAACAAAAACACGGGGCAGCGGCGGACGCCTGTGGCTGCCCATAAACCATTAGCGGCAAGGTCAGCAGCCTCCGACCTGATTGTGTAACCCCGGGCATTACCATTCCTCCGTTTGTTTTCTCTTCCTCTCAAGAGGATGGTGGAAACTTTAGGAACAGGGAAAGGGCATCCAGCACTACTTGCCTGCCATTTCCCAGCAATCTTCTTAACCCTACTCCGTTCTATAACACTGCTCTTTTCCCAAGCCTCTCCTCAAAAGAGAGACGGAGGTGTCCCTTGAACTTAGAACATATCGCCTTGAAGTATCATCTTAAATACTTAGTGTAATGTCTTTACATTGCTTGCCATTTCCCAGTAACTTTTTCCATATGCTTAAGTACTCCTTGAGCATAATATGTCTGCCTTATTCCCATCTAGATTCCCAGGGTTTTCAGGCTATCCCCCAATTTCTGAACCCCTTGCCAATGTGATTCATCTGCCCTTCAGGAATTTCTAAGTCCTTTTAAGTAATAAAGATAAACTGAAAGACGAATCAGAGCCTACATCTGTCTAGTTAAATATTCTGTCTTCCAAGCTGATTGAAAAGAGAAGAGTATAAAAGAAAAGATCACATGGAAAATGGTCGCTTTTCATGGCACGTCCTCCTGGTGTCTGGAAATCATCACTTCAAGGACTGCCCGGAGGTCACACCAGGACCAGGAGCTACTCACAGACTTACCTTCCACGAACGTGTCTACTCCCCTCTCAAATCCATCTGTACTCTTGGCCTTCACAATATCCTGTAGCAACGAGCTATTTAATTACGTGGTATGTGCCACAGTTCTGCAGTCCCTCCTCACTAGGTGAGATTAACATCCTTTAAGCATTTCTCATGGAGACTGTCTATCACCTCATTATCCCAGAAAACCGCTTCCAAAAGCAATAATGTTTGTCTGTGGTCCAGCGGCCCCCAGTCAGAACAATGTTCCTGATGAGGACAGAACAAGAGCCAGACACCTTAAAAGCATTGCCCAGGGATACTGCAGGACCCCAGCCATGTCCCCTGTTCTGTGCCTGGCTCCTGTGATGCCAGCACTTCCGGAGAAATGCTGTGAGCAGTAAGCAGTTCCAGTATCCTTCTCAGAGGAACAGAGTATTAACCCTGACGAGTCAGAAATGAATTTATGTACTGAAGCAGAACTGTTAACAAAATTGGATTTTCTTGTTATCCATGGAAATATCTCATGTTTGGGGTTTAGTGTTTGTTTATTTTTAATTTCTGCTAGGTTCCTGATCTCAAGGCATCTTGAAACAACGAGCTCCCCTTTTTAATTATGTACCCTGTGAAGAAGTACTCTTTTATCAGCATTTCTTTCATCACCTTTCTATTTTAATCATATGTCCCCTTCTCCTTTCATTATGAGGCAGAGCAAATATAAGCTTCTGGTCTCCAAACCGTACATTGTCTTCTATTTACTCATTCCATCTCTTACAATTTACCCTAGGAGGTCAGCAGCCATTTCTGTTCTGCAGCTTTGCCCTGGGCTGTTTCAACAATAATTTCCGGATTCATTTCCTGAGGACTGCTGCTTTTAGCCCATGCTCCCTAAGCTGGCTCCCTCACAGCCTTAGCCTTGCTGCCATTACTCTGCATGTCTGCCATCTGCAGCTTCACTTATCTCAGTCATCTGTGACACCTTGAAGTTGGTCACACTGACCATGGGCTCTGTCTCCACGTGGAGATGCAGATGGGTTTTTGTTCCATTCACAGATAATCCCATGGATATTATGCACAGGCCCATAAGGGATCCAGTGGTGCAACACAGCATAAATGCACACTTACTGACTTCCACCATGGGCACCACTATCACCAGAATCCTGAGCTGGGGAACTCTACATGTGTGATCACCCATTCTTCTGATTAATCACTGCAACTTCCAAGGGAGTCTAACTCCGGTAAAATTCAGTTGTATTAATCAAACTGACTTATACTAACTCAAATTGTATCAAATGATATCAAATTGAACCTCTCTTCTTCATTAAGGCCACTAATTTACACCACTAAGAGTTGTTACACCTTAACAGTGATGGATGAGCTTCAGGAAGCACTGGAAGGCGGTTTGGAGGAAACATTTGCATCTTCAGGTGCTGATTTCAGATGCAAGAATCCTGCTGGGATTAAGGTCATATCTAGAGACATATGAAACCATCACACTTCGCCTGGTTCCCAGCTGGAGACACTAACTCATTCCAGGCCAACTGCAGGTGAAGCTCATTCCAGCGTCCATACATCCAAATGGATGCAGGTTTGCTGAGAGGTTCATGGGACCCTGAGGAACCTCACCTGAATTCACGTTAGCAAGAGAGGATTTCCCTGCTACAATGCACCTAAAATACTCTATTAACTTGTGAAATGAGAAATTATTGTCTCCTCGTTTCCTGACCAAGCAGATTTTTTCTTTTCCTACAGTTGCCTCCTGTCTAATTTTGGACTGGGAAGCCCTCTTTGTGCAACATAAGCACCTTTCCAGTTGAACTAAATCAAGGCTATATCTCTCTCCCACCAAGAGTCAAAACAAAGTCCAGGGAAGCTGGTGTTTGTATTTCTCAAAGTCCACATTTTTCTCATTAATTTCACAGAACTTGAGTAACAAACTCCTCTAGTAGCTTTAAAAAAATTCACATCCCACTTATCTATCAAAAAAAAATCTTGTGATCATTAAATTACATATTAAATTAAATGGAAAAAACATGGATGAGCCAAGAAGGAGCCAGGCAATGTATTTTACTGAAGTATTTCTGTGAAAAGAGGCAGTTTCTCACCAAAAACTCATACGTTGTGAAAAAGTTACTGTGACAATTAAAATCAGTAATGAAAAAATCTTCTAAAAATGAGGTTCAGGTTTTCATCATTGTAAATCAAACTATTCTAAAATAAAAGAAAGCAAAAGGTCCTTTTTAACTGAAAAAACAAACTGAAAACTAGAAGAATTTAAATAGCAACATTTTAGACTAAATAAAAATTATGTAGTATTTTCCACAATAAGTAAATGAGCATGTTTTGGTCATCTGTACTCCTACCAAAGATGGCATCAGCTTCAAGATTAAGTAGAGAGGTTCTCCCTTCTGCTTCTCCTCTAACTGCTTCTTGACACGCACAAGATACATTTTCTCAAGTGCTGTATAATAATTCGGGCTTTTCCCACAATATGGGATAAAAATGTCACCCCTTCAACAGATTATGACGCTGTATTAAGGTACTTTGAGATTTTTAATAGATAATAAATATTTGTGAAACACCCTGACCTCAAACCAGGCTGTTTGTCATGTTCCCCTATGAGATGATGAGTTCAGTTCTCTGAGCACTCCTGTCTGATCTCAGGGAGTTGCACTGCTGCAACAACACACTGCTGGGTTTTTTTACTGCATGTAACTACAATGTGTGAGTTACCAAATGTAAAAACACAGCCCTTAATGCAGTGAAAATGCAGTTAAAAATACTGTCATACCACTTCTAGGGTGAGAAACTAGGAAGGGCCTGAGAAAACTGAGTTTGCAACCCCACCCTCAAACACTTGGAAAGAGTTCAGATACTACAAAGATGGGGCCAGACAGACTTTCCTTCGATATTTCAATAAACAAAATTCCCAAGCCAAATCCCTGGTCTTAAACAAATGAAAAGAGAATAAAACTTCCCCTTCAGTGTTTTGGTGGAACATGGTTTTTCAATGAGCACTGTGTTTCAGTGAATGGCAAAACTCTTCAGTAACCTTGGAGGGATTCCTCTCCAGATACACAGCCCAGACCAGACCTCAGGCTTGGCTTGAATACTACTTCTTACACTATTCCTGCTGGGAGGGATTTGGGAGTTGGACACTACTAATGCAGGACCACAAGGTCGGAGGAGCTTGAGGATGTGAAGACCACTTTAAGCAGAAAAGGACTCTGGAAAGGTATTGCTAAACAGTTTTGGGGTGCTATAAAACTTCCCACAGGAATTGAACAAAGATTATTCACAGGCTCTTCTGCGGAATTCCTCTTTGTTGCTTAAGTCAATGTGAAGATACCAGGCACTCTTTTTCATCTCTAGCAGAACTGCAAACCTCTCCTTCTATGGCTTGTGGTAAGCTCACTCTTCAGGAACTTCTTCCACTGCTGTATAGTGTTTATCTAACATTTTGAGAAAAGAGATTTCGAGACACAGCAGCAAAACAAATAAAGGGCAAAGCAAAGCAACAGCTTCAAATTTTACACTGGTAACAAAGCCGTGATGGCAGAGCAGGTGAATGTCTTTCTCACAGATAATGTCCCAAGAGAGGCTATGGATCTGGGAGCCGGTCCTCCAGGATTCCTTTGGGATGTCTAAAATGAATGCCCAGTTTGTGGAGCTGCTGGTCCAAGTCCCCCAGTGTAAGAATTACGTGACAGCCCGTCGATCCAGCCTGAATGACTGGCAGAGACCCATCAGAGGCAGCAGAAGTCAATTAAGTCTCTGCTTACACACAGCCTTTCTGAGCCAAGCTAAATTTTTATAACCCCAAACGTTCTGTTTCAAATTCTAAACTCACACTTTCACATCCCTTCCAGTAGAAAATATGTGAATTAAACACATGTGTAACAGTCAGACAGACACACTCAGAGCACCTTAGGAGACCTTGACAGTAAGTGAGAGGGGGAAGAGGGGTTGATTTTTGGGCAGAGGGAGGAAGCATATTTTGTTTTTTACAATAAGGAAGCAGGATTTGGTGTGATGGGCCATGGGGCAGCTGAAAGCCTAGTGGGAAAGGAAGAAGTCACTGTCCTTTACAACAGCCAGAGGTGAAATTAATGCAAAGACTCTTCATATCTCCAGGAGTTAAGCAGGGGTGGTGACTATCCCATCACAGTTCTCCACGGCCACATCCTGAAGAGCTACCTTCTCTCATGTTTCACCTTTTTTAGGCATTGCTTCACACTGCTTCCAAATAACTACTTGTGGCTGGCTCCATCACAGAAATGGGGAGATCCACCTGGTAACAGCTACCCTCAGAAAAATTCAGGCTCCAGGCTCTTTTCCACAAGCAGGCAAATGTTCAAACACTTACCCAAAAATACAGGTACAATCTGGCAGTACAGCTCACAGGAAACATCCCTCACGTGGGAGTTTCAGCACTTGCTGTTTCTAGAGGTGCCAGAAATACTAGGGGAGGAGGGAGTGCTTTTCTAATAGTATTCGGAATATTTCTCACATCATTATGAGTATAGCTGAGAGAATAATTTATAATGAATCATTTTATTTTAATTAATTTCCCTATTTATTCTTTGGATGACTAACACACTCCCTCAACTGCCTTACAAGTACTTAAAATTTCTTCTTTAGTAACTAGGGACAGGAATAATGGGAGGGAGAGGCATGATTACATGTGATTTTGGGGTTCATTTTATCTTTAAGAGCTGAGATTTTATGATGGGTAGTTCTTGTGACTTATGTACTGTGATTCTGCACCGTGATGTTTGTCACATTTTGGCTCGAATTTCAACACCAGCAGGTGCCACTTCAAATCTGGAAGTGGTTATCCACAAGCATCTTTTAGCTGTCACAAACTTTGCTATTTTAACAAAGAGACTTGATAGTAATCAGAGTGAACCCAAAAGTGGTTCACACATTCAGAAGAGTTCATCTTCAACTCTAACAAGAGGGCATATACTATTTAGAGTCTCACAAAAACAATGCATAAAAGAAAAATAAATTCCTCATGGATGTGGTTTATTTTGTTGCATGTGTTTATGAAGGAGGCAGTTTCACACCAAGAAACAGAGACACAAAGACATCTGTGGCCAATTCTTCCTTCATGGAACTCGGAGAAAACAAGTATTTTTCAATAAGCTGAAATACCTGCCCCATATCTATGTGCTATAAGGACAAATCCTTTACGGGTGAGGGGTCCAAGGCCTCTAATTACAATCTGTTTTCCTAAAAAAAAACAAAACAAAACAGCTCTGTCCATCTGTTGTCATCAGAGCTTGGCTCTGCTTTCTGCTCCAAGAGAACAGACTCAGCCCTGCTGCAGCCTTCTGGATGTTTCACTGGGGTGGTGACAAGCCTTTGTGCTGTTTCCTCAGAAGAGGACCATGATACTTGAACCAGATGTCATCACTTGAAGCCCACATGAGTTGTAGGACTTCCTCTCTGTGTTAAGTGGAAGATATATTCTTTAGCAAAGTCTTTTATCTACCTGAATGCAATTCAGACAGCCTGAGTTTCTTCTAAATGCCTTCCATCTGCTTTTGATTTGACTCGAGTAGGCTTCCAAGGTAGGTACATTCCTCTGTTTTGTTTAATTACTTCATCACAGAGATACCTTGCTGCCCCAGGTTTCCTCTGCCTGCTCTTCATTTCAGATATAACCCAAGTCCCCACTTCCCTGAGTTTCATTACTTCTGGGTAGTCTCTACCCCTCTAACTGTGTTCCACAGATGCTGATGTGCAGTGCACACCCTGTCTCTGTAAAGCTGACTCCTGCAAGACAGCATTTCAGCAAGATACAAAGAACAATGTGGAGGTACCACATTCTGCCAGAAGGTAATTACTTCTGAGTCTGCACACATTGTAGGAGAGGACTGCAGTTTTTGGTTTTTCCTAACCTGTGGAATTGACAAGTATACCACAACAGTGGTGCCTCTAAATCCAGTATCCTGTCAGCAGCAGTATGAGCTGCTTCAGAGGAAAAAGCAGGGATTTTGTAGTGCTCAGCTAACAGAGAGTATTATCTGAATCAAAACTATAATTCTCCAACAGCCCACTGACTGCCATGCTCCAAACCCAGGTCAGAAGTGTAATGCCACAAAAGCCAAAGGGAATCTTAGTCAAGCAGAAGGAGGAGATAGAATTTTCTCCCAAAAACATTTTAAATTGAAGTTTGATGCATTGATGCCATCTTTAAAATCCTAGCCTAGCACTCTGGATTTAAAGGTTTTCCATGAATTAGGAAATTTTTTTTGTTCACGTTATCTGCCCATTTCCCAAATGCAAACAAATCCATCCTCCTTTTCCATCATTATCAGTCCTACCTATGACAGTTTGCTGTACTGGGTATTTGGCTCAATTTCTCATGTTTTCACTCACTAAATGCAATCTGCCAGCTGCTATAAATGGAAAACACACTGGAACCCTTGGATTTGTGCCCACATATATTACTGGTTTGTTTTGGTTTTTTTTTTAATTTGGGAGGAAAACTTGATGAGACCTTTACATCATAAAGGGTACACTGTGTGAAAGAGTTCCTTGAAACAAAGTTTTTGCAGGAAAATAGATGAGATCACTTGATGTGGAAGAAAAAGGATCTCATGGTCAAGATATGTCCTACATAACAGAAAGAGTCCTGTGAGGCTGAGGCTCATGAAAGATGGAGAACAGTTGTCATAGATGAAGAGCCATTGTTAAAGAAAATGTGCCTTTCTCATAGGGCAACATTTATGGGCAACATCTGCTCATAAGCATTGGAGGAGAAGAGCCAGCCAAAAAAGATGCCCCAAAGTCAAAGATTATCACTAAACAACACAGGCATCAGAAATCCAGCCTGTCAAGAGGGAATAAGAAAAAAACCAAACCAATCTCTTAGTCAACATTTTTTCCTGCCACAAAATGTAAGGCAATCTATTTAGTTAGAAAAGCATGGTTTATTGCAATCTAAGTAATTTTTATTTCTTTATATACCACAAGATGTAAACTAATCTAGTTAAGGAAACATGGTTTCACTGTATTCTGAGTCACAGCCCCTGCTTTTCTACACTGATAGGTTTTGTGCTGCTTTCACCACCTTCTCTGCAGGCCTAATGGGTTTCACAACGCCTTGAAAACTCTTGGGCACTCCCTTCTGGAGTCCATTTGGATTTCAGAGCATATGTTGGAGGTGGCATGAAAAACCCTCAATGGACTGCAGTGGAAAAACAATTTGTAACAACATTTCCTGAAGCAATAGGTTCCAACCCATTGAAAGTCTATTTACCATATGCTTGAAAGACTCCAGGAACAACAGAAAGTCATGCATGGATGCCTCTGTGCAAACACCAGGCAAGTAAAAATAGATCCTTCTGACCACCATCCAGCTGCCCTTGAAGAAGCCATTTTTAGTTTCTCTGAATACCTCAGCACTCCTCAGTGCTCATCATTTTATATCTAGGAAACACTTGCTCCTGCCCCATGGAAAGGCAGTGGAAAACATGAGGGGGAGTTCCTGATTCATTTCCTTGGGGTGTGCAGGCACATTTGCCAGCGGAGGAAATGCTCTTGAGAGCACAGGGCAGCTGGGTAAAGTCTGCCTGGAGAAAAGACACACATGAACACGCAAACACTGCAGTGCCACTTGCCAGGAGGATAAACATCCCCACCCAGCAACCTCCCACATCTGTGCAAGTGTCTGGCTGCCCTGGTTGGGTTCTCCTGGCTGGGGCAATCTCACGAGCACTGAATGCCACACGTGTTTTCCATACACAGACCCAAATGTGTGCTTGGTTTCTGTAAGTTTGTCCCAGAAGAAGGGGAAGGTTGACCACCAAAAGCTCACATTTTGTTGTCATTTGTAAGACAGCATGTCAAGCAAGTTTCCCAAAACCAGAACTGTCCAACAGAGAGTTGTGGCCAATGTCAGCTGACCACTAACGTTTACCAACACCTCACATCTCTGGTCAGACAGCTTTGTTTTGCAAATATTGACCTTAGAGGTCACAGCTTAAAGAGGTCAGAACTTCTGTTTGGTTAGGATGAGTATTAGGGAGCATTTAATCTTTTCTGGTTTGGAAAGTGCACTAAAAACATGAAGGAAAGGACTCATGAAAGGATTTACTATTGGGCTGACTGCTCTCCTGGAAATTACTGATAAAACTGCCAGCGCTGTTTAGTAAGTTGTGTTTGGGTTTTGTTTTTTGCTGGTTTTTTGGGGTTTTTTTTAAACCAACACAAGGTGCTTCAGTCAGATTTTTTGAACTATTTCTCAGTCAAGTACTCAGGAGCAAAGGCAGAGGGAGAGAGCTAAACACTGTCTAGAAAGGAGCTACAGAGAAGATGGAATTGAGCTCTTCTCAGAGGTGCCTGGGAAAAAATTACAAAAGCCAATGGACACAAAGAGCATGAGACAGGTTGAGACTAGGTATTATGAAACAAAACTGTTCAGAGGGAGAGTGGTCCAGCACTGAAGCCAGGATCCAGAGAGGTTTTCTCAACTATCTTGCACATTTCCAAACTTCAACTGAACCAACTTGAAGCAACCAGACCTGACTTTGCGGACTTTTCTGAAACCACAACACAATTGTACTCTGCATCATTACTTTCGAGGTGTTTGTCCAAAACTCTCATGTTTGTGTGTATTTCAGCACATTGTGCCAGTGAAGAGTTTTCACGTGATCAGAAAACTGTTTCAATGTTTGAAAAGTAAATATAGCCAAACTTGAATACCCCACAGGATGTGGACCCACGGGTTCTAGATACTGTGGTCAAATGCAGGTCACATCACTACTGCTCCAAGGTTTTTCCATCTGATGCCTGCTCAGAGAATTCCAGGAAATAATCTGCTGTGCATATACATAATTTTTACCAGTTAGCATTTTGTGCCTGGAGTCCTGACACTGATATCTGAAATGTTTTTAAACAAAATTCAGTATTAGGAAAAGTTTCTTCATTGAAAAGGTGACCAGGCATTGAACAGGCTGCCAAGGGAAGTGGTGGAGTCAGCACCCCTGGAGGTATTTAATGGACATGTAAAATGTGGCATTCAGGGACAGGTTTTGTGGTGGACTTGGCAGTGCTGGATTAATGGCTGGACTCAGTCTTAGAGGTCTTTTCAAACCTGAATCATTCTGTGATTCTGCTTGATGAAAAGTGGGGGGCGGACTTTGTAAAAAAATTAACACTTCATGGCATTAAAGTATTTTTTTAATCAAAATTGTCCAATCCATCAAAAAAGGGGCTGAAACCAAAATATTTATTCTAAAGAAAAAGGCAGGAGGAGTGTGCAGAATGGAAGTCTCATAGTACTTACAACATAATATGTATACACAGAAAACATCCAACATATTTTTTCCTTCTTAATAAATAAAACTATATTTTTCCGAGAGTATAAATACTTTTAGTTTTCTGTTAAAAAAAAAAAAATCATGTTCTTGGCCCAGTTCTCCCTAACGGAAAGGCTGAGGGAAGAGATACATAGGAAAAGAAAAGCTTCTTTTCAGAGGTGACCTTCCAGGTAAGAACTGAAGCTTCTTATAACGGTGCCAATGAGTTGCTTGACCCATTAATAAGGAATGAGAGAACACGAATGTCTAAGGCTGCCTGGTGAGTTAGCACCTCTGGACAGTTTGAATTCCCCATAAAGATTAAGGCAGTTTTTGAAAGAAAGTGCAGTAACATTTACTTGCATGTGCTGAAACGAATGGAGAATCCCTGGACTCAAACACAAATCTCTGGTTCATCACATGCAGCCCCTCGCAGCCAATGTATAAAAACATTTATTCAGAAAGGTCCACCAAACTTGACTCCACATAACTCGACACACCACAAGCCACAGAACACTTCCACATAATCTATAACAACTTAAAATCTCTAATTTGAAAAACCAAAAGCCACGAAAAAAATTACAATGCACTACAGGCAGAAAGAAGAAACCCTGATCCTTGCAAGAACAGGTAATTTGTTAGGTGATAATGCCTACTGTTCAGAGAAGAGTGGCCCGTACCCAATGCTGCTTAACAAACACAAAAAGTGAAGGAAAATAAGGCCTTCTGTCACTCCTAGGAATTTTTCCCCAAGTCAAACACTGGTTTTACCCTGAGTGCATGACCAAGACACAGCCACAAGGCACGTGAGCATTTTTAATGTACCAAAGGGAGAAATGGATGGGTCACATCTATTCTCTCCTCTCCAGGGAATCAAGAGAAAGAGAACAAACAAAAAATATTTAGAAGGGAATAATAATCAACAAGTAAATAAAATCCTGCCCTTTGTAGGCAGCTAATAGAACCATTTCACATCAAATGAGGGCAAGTGATGACAATGAGCCCCCACAAGCCCTCCCCATTTTGGTAGAGTCAGGGAGCACTTCCCTTCACAAGGAACTGCCCAGCACTCCTACCTAAATCTGTGGTTTTTCAGGTAGTGACTACAATGAGGAATGAATACATAATCAGACTAGTTTCTGAAAAAGGAAAAAGAAAGGTGTGGGAACCTAAAAGCCTAAGGTGTTTTACTTGTCTTCAAGTAGGTTCTTGCTCCTCCGCTGACAGTAGTGAAGAAAAAAGTGGGTGTAATCTCTGTTGCTAAGGGCAAAGTCATGTACAGTCAAGGTGGATAAATGTTGAAAGTTTTGGTTTGGATAAAAGTGCTTGGGAGTTGCGGTGCTTATCTACATCTCAGCTTATCTGGAGCACTTCGATCAGCAGCACTGAGTCAGGAATCATGCCACGTCTTTGGGCTCTTCCCAGAAGGCTCCCAGCACTGACTCTCCCCATCCTGGTGAAGTTAGGGATGTCCACAGATAGGTCACTCTGACAGCATCCCAGGGCTACAGCATCTCCATCCCTGTCTGAAACAAGAACGTAGCCTGTCGTGCAGAACCAGACTTACACACAGGTTGGAGAGTGAAGAGGATTTTCATCCAATCCAAAAGCAGATTCTGTTCAAGTTTGGGCAGGAAATTCAGAAATGCTCAGATTTTTATCTAATTGATTTGCATGCCCCTGTTTATAAGGAGATTCCAGACATGGAACCATACAGACTGTTTATTATTGCTTGCACAACTGTCATTTTCAGACAGCTTAAATTCCACCCCAAGTTCCCAGGGGTGAAATTCACCTCCCATACCATCGGCTGCCTAAAACTTAGGCGCCGAGTCTAAAGTCCTTGGCTAAGCTCCACCGAGAGCCAGTGGAAAGGGTCTGGCACCTCCAGGGAGTGATCCCTGCCACGTATCTCAGACATCTTTGCTCTGCGGAGATGAGTCACCCACCAGAAGGGCCTGTCCCTCCCCAGCGCTGCAGAGAGGAGCTGGGTGACTTGCCAAGACCAGTCCTGCTGTCTGGAGCCCCAGACAACTGCACTCCTGCTCCCACCAAAGTGGGCAAACATTGTACTCCATCTCCCAATAAGCCAAGGGAAGAATGAGGTGGGAAGTGCTTTATCATAAAGACCTTTAGATGTGTAACTCCAAAGGGAACACAGGGCACCTAAGCAGCAATAAGAGGCTTAAATCAACTTGTGGATTTAGGCCTAAGTGACTTCCCCCAAGCTTTCTAACTAATTTGAAACACTACTTTTCCAGTCATGCCTGTGATTTCCCCCTGGCTGTGGTCCCCTTTGAAGATTCTCTCATGAATCCTTCACTGAAAACATCTCCAAACTCCTGGATAACCAGAGGGAAAAAAAAAAAGTAAAGACAGAAACAGAAATTAGCATGAAGGAAAGTCTCCAGCAGCACTCACAAGGCATCCTGCTGCACAACGTATTGCCAACAAAGCAAACAAAAGCTGTGAGGCCTTTTCTCAGCCCCAGGCTGGAGAAGTGAATGCTCACACCAACTTTCTGTGCACTGCCCTGAGTCCCTGAGTCCCACCAAGTGACCCCAAAAACCAGCCCTGCCCTCCACACCGACCTCCTGCCGTGCCCCTCCCCATCACATCCCATTTAACTCAGCACAGTAGCCCCTAAGAATTGCTGGGTTCATTCTTAAGTTCCTTGCTGAGAATGAAACATTTTTATTGACATGGAAAGATTGCGCCATGTGCATAATTGCTGCATACAACAAGATGGAAACCACAAGCAATAAAACACTCCATGGGCGATGACTCGTGTTTACAGTAAATAGGAATGATGCTGCCAGATGTCAGCAGCACCAAATCATGTGTTGCTATCCCAGGTCTCCAGAAGAAGGAAATAAAACCCCACCACGGATATTTTTATTTCTGGCAGGAGGATGACTGCTGGGTTGATTGCATCTCTGAGGCTCTGGGTAAGTGGCAGAGACAGGATCTTATTTTTGCTTCAAGAATTCTTGTACATTGTAGTGGGAAAACAGACTGTAATAGTTTTTTGAGTCTCAAAATTTAGAAATACCATGTTCCCTTGTCTAGATCTGCTAGTGTGATGAGCCTGCATTGAAGCCCAGGGGAGCAATTGAATGCAGAACATTTGTTCCATATGCCACCCCTCCCCCAGGCCACAAAACAGATCCCAAAATCCTACAGTTTGAGCCTCTGGTGGTAGACCAAATGTCACAATTGCAATTTGCTAGGAGAAGGAAATAGGGTAGATCAAATGTGTCACTGTCATCACTGGAACCAGGGTACACCCTCCTTCTAGCAAAGTCTTTCAAATCAAGTTTTTCCAAACACTGCTAAATCTCAAGAATAAAGCGATGAGCTAAATTCCTGAGTAAAGCACAGCAGTTATGCAGAACGCTGGACCACAGAGTTCTTTGTGGATTATAAAGCTATGTATTTGTGCTGCTCCAGCCACTCATTCAGAACCCTTGGGATGGCTTTTAGGACTACTTTCCTGAAAAGAGTCTAACCATTTTGAAGGGATCCCTTTAGGATACCTCAGAAGTTCTGACCTGAAAGAAGTGCCAGAAACCAGCCACAAAAAAAAAAAAAAAAAATCAGGAATTCTCTGAAAAGGATTCAAGTTGTCTATTACAGCTGTAACAGTCAGTTCAACTGGCAGGTTTTGTTTCAACTGGCAGAGGGCTTGGGCATCCAATTTTCAGTCTCCTTGCTCCCAACTGAAGAATAAATCCCAAACCCTACTTTTCAGGCTGCAGTGTCACAGTCTAAAAGACACAATTGTCTCTGGGTATGTCCAGATAGAACCTGCCACCAGATATGGTCTTGCACTTCCTTTATGAGCCCAATTGTCTAGAAATGAGCCAGCTCCAGAACAAATGCTGGCTGTGAGGGTAGATCTAAGTGTACCATGCTGACAGCCACCACGTGCTGCCTCGAGATCACAGAAGAGCCTCCACAGTGTCTGTTGGTGGATGCAGGCAGAGGACCAAGACTGTTTGTCTTAAATGAACAGCATCCAATCCAACCAGTTAGATTTGATCCTTAATGTCAGTATCAGAGATAGCTGCATTTGGACATCAGACCATTAAGGGAAGAAAAATATATAGGAAATATCCCAGAAATAGGATGTCTGTAGACTATCATTTTTATCTAGACTGATAGCCCACTGACTGCATAATCTCTGCCTGTCCATCACAGGGTTCAAACTGTCCTCTGAGCCCTCCCTGTCAATTCACATAACTCCTGGTAATGGTCTCTTGGCAGCTTCACCCTGGAAACTAATAAGCCAGCAAATTACACAGTCTTGGACTTATTTCAGAAATACAAGTACCTGATCTAATTCAATAATGCATGATGCTAACAGCCCTTCTTGCAGATGTGATTATCCTGGTAATGATGTATTCTGGAGACCACAATCTGGCATATGACCTCATCCTTATCTGCAGCTGCAAAGCACTACTGGATTCAAGATTTAGGCTGCAAGTGGCCTCAATTCAAATGTGTCCAGTGCTCTGGGGCTCTCAGTCCTAAACACCCCCGTAAGACCAGACATGACCTGTTGTCTGAGCCAAATTCGCACCTAGTGTAAGTAAGCAGGAAAAATGTACATTTCCAAATGGCTGGGGTTCTTTTTCTAATTTATTTTTCCTATCCACAGTTATGAAACTAAAATAGTTACAAATCTGCTAGTCCTAGAAGACTGCCATGTTTCATCAGGAATTGTTGTGTAAGAATAATGTCCTGTCAAATGTAAGTGTTTTACTTAGGTCGGATACACTGAGCACTTTTCTAACTCAAAACTCTCCTGAAATTTTAATTTCACTGCATCTTCCACCTTCTTGGCAACTATTCTGATTTCCTGCGCTTATTAGGAGAGTTATTTAGGAATACTGATATTCCCTATTCCCTATGCAAGGAAAAAAAGAAACAAACAGTTGTGAAGCTGAGCATAAAGCACCCATAACTAGCCAAAATTTGGTGTGTAGGACACAGCACACTAGAAGAGTCATGACCCTGACGCTCACACCCAGAGATGACCCTCTCAACTTTCTTGTTCTGCAGCTTTTTTTCAGCTCAAGATCAGGTCTGTGTCCATTCCACAACTCTTGCACACGTGTTCCCACTGCATGACCCCTGGATAAATACCCCACATCCCACGGCTGAAACCCTTGGCTTATTCCAGTGCAGTAATCTGTTTTTCTGCTGCTTCTTACAGACCTATGAACTTGTTTGTATTCTCTTAGCTCACAATGTGCAGATAAAACCACCCTCCCAGTTGTGGCTTTCTCTGCTCAGGTCTGAGGAGCACCTGTTATGCATCACAAAAGCTTCTCATACCATTGGCAGGCTTTCCCTGTTTGGAAATGGCTCTCTTCATAAAAAAAACCACCCTGGTCTCAGTTTCATACTGCCAGAAAAGATGGATTTTTTCCCCCTAAGCACAATATTTGCCTTGTATTCCACTGACCTTCACTGACTGTCCTGTCTAACCGCGATTTTGGTACAATGGGGTTTTCTCCACATGTCTGTGGCTTCAGGGTGACGTTTCAGCCCACTTAGGAGCTCCAAGTTGGTTACAGCAAAACCTCAGTCACCTCAGATCTCAAATACCTACAGCACTCTGCTACTCTAAATGGGCTTGTGTTCCCTCAAGGTCAGCAACCAACACTGAGCATTGCCTCAGTTAGCCCAGACCTTGGCAGAGCAGCACAGTTATTGGTCCTAATCCACACAGCTGGAGTTCACAGAGATGCCAGCACCCAAGTTTACCTTTAGTAAAGGAACATTTCCCCATGAAAGTCAGCTGCCTGTATTTTTCCACCTTCAAGGAAATTCTCCATGC
Source organism: Irena cyanogastra (assembly GCA_013397155.1). Taxonomy (NCBI): domain Eukaryota; kingdom Metazoa; phylum Chordata; class Aves; order Passeriformes; family Irenidae; genus Irena; species Irena cyanogastra. Next base: position 177,942 of record VWZV01011366.1, on the reverse strand, counting down.
CATCAGCTGCTCTCAACCTGCCTCCCTCTACCTGAGGTTCCCTGAAGAAGCCGCCCCATAGCTTCTAATGCCTGTAAAATCCAAACAGGCATCAGAGGGGCAAATCTGAAAAGGAGGTTGCAATTAATCATTCAATTCCCAAGAGAAAAGGTGGATCATCTCTTTCTCTCTTCAGAGAGACACTGGCCAATTCTCTGGAAAATATGCTTCAGCCACCCAGCCACTATGGGTTTCTCTGCTGGAATAATAAATTGCCCTCCTCTGTCACCTGTGATAAACATTCACCTGCCTCCCCATCAGTTCCTTTTAGCACTAACTAATACAGTCTTGAACACAAGTAAGTGCCTCAGCAAGTGCTTTCTCCAGCATTTTCTCCTATTTGTCTTGATTTCCTTTATTCCCCATTCTCTCATCTCACTACATATTTTATGCCTGCTCATCCAGATATCGTCTATTCCCTTCTTTCTGTTGGGATCTATGTGCATCTAGAGCCAAACTAGTCCAGTTTAGCCTTCCAACCATTCAGGAGGAGCCATTCACTTGAGGGAAATTCCTATGATAATGCAAGAACCAGCTCCTTTAGTGCTTTGATTTCCTTGCCTAAGCGAACCACAGTAAGATTTTCATACCCTTTCCTCAATCTATAATGGCATGTTTATTGCTCATGATGGGGAAAGATAATTTGCCAGGACACACAGGGTTCGTCAGGGGGGTTTTCCAAGAATAAAAATACAAATCCTCACCTAAATTACAATTAAATGAACAACAGCACTCTCTGGCTGTATTTCCAGGGCACAGCATGCACCAAGGACATGCTGCATCCATGGCTGGGGTCCCTGAACAGGCTCAGCCTCTACACCAAATCAGCACATTGTGGATGAGCCACTTTCTGCCTCGTGCCTGAGCTGAGCTTGTAAATCCACTCCCATCATTCCTAACCAGGAACAGGATCAGTCAAAGAGAAGGCAGCCTGGGCACTCACACAGGTCATGGCCATGGGCTTGAAGCTGGATGTGTCCCATAAGTTCAGCCCAGGCAGAAATAACTCTTACCTTTGAGCACCAGAGCAGCTGGCTTTGAGGACAATTCAAAAGTGGGACCTTGGGGAAAATGTCCCTAATTAAATAGCTGTAGCCTTCCCAAAATGTCTGTCCCTTGAAGGCAGACTGTCAGCCAGAGGATCCTGAGTTTCTGTCCTCTTGCCAGCTCCCCAAGGAGGATCCATCCCTCTACAAGGAGTCTGTCTGCACAAGAAGCCAGTGAACAAGGGGACAGCCTGTTCTGGCCATCACTCGGAGCCACCAGGGAAGCCCGGAGTCACCGCCGAGCCTTGTGTCAATAAGCACCGGCAGAAAGTCCCCTCTGTTTCTCTTTAACACAATAAACTGTGCCTCCCCCTTCCCTCAGCTCCTTCCTCCTCATCCAGACGTGCACCACAGGGATGGACCCCTGATTCCTCTCCTCACCTCCAATCCCTCCCCCATTTTCCTGTCTCCACTCCTGAGGAAGTGTCTCTTACAGACAAGGGTAAGTAGCTTTGACTAATTTTGTATGGACTACAGATAACGGTGGTATGAAATTCCAGCAACATCCCAGAGGGCAAGCAAAGGACCCCTGCAACTGCTGAAGTGGAAGAAGTTGTGAACCCTGTTTACAGTCTCCAAAGCTAGCTAAAGAAATGGGGGAGGGATGACACATCAACCCAGAAATCCTGGTTTCACATCCAGGAAGACATCTGATAAGAAAAGAATGAAAATGAAATGTCTTAAGTCTAGGAGTAAGGATTTGTACAGTACTAGAAAGAAATCTGGTTTTAGACCAGGATGTGAAAAAGACATTACAGTCTTTCATCACGGAGGAAGTAGCTGTGAGAAGAGATTGTGGAGCTGTCCCTTTGGCTTCCTCCTTGTCCTACACTCTAGATACAAAACTCCTTCCCTATTGGACTTCAAAGCTGGATGAAAGCTGGAGATGAAGTTTGCCAAGGCTGACATTTGCCTTGATCTCAAACCAAATGGAACTGGGATTGTCTCTTTTTGTGGCAAAAAACCAGCTTGTTAGTATGCAACAAACAGGGATGTTCAAGGCTTTCCCTCTCCAAGTGACACAGTTGCTGTACTTTCACTATTCTTGGAGTACAAGGCTATGTCTTAACACTGAATCACAAATCCTTGCTCTCCATGTGCTTTCTTCTGAAAGGGAAATAATGGAGTAAGAAGGGGGCTTGATCCTTGATCTTGAGTTTCTTTATACAAACCTGCAGAGTTGTTTCTTTCCCCCAGTACATTAAGCATACCCAGGCCCCTTTGTGTCCTTCCCAAATGAAAGGCACCTTGCAGTATGATATTGACCTCCAGGCTGAAGAGCTGTGCCAGCACTGAAGAAGAGGTGAATAGGAAATTCCTGCTGCTGTGGCCACATCCCAGCAGGGAGGGAGACCACAGCACCTGTGGCTTCCTGAGTAACCATTCCCTACCTGATTCTTCTCCAGCACACCAGTGAAGCATCCCAGCAGTGCCTCAGCCTAGTCTGGTCAGGGCTGCTGGAACTCAGGCTGGCTCCAGACAGTCTCAGCAGGACCATGACTCTTCCTCCCCAGCTCTGGGTTTGTCTGACCACCACGGGCTCACAGGAGGTGACCCTGTAGTGGCCCTGGGAGCCAGGCTGCTCTCCCCACTGGGCATCTCTGTTGTCTGGTCACACAAGAAAACACTTGCTGCTAGTAAGACATGCCTTGATGGAGGGCTTTGGCTGATGGAGCTGCAGCTTAACACTATTGAGGACAAGGGCCTTGTGACCCACTGCAAACCTTTGAGGCTCCTTAAAATGGTGGCCCTTGTAGAAGCTACAGCCTTTCCTAGTGATCCCAGACAATCTGTTCTTAAGGGTTTTTTTACATGCCTCAATACACTATATAAACCTTATACCTTTTATACAATAGAATGTCTCCTGAATAAAATCATATTCTGTAGCTGACCTCAGGTGTCAGACAGCTTGAGATCAGAAAGGAATAATGAACTGAGGCTTCCACCTTCCTGTTTGGTGTTTTCCTTAAAGGATTTTTCAGCAAGCTACTGAAGCCTGTAACAAAAACGGACTTAAAAGAAGATCTGAAGTTCCTTCCAAATTTCAGCTGAATAATGAGCACAGGAATGGTTTAGTTCTGTAAAGTCAAGGGAGACATAAAGTAAAACCTGAAATACCAAACATGGAAACAAATGGTACTAGACAATGTACATCTAATAGTAACAAACTGAGAAGAGCATTTTGCCAGTAAATATAAAATAAAAATAACATGACAAATATCAATAGAAACTAAAAGATATATAAAGCTTAAATATGAAGTTAGATTTTAGGTGAGCTGTCCAAAACTTGCATTTGCTTTCTGAAGTGCAACCTTTTGACCACTGGATGTTTTATAACACTCTACAGTAAGAAATAAAAGGCGATATTTTGATTTGTGGCACAGTGTCTGGAACTAAAATCTCAAGTAACAGCCCTGATCATTTACAGTGCATTTTTTTAAAATCCATGGATCACAAAGCATTTTAATGTTCCTAACTAACACCACATGCATCAACATAGAGTAGCACAACTTGCCTCTGATGTAGGCGGTATTATTCCCATCAGACAGGTGAGTAAACAAAGTCACAAAGAATTAAGTGTTAGGGTCCGAAAGGAAGTCTGTGGCTGAGCTGGGAACAGAACTTGTCCCTTGATACCATCCTCTTCCTTAACCGCAGGGTAATCCTTCCCTGACCTATGCATGCAACAGTAGATCACAACTGGGATATTTTTTCCTATCCAAAACATGAGGGTTTTCAATTCTTCCTCTTCTCTCACATCTGCCCACGATGGCAAGCTGAGCCCTTCCTTCAACAAGCAACTGTCTGGTACCACATGGTTAAAGCCTGACAAGGTGAAAAGGGAAACCAAGCACAACTACCCCAAGGTTACATGGTCTATTCAGGGCAGAGAGCAGCTGGATTTCTTCCCTCAGAACAGTATTTCACCCACTGGCTTGCAGAGCAGTGACTGTCCCAAGACAAACAGATTTAGACAGTGCCTCACTACAAAAAAATCTTAATTTTCTATAATGGTATATAGCTCTGTAACATACAAGGAAAAAATCTCTAATGTCTAATCTTAGTGAAGAAGTGCCTTTCAGGCTTTCTGAAACCTTAGGAACAGCAACATGAGGTATAGGTCTTTCAGCCTATGTGTGACACCTCATTTTAGCTGCCATAGCTTCACTACTGGAAAGTGCAGGGAGCATCTGTGACACTGATGCACATGGAAATGGAGCTCAAAGCCTTTGAGCACTGATGAAGTTCCTAGTCTCTGTTTTTACTGTAGATTACCCAGAATACAAGACCCTATTGTTTTTAGCAGTTACTATGCATGTTTGTGATCCACACATCGCTTTTCACACCTTGGATTTTTCTTTCCCATCACTCCAACCTCCAAAGAAACTGGATCCATGATAAGAAAAAACTCTACATCCAATTTTCTGTCCTGCTTACCTGGCCAGAGGACAGCTTTTCAGTACAAAGCCTCTCTGGAGCCTACCTGCTTCCTCTGAGCCTTTCCCAACCAGAGGTGGTGCAGCCTTGACAACACCAAGAAGGGGATGCCAACACCAGGCTGCCATGGTCAGAATGAGGGATGGGAGGATGGAGGCTCTCAGCCCTTCAGGACAGCCCTGCCTGCACCCAGCTGTACTACACAAGCTGATTCTCGAGTTGAGCCAAGTCATCACTGGCAGATAGAGGGTAGTGGATTTAAGGATAAGTGATTTGATCCGTTACAACAAACCTTTATGTTCTTTGGCAAATCTTGTGAAAAGACTTCTTTAAAAAAAACTGTAATAAATGCGGATATTTAAAAACAAACCCCACTAAATTGTATTTAAGAGCAATTCTCAGCTACGAAGCTCACTCATCCCTCAGATTACTGGGAGATTTGAGAAAGTGAAACAGTTGTTATCACTTGGTCTGTGGGATTTTGTTGGCTTTTGCAGGCTGATTGCTGTGTTTAAGGTAGAGCTGTTGTGTCCGACTCCCTGTGGGCCAAGAACAATATAATCCAATTACTGACATCCCAAATGTATCTTTTTTGAGGGATAGGGCATTTCGACAAGTTTCAAAGATAGAAGAGGCATGGTACCTTGAAGAGCTTAGCAAATCTAGCAGGCACAGCACTGCAGAGTGCTTCCACTTGGGTGGAAGTGATTTGAAGATGTGATCTCCTTGCCCACAGTCACTCCACAGAGAGGGGATATAATCACAATCCATCACAATTCAGAGTGTTCCTCAATAAACAAAATCTGGAGGGGCTGAAGTGACTTGTCCTGGGTCAGTCAGCACACCAAGGACAATGATGAACCACCGCTGAAAAGCTGAAGCCCTAAACAAGCACTTGTTCCAAGCCAACTCATACGTCCATCCAAGACAGTTACGACATAGGAAGTAAGGTCCTCCGTGTTTCAGTGTTGAGATCGCTGAAAATACACTAAGGTTATGTCACAAAAATCAACCTTATTTAATGGAGCTCAATTCCATTCTGCACTGAACCTTGAATCAGCAGAGATTCATTTTTATAAGGTTTGAGAAACTCTTTTTATGAAGTTCCCTTCCCTTAGCATGGGTTGTACTCATTCTGGTTTTTTTCCCAGAGATATTTCTATCTTAGCGTGTACTGATGGCCAGCTTGTCCTCATTCCCCATACATTTATTAAGCTTACAGAAGGATTCTCAGATACATTCTGTGTTGCCTTACAGGATAATCAGCAGATCTTGTAGCTGTAACTCATTAGGTTTTGTATACTCTCCATCTCTTTGGAAGTTTTCTTTCTGAACTGGAGTATTATTCCTAATGGTTGCAGAAATCAGCTGTTATAACAGAACAGCTTCTAACTTGGTCCTCTTTTAGAAGCCACACTCCAACTGGTTTGCCTAAATAGGTTCCTTAATACAACTGCTCTTCTTCATTGCTTAACAGCTGGCAGCGACCTTTCTTCTTAGTGCAGAAACATCAAACACCAAAATAATTCAGAAAACAAACACCAGCCCCAAACTCATCCCAGTAATGCCCAGAAGCTCTTGAAATACATCTCAGAACATAAAGCCAAGCCAAATATTGGGCTCCCCATCCCAGACATGCTTTTAAATTGTACAGAACAAAAGCTTTTAATTTATATTTGAGTTTAAAATTCTAAGAGCAACAATAAATTAGGCAAATAAACCTGTTGCCCAGGATCAAAAAGCTCTGACAGTGCCTAACTGGGAACACGACCAGCAGTTAATCTTCTAATGATCAGTGGAAAATAGACCACTGAAATACCCCCTGCTTAGAAGAAGCTTTCTTTAGTTTCTTTCCTTCTACCATTTTTTTCCTAGCCAAATCACTTACTGAGAGCCTCGTTTTCTCATGGTGTGAGGTCAGTGCAGCTCTGCTCCTCACACTGAGCTCCCTCTGTGGAGGAGTCGTGCTCCGAAGCCCCAGCTCCGAGGAGGCTCTGCATGCGCTGCCTGCCCCTTGGAAACCCCCAGCCGAGCAGGAATCCCAGCTGTGCTCACACGCGGCAGGAGGAAAACAAAGAACCAGATAAATAACTCCTCTTGTAGAGCTTTGTTTTTCTGCTTTCCCTCAGCATGTGTGTTTCTGTGTGTACATATGCAATCAAGCTGTGACTGTTAGCAACTGACTTCTGAATTTCCTATCACCCAAAGCTGAAACCTGGCAGAGCCTGACTTACCTTAGGGATAGGAAATCAGAAATGCTGACAGAACCTGCATGTTTGAAGCAACTCATCTAGGGCTGCCACAAATCCACCTCATAGGCTATTGCTTAAATACATCAGGAGCAAACCTCAAGTCAGGATTATACTTTTACTCACACTCCTGGGATGACCTAACATCTTAAAAGTAGCTGCCACCCTGATATGGACAGCCAGTAGCTGAAATGCTGAGAAGCATCTGCCCAGTGCCACAACCAGCTTTGTTTCCCAAATGTAAGGGATCATAAAATGCACGGTAAGAAAAGTAGAGGAAAAGACAATATTGAGCTAAAAGTAAGTAGGTTTTCTGTGGAAAGACTTGGAGTAACTGTAACTGCATTTTCATGTTCAGATGCCGATCTGAGATTGCTTCAGATGTTAAGAGAGTGCCAATGAGAGGACATCCAAGAACAGCAATATCCCCTGACCTACCTAACAGCTTAATGGAAACACTGTTCAAGCATATGCAAAAAATATCTGTCATACACTGTTGGTCTTTCAGTCCCTTTTTAGGAATGGCTTGCTAAGCAGATGAAAGGAGTTGCTCCTGTGACTGCTTACCAATTACAATAACACACCACTAATAACAGGAGAAATTAAACATTCCCTGAATGAACTCTAATGCTGTGGATTATACATGGGAATTTATATCTGCACTTGAGAAGAGACACAGAAATATGTGGCATTGCAAGCTCTTTGCCCCTGGTGTGAGATGGACAAGGTGAAGCTAAAAGCATGCAACCCACAATGAGAACACACAAATCACAGTCCTGAATACAACAGCAATGGCAGTCCATTTTGAAGAGAAGTATTCTGTATCCTTCACAACCTCTGTCCTGCTCCACTCGGAAGCTCCACATCAAGCAAAGAGTTGGTTTCAATGCAGTTCTCCATAAAGGCATAGATAGAAAGCATCATCATTAGAAAACAGCAGTTCATGTGCTCCATGAACATACCTCTCTCTCTCAGGACCTGGTGGAACAGGACATGTCAAAGGTCAACCAGTCAAGTGCAGGGAAGACAAAATCATCGTCCTGGAGTGTTGCCTATTCTCTGCTTCAGGTCTGTAGTGAGCATTGGGCAGTATCTAAATCAGAGCATCCCTGCAGGAGCTCCAAGCAGTGACAAGGACCCTCACAAGGACCCAGGCAGCTGCAGATTACAGAAATTACACTCTCTGCTCAACTAGAGAATTGGTCATTGCTGTCCCAAAACCCAGTGTAAAGCCCTAAGCACAACACCACTCTTTGCCCCCGATGTGCCTGCTCTCTAGCTAGCTGGAAAGAAGGGGATTTTTGTCCTGCACAACTCCAAGAAGCCCGTCGGAGCCCTCGCTCCACCTTCCCCATGTGCAGTCAATGTACTCAAGCCTTGCAGGTCGCCTCCTGAGTTTGGCCCTTTATGAATAGATCACTATGCTGGCTGCTCCCAGACGTACACAGCCAGTTGTATGTGGTGGAGAATCGTAAGCAAGGGCAGGAATGCTTATTTGGCAGCTTTTCCCAGCCTCCGAATGTCTACTGACTTCTTTTTCTTCCTTTCTTTCTTTTTCATGTCTCTGTCACCTAATTTTTAAGATGGATTTTGATCTTCTCTGCCAACATAAATCAGAGAGAGTCACTCCAGACTGACATCAAGTGGACATGTGCAAGCTTCAGAGTGCTGTGTCCAACCATCTGCACATCTTGCAGCAGATGGGAACTGGGATAAGTGACCACACATTTCAACCTGCTGCCTCACCCCTCGGGATCAGCTGGGGCCTGTTCCCTGGCAGGTCACTGGTGAAGAAAAGAAACAGCTAAGAAGCCCTGCTATTTATATACAACCTGCATGGTCTCACCCACTCTTTCCATATACATACATACATACATACACATATATATATATATATATAAAATATCTTGCTTCTGCAATTAAAACACATTACTTAAGGAGAATATAATATTTCAAGCTGAAGAGTAAATTGGAAAGCTGTGGTTTTCATTTACATGAGTTAAACCCACAAGGGACAACTGGATTGGCAGTTACAATTAGGCTACCCGTTAGGATGCATTAGATGACATTAACCCAAGACCTCTCAGGTCCACCACAAAGCCATCAGGCTGCAAGGCAGTTTAAGAGCAACCGAGAGCTTTCTGGTGACACTCATGTTCAGTGCAAACATTGGAAGGGAGTTATTTTCCCTCTCCGTGACATGGCACATGGTCAGTGTTGCTGCTTCCAGACTACAGAGGCTTGGCACTTCTTCTAAAGCCTTTATAAGGCTGAAATCAAATGCTGCAATAACCCTTTCACTTCAACAGAAAAGTATTCCAGAAATGCTATGCAAAATGCACCAGCAAGCATAGCCAGACAAGGGTGTAACCAATCAGACTCCATTCCCAAATACTGCTTATTCATCCTTCCCACGCGTGCTTGTTCAGATTGGAAATTATCCATCTTCCTGGTAAAGAAAGAAATAAAAATATACTGAGGCATCAAGCCACTGAAGTGCTACACAAGCATTACTGGTTTTGCAGTATCTACCATGGCTGCTTATCTAGGCTGTGATTTTTCTCCTGGGATCCAGCTTCATGAGTCGTCAAAGACGGACCATGAAACACCATTCAAGTATTAAAAGACTCATACGAAGCTTGAAATGAACTTAAACGGCAGAGTGCCTGCAACTCGGAGTACCTCCTGAGATTTCACTCACATAATAACTGAATTATTAACTAAAAAAAGAGTAGCGTGTGGAAAAATGAAGCCACTTGCTTGTATGTGGCTAGAGTTCTACAGGGATTAAGAAGATATTTAAAAATACCAACATTTTTCCAAATGTCTCCTTAGTTTTGAGAGGAGACTTGCCAATTTGAGATCATGAATGCTTTAAGGGAAAACAATCACTCACAACTAGATGCACTGCTGAGACATGTTTGAAGTCCCAGAGACCTGAGCCAGTCTCGCTTGCATCACACTACCTGATCCTCTTGAAATCACCAGCAAGCTCCTGTTTGTAAAGCTGCAGAAAATCAGTCATAGCTTTTCACAAAAATGCTGAGTTGTCCATGTCAAGAAAATTATAGAAAGTCAGGCTATGGGCAAGAGGGGGAGAGGGTTAGAAAAAGAGAGCATTGTTTATGGAACATGAAAAGCTCCAGCGACACAATATATGGAATTCGGAGGGAAACAGGCCCTCCTTTCTTTCTGTACAATTCATATAATTCCAATGGCAGACTGGATATTCCCCAAAACAAGTTAAAAAAGCACAGGGCTGTCAAAGCAATTTAGAAAGGGAAAGCTGAAGTAAACATGGTGACTTTTTTTTAAGCCTTAATGCTTGGAAGACCTGAATGTTACCCTACTTAGTGTATGCTTTCCATAGAATAGAAAGAAATAATGGCTGGATACGCAGCCCAGTGCAAGGAGACTGCTTGGGCATTTATGGAAAATGTGTGGAAGTACCCCTAGAAACAATCTCAGCTCAAGCATGGTAACAGACACACCTAACTCTAACCCTATCTAGGTGGTTCTAGGTTCTGATTAAGGAAAAAAATCCTTATGAAGTCCTACTACTGACTTGTAGTTGTTGTCTTCAGTAATGAGACTCTCCTACTCAGCCAGGATGTTTTAAAAATCACCAAAGCACACAAACAGTTTTTACTGCTTTCATGCTTCTGCATTCCTGAAGATGGGGATTTATCATTAAAAGCAAAACACTCTGAAGTCATACCTTCCATAACTCTATTCCTGCAACTGTTTTACCTCCTTACTCCTGCTCCAAGTAGGAACTAACCCCTGAATTTGAGGGACTCTTTGGATCTTCTAATTTCAGGCAAAGCCTTGTGCAAAGCATATGTAGGACACTATTCTCCTTTGCTATGGAAAGTTGGTTTCCAGCATTTTCCATGATTTGGTTTTCACTGAGAAAAGGAGAGGTAACACTATTTCCACCTACCTATCATTTTTATTTATATGTATATACACGAAATTGTGATTAGATTATGGTAAGTATAATCTTGAATAATTGGATCTAAACACGTACGACTAATGTAATCACAAGAGCTCTGTTCAGCTGGGTCTAGAGCAATTATACACAGTAAAATTGCTTGGTTTATATATAAACTTTATTCCTCTAAAGGCTTCTGCTCTTAAAAATAAAATTTTCACAGAGTTTGTATCAAACACAAGAAAGGCTGCACACTTTGCTAATTCTGAGAGACAGTGAATTCTAGGTCTTGCTCACTTACCATTAGAAAGACTTACTGCCTGGTGAGCAATCTCACCAGGACTTAACTTGTTTAAATTTCTACATTAATGGATGACCTGAAAGCTAAAAAATTCAGTCTGTCCTGCTCTTGCACAAAGCTTATCATCTAACTCACTCTGGACTCGTGTGTTTGAATGTTTGAAGGAATGGGGTTTGCTTTTCTGAACTGACTAGTGTGGTTTTCACTGAGAAGCTAAGAATCCCAGCAACAAACTGCATCTATGTAGTCTGAGCTGCCTGCTGTACTTCTTACAGAATGGGAGTATAAACTGGAGTATGGGAATCTAGGAACTAACCAACAATTCCTTTCATCTTGGAATAGAAAATTTCCTGCGATAGTTTTAATTATACTCAGGCAGACAACATGTTGCTGTAGGGTTTGGGGGGTAATTCCACTTTAGAACCGATTTGCTTAATTGTTTCCATCAGAGGAGAACTTGAAAATATTTCTAGCTTTTAATTAGCAGGTTGGCAGCCTCACTCTTAACTCTTTCTCAAATAACTCTGGATGTTGAGGCTTAGAATAAATTAATTTGACACAAACACGATGCGCTCTGTAGAGCTCCTGACAGCCACGAGATGTCTCTAGGAACTGTCCCAGAAGGGGTGTGAATCCTGGTTAACCAACAAGACAAAACCTGAAATTCATTCTCTGCAGAAGACTGTTTTTTGTCTGCAGTTTTAAAAACTTTCTTTAATAAATGACTCCTAAAAGAGAGAGCATGATCTTGTCTATCAAATAGCTGTGCAGTACTAGAACCAGAGAAAATATATTTACAGAGTCGAAGAACAGTAAAACAAGGGTCTACATCTGGAAGCAGTAAAGGAAAACCTTAAATATGTTAGGAAAAGGTTCCAACAGTGGAAGTCACTTAGACAAAGGAATACGTTGCTAGTAGAGAATGCATGAGGCAACGCTAGAAAGAGGTGCTTCAGAGATGAATTTTGAATTTTATCATAACAACACTATTTGGCTGTGTCATCAAGAGCATTAAAACCCATGCTGATTCTCAGAACTTGAAATCTCATAATCCAAAACCTACATCTGCATTTGGGCAGCAGCAAAGTACACAGCAAATGCTCTCTTCACAGAGCAAGTGGTTAGGACCTAGAATACTGCTGAAATAGGGGAAACAGAGCCTTTGTCAGGGAGAGGTCATTGTCCTGATTGTCACTGTGTCCAAGGAATTAGCCAACATGGACTTTACTGACTGAATCTCTTAAACATTACTCTGCACTAACCAGTCAAACAGAAATAGGCATAACAGAATGGGAACAGATACAGAAATTGTTTAGAACCAAACAGCAAAGCCAAACAAGAATTACAAGCAGGAGGTTAAACTTTTGACTCAAAAGCTGAATTCGGCAGCTCATTTCCTTAGTGACAGAAAGAGGACATTTCTTAGGAGAAAAGAAAAAGATGAAGCCTCAAAGTCAAAACCATGACCACCTCTTCTGTATGTTTCCTAAAGTGAAAGGGTAAGTTGTCTGTCTGGTGAGATCTGAGTTAAAAAGAATGAAGTCCTGGAGCTGCAAGAGATGCAAACTCAGTATTTATATGACAGCTTATGTGGCTTCCATGTAAGTGATTTTATTTGTGAAATGAACTTCAAGCTAAGACAATCCAAGAGAGATCTCCTTGATGAAATGTTGAGGTGAGACTGCCATGTCCTGCCTCCCATGTCATTCAACTGTACTTCAAGAACTTCAATGACAATGCACAGCATGACACTACTGATGTGAGCATAGACCTGACCTGCAAATCAGGTGCAATTATACCTTAAGTAAGCTGTAAAGCACTATTACTCTCCTGATGTCCATAAAGAATTTTCCATATTCTACAGAGGTAAAGTCACCCTATTGCAAACAACCTTCCAGTCAGGCATCCTGGAGCTGTGTCAGAGAGCTCCCACCAAGGAGGCACAGGAGCACTTTCTTCTCCCTTGGCAAGTTTATCCAAAGCTGCTACAAGATTTACATTTCTGTTGCTATCTACAGTTCAGTGGGGAAAACCAATAATATCTCAATAAAAAGTTACAAATTCAGCCTTTTCTATCTTTAATGTGTTGTTATGCACTAATAGCACAAAACTTTCCTACTGGGTCACTCATCAGATTGTTCTTTTGCTGATGAGACTCATGGGTTTTTCTAACGTCTCTTTAAATTTGAAATTGAGACATTTCAAGGAATGTTTCTTTCCTCAAATACAAAAAAAAAAAATTACATGAGCTCTGTTTCTTTTTAAAAAAAAAAAAAAAAAGGCATTTTCCAAAAATAAATAGCTCTAATATCTTGCCCATCTTGCACGCAGAGAACTGACACACAAAAAGCCACGTCAAGATTGTCTCTGAGGGCCCAGAAAACTCCTGCCTCCTCCGAACAGAGCTCTCCTGATAAGCTTGGAATAGTGCACATAGAGATCATGGAGTCCAGCTGGCCTAGAATGCTTCATGGATTGTGGACAGGTATATCCCACATATGGAAAATGAGCAGAAGAAATAGTGAGGGGCTGCTGCTATTTCAGAGCCTCATATACCCACCAAGGCTTTATCCCATCTCACAACATTTTCAGACACTTCAAGTTTATTCTCCCTGATCTCTGCATACTCCAGGCTGCATCCAGCTGCTGCTGAAGGGGCTCTGCAGTATGTACTGCACACCGGGCAGAGCAGCCACAGGAGGTGACAGGAGTCTGGCGTAACTGTCCCTGTTTTCCATTCCCTCTGCCCTGCAGCACTGCCCACTGCACCCCACTCTAACATGCTGAACTGCCACTCAAGCCCTTGCCTGGAGCTGGCTGCTCTCCACTGCAGCAGATTCCAGTGGCAATGGTCCCCTAGGGCTGTGGATGGTTGGAGGCACCATGGGATGAGAGACACCAGAAGTGTGTACGGCACAGCCCAAAAGGAACCACAGAGCCTCAGTGGGGCTCACTGGCCACATCAAATGCAAGCCTCTGCCAAGTGCAGAAGGCTCCCAAGAAAGGGCTAAAGTTTGAGGAAACACAATGGCACCTCTTACATTTGGACAAGCTGAGTTAGCCCATCAGCTTAAAACACCTCGTTCATTTCAATCCTCTGTTTTACACTTGACAATCCTTCGCTCATCTCAGACTCCTCAGAAAGTGGCATGAGTTATTCGTCAAATGCACAAGGCATGTGGGGGTCAACATTACTGTCTCTTCTCAAACCAGGGGTCCTATTCAGGGCTGCCTGCCAAACTGCTGGATGAACCTGGTCACCCCTGATGCATATAAGCTCTTCTAAAGAGGAAGAGAACTGGACAAAGATGACCAAGGACACACTCTTCCATTGATCCCAAATGTGGTGGGGAATTCAAAGGGCTTCAGATAAGAGGAAAGGCACATTTGATGAAATAAAACCAATATTTTTACTGTTTTGATAAGCACAATGGATGATAAAAGATCTTGGAAGGCATTAACTCTACTTCACACTGGAGTGCTGTTAAAGCCAGCATGGCAAGATACTATAACCCTGTAAACATATGTTGTGTATTAGATTTTGATCTGGCAGCTTGCCTTAATTTTGTTTTTTTAAGACTCCAGCTAGTTCCAAATACACTTCCATGTTTGTGTTCCAGCAAATGAGCCAAAGGCGGAATGCTTGAGCGACAGGGACAAAAGACTGCACAGGACTAGTTCGTTTAAAAAAAGTTAGTTTAAAAAAAAAGCCTCCATTAGTACCGGCACATTATAAAGAGGATGACAAAAATAAGCTGCTGAGACCTGTAACGATTTTAGTTTCTTCTGTCTGAACTATGAATTTGGACAGAAGTGACAAAAGGACACCTTTCCAGACAATTTTGTGACTCTCAACTCCTCACCAAAAAAAGCAGACCACAAAGCATCCTCTGAATAGCAATTAGCCTGGGTCCCTGTAGGTGCAGGGATGAAAAAATTCTTTCAAGAGGCATTTCAGACTGCTCAGGATTGAAAGTTCCAGCTCATATAAACAAACACTGTTACAAGAGGCAAAGTTGATATGGATTTATGCAAGGAATGCATAGACTGAATAAGCAATTTGATAATTAATGGAGTTGACAGGCACTTTCGGATAGTACTCAAGTATGTGCAGACTGGATGGTTTCATATACAAGCTGAACCAAAGACAGTATTAATTTTTAACTCATTTTATACCTAATCACTCAGATGAAGGAAACACATGCATTTTTTTCCTCTTGGGTATTAGTTTTGACCTCTCAAAGCCTGACTGTTGGGACATAAATCCTTTGCACTTAGTACTACTGAACACAACAAACTCACAGATGTCTTGTACAGGATGATTTTTTTCTTGAAGACTGTTTGAAGAATGAACTTTTGATTATTTTCTGGGTACTGATTACTTCTTTTATGTTCCACAGCTTAAATGCAGCAGTTTTGCTCTTAACAAAGAGCTGAGAGCTTAGTTGCATGAGTTCAGGGAATTTCTGAAGAGCCCCTCATGACTAAAAGAAAATTTCTTTTATTACTGGCTTCCAAGCAAGCCAAACCACTGCTCCTACAAGCCCAGCTGCAGAAACTAAAGATGCTTAGTAAAGTCTTGAGCAAAGCACTGTCCCACCTGGCAGGAGATGATGGTAATTTATTGTGGATGGAAGACATTGTGACATTTTGAACTGCACAGGGAGAATGGAGCAGCAATATAACTGCTCCCACACAAGAATGAGATACTCAATGTTTTCTCAGTCTGGAACAGGTTCAGGGATGATGCCTTGATCTGTTTCACAACTTCACCCCTCTTAGGATCAGGAAACAGGCTTCTAATGCATTTGGTTTATGTTCTCATACCCTAGACAACAGAATAATCTCCTAAAGGTTGTATCCACGGAAACCATCTATGGAAACAAGATTTGGTCAGTCTTTCCTTACCCCACACTCTCCTTCTCCTTTAGTGACAAAATCGAAAGCAAGACCAAGACAACCACTTTCTAGGGCCTCCACCAAGGCATTGAAAGGCCAGAAGGGACTGCTTGGAAACACATTGTCTCCAGTCATTGAAGCTGTAGGTAACTGGAAAATACCTATTGAATGACCCCAGTTCTCCAGCAAAAGGTAGATGGACTGTCAAATGGAGTTAGATTTGAGGTGCTTCAGGTCCATTATTCTGTCCAGCTCAACAGCAGACACCTAGGAAAGTATATATTAAATATATTCTCTGTTAAAAGCCTTGTAGATGGGGCAGAAATCTGGCAGCCTGCTGGGAACCCAGCAGCAAGTCAACTTGCTATGACTGCTTAAACTGCTTAAACATCAAATGACACAGTGCTGCCTGCTAAGTGCCCCCCACTCCAACTCCAGCTGCAGCTGCCTTTGAAGAAAGGTGCAATGCCTTCTGCATAGATGTACACGCTGAATAAAGTCTTTTAAAGCACGTGAGAAAGAAAACTGTCATCAAAATGTACCAAGCAATTACGGGTTGAAGGTTGAACTATTATTGCTTCATGCCCTCCCATTCCCCTCCCCTCCAGGGTGGGAAGAAAGGGGGAGGATTATTCATTTGTATTCAAGCACTTCATTAATGTTTATAAGAGAATCCAAACACGCAAGCAAAACAAGGACGAAACACTCGCGCCAGACGTGTGATGCGATAAATGTCACTGGAGCAAATATTTAGATCTGTTTACAGAGAGGCCTATTAAATCCTTTTTGAAAAGCTGTGCAGTGTTGTGGCTTGGTCTCTGCCTAGCAGCTCCAGCGTAAACACATGGAAGATGGCTAAGTCTCTCTCTCTCATTTTGTTATGACATCTGGAAACCTAAGGAGGTTGGGAGAAGCCAACTGGCTGCCCTACTGCGATGTCTAGCTAGAGGGTCTGCCTGTTGAATGATGGCAGGACATGTAAAGTGGAACTGCTGAGTTCTCCAGCTTGTGCCAAAATCAGTGGATTTTCAACACAACAATCCCTCAACAAAGGTTGTTGCAACACACAAGCCCTTGGTTCATTGCTAATGATGCAAGCCTATGCTCTCTGCCATTTTTCAAGACCATTTGCATTTGAGAAAATCAATTCCTTAAGGGGCTAAAAGAGCAAAGAGGGGTGGAGCCACTCTATTCACCAAGGGAGGAAGATGTGTCTCATAGTCCCTTGCCCAAAGACCTGTAATTCTGGAGTTCACAATCAGCCTGGATTTCTCCAGATGTCCCCTTCACATCACCATGCCCCTCTGCATACAAATATTTCTTTTTCTAAGAGTACTAAATAAGTTGAAAGGTGCAAGAGAAATTTATAAATGGAAAAACCATTGTCTTAGCACCAGATGTAGTAATGTAATTGGGGTATTTCAGCCTCTGAAGTGATGCCTCAATTTCCAGCACATTATGTAAGGCCTACAGGTATAAAATTGTCTGCATTGTGCATACAAAGACTCAGGGTTCCTTATTCGTATGCCCAGCTTGTTTCCCTCCTGTTTGGAAAGAATGGTGCTCAGGCCATACAGATGTACAGGACTCTGCAGAGGGACCTCAAGTGGTGCTGCCTGAACTGAAACACTTTTAGTTTGAAACTCTTCTTCTGACTTAGTGAGTTTAATTCACTTTTTTTCATGGCCTCAAAAATTCAACATGAAATCACAAGTAACTCTACTTAGTCTGGTTTTTAAGCCTATCGAAATCACAAATAAATTAGAAGAATATTGACTAACATCTCTTTTCTCCCTCATTCTCTTAATAAATTATTTTTCTACATGAAACTCCTTTCTGCATAAACCATCAGGAAAGACACTTTGCCTGGTTTCAAGAGATACAGTATTGGGTTTGCAGTACAAGGATTGCCAGCTTGTTTGATTTGTTTTAGCAGGAACTACACTGAGCTTTGCCCCAGAGAACAGAGGAACAGGTGCCAAGTCTTTGGGGATTCTCCCATATTCCAAGCTATACCCTCAGGTCTAAGCACTCTTGGGAAGACACACCTCTTCCTTCCCTGACTGATAATGATGGATTATTGATGTGACAGTTGCTAAACGTGTTGTTCTCTTAAAAAGTCTACGAAGGTTGCAATACTTTGTGTTTTAGAAGAACGGAAAAATTCATGTGACCACTCAGCTGAACAGTAAATAAACATTAGGTATCTCTACTGTGTAACAGGGATTCATCTTTTCAGAGCTAAGCATCCAAGACAATGTTTTTTACTGCTGAAGTTTTCCTCTTTAATTAGTGATCCTGATTAATTCTTGCAGAAAATGCACGACAGCCCAGTGGCTTGGTCTCAAACCTCGGTCCCTTCCATGATGCTACATTAAGCTGTTATTCTCTGCTTTTGCTGTGTTATACTGCTCTTAATATACCAAACTGATCAGGAGTGCCAGGCCTCAAAACATTGTCAGTAGCACGCCAAACATCCACAGGGAAGAGAGAGGAATCCCTTCCCCTACTCTCGTTCAGCTGCCTCCTGCTTTGGAGCTAACCCTTGGGTTATTTATGTTGTGTGACCTTGAGATAAATGGCATTTGGCAGGCTGCGGGATGACTTTGTGTTTCAAATCAAACATTGTCAGTTTCTCCCACACTGACAATAGGAATAATTCCTGAATGCTTTTTGGGGGTGGCTCTTCCCATCTCATTGCCTGCCATGGAGCTCTTTGGTAGCTACGTCAGGGTTGGTGAACTTTAGCTTGACTTTCTTGTTAGACTCAAGTACCAAGTGGTGCATGTGGTTTTATTCTGTGGTTTGGGGGGTGTGTGTGTGTGTGTGTGCGTGTGTGTGTGTGTGCGTGTGTGTGTATTTTCTCTTTGTCCCAGAGTGTCTGCACTGCTGGTATTAGAGCTACAATTGTTCTATATATAAAGCAAAGATCCTTGAATGATCTGCCAAATGCTTTATCTGTGAACAATCTTTGTCTGTACTTGCTCTGCCTTTAACCAGTTTTGACTCTACTCCATAATGGCTGGAGCTGCTTTGCCTTAACTGATATGTATCAAAGAGAACTGCTAAAATTAACTGCTCATGAACTGTGTCCAGGATGTTAGATTAACTCATGTGGAATCCTTCAGAGAACAAACTGATTTATGATGTGTTATGACATTGTTATTTGATGTGTTGCACAACAACTCAATTTTAAAAAATGAAGAGTTCTCCATTAATAAGAGATAAATCTTTCCAGTGTAATTCAAATGAATGTGCAACAACTTTAGAGAGATTGTGATAAGGGATCTTGTGTGGGTTTAGTGATTGTGTTTTGCATTCTTAGGAATATCTTCCACTGGGATCTCTTTGTCAGTAATGACAAAACCCATCAAAAATATGCCAAAATACAACACCTTTTGGGAGATTTTAGCTCTTTGTACTTCCTCAAATACAAAAGGGTACTACTACAAGTGATTCCCAACAACTAATACTTCCAGCTTTGAGAATGTACAAGTGCATCAATGATGCTTGCTTTCCACTTCAGAGCCATAATATGCTGAAGTCCCTACAGGGTACATCCATTCCAAGCTTATCCAGCCACAGTTAACACGCAGCAAGTGTTCAGAGCAGTCAGTTTCATTTTCAGAAAAAAGCCCATCTTTATACATTTAGATATAAATTGACTATGTTTTTAAAGCAAGCACTATTCCATTACTAGAATATGAATCAGTGCAAATGCTGACCCTAAATTACAAAGTTCTTAGAGTGTGTTTCAGATGACTACATGTCAAAGGCTCATATCTCTCTGGATACCCAGCTTCAACAAAAATTCCTTTGAAAGTGAGCTGGACTTATACGCTGTACAGTATGTCTCATTTCACAGCCAAGCCACTCAAGTTAATAAAGAAAATCCTCTCTGGCCTCACACAATTAGCTGGGTAAAAAGCTGGCTAGTGCCAGTCTGCAGACAGGGAGAAGCTGATCCATAAAGCTGGACAGTGTTTCATGCCTGCAAAGGCCTGTTGCCTTGAACTTCATCTTGCCACCAAAACACCTGGATTATTTCAGGATAGTATAACGTGGTCTTATGGACTGAGGAGGTATTTTCGCATTGGTATGCTGGTACTGGCAAGAAGAAATGCTGAAGGAGCTGAACAGCATCCCAGTTGTTTTGTGGCTAAGCCATATAAGAATTGATGTGGCTATGACTTTGTATTAGAAGCTTGACTTTGCTCACTTCTGGATGTTAGTGAGTTATCTTCTCCAGCAGGCAGATAATGAGCTTCTTTGAGAATGTTCTTTCTAGCTTTTCCCTGTCTTAATCAGGAAATTCATTATGAAAAAGAAAAGCTTTTTGTATCATTAACTTTAATGAAAACAACATTTTTTAGGCCCTTTTTGCACACTTTCACCTCTCCTGCCTCTGGGATATCCCAAAAATAAAGAATTACCTCAGCCTGAAAGCAAACTACAAGTTAGCATCCCATTTGACTCCCAGTACGTCAGGACCAGTTCCTCTCATGATGTAGGGCTTAGCATTTTCACAACTAATAGTGCTGTGATGAGTTTACCAGTGCTTTACAACCAACAAGACACATTGGGACGTCCCATCACACTTCCTTCTGGCATAACATTTATCTCAGTGATCATTTCTAAAACTGTAAAGCAATCACATGCCAGGAATACAAAGACCTGCAAAAATTTGCCCATGTTTCTCAAATCACCCTTTTGCCCTCTCCCTCTCTGCTGACTCTGCAAACTCCTGCACTGTGAGCATTTGGTCTCACATTTAAATAAATATTCCCCATCACTATTATGCTGTCACCTGTAATAGGAAAAGGCTGCAAGAAATCAAAGGAGAGCTAAATTTGTGCAGTGGCAGAAAGCATACAGAGAATAATCAGTCTTCATTGTGATTGTTAACAAAAGTGAGGAAGCTTAATGGAGACCTTGGATTTAGTACAGTCTCTAAAATATTGAGGGGATACTTTCAAGACACAGAATCGCCTACTTGAAAGAAATACTTTTCCTGTGTTCCTCATAACTTGACTTTTATTAAAATGGAAAGAGGTTAGAAAATAACTGTAAGATTTGTTTCCTTTTTCTCATTCCTTGGCTCACTAAGGAAGTGTGATGAATATTGCTTTGCTCCATGCAGGCAGCTTCTTCTCTGTTTTATGTATTGGAGATATCTGTGTCTCCCAACAAGTGCCCCAATAGAAGAGTTAGGGTAGAAGCAACAAGCAAGTTTAATTAAATCTGGGGGAGACATAAAGCATTTGTTGCTATTTCCTTAATTTTGTTGATACAGCTAACAGTTAGCTGCCTATGACTGAATTCCTAGCTTTTTGCCCCATCTTAGCTAACTCTTATTTTGCAGGCATACCCAAGCATGAAGAACCTCTGGATTGGAATTCAGGTGGAAGGCTTCATAACTTCCACACTAACTGAGCCTAGGAAAAGAAGAAATCAGATTTGTTTGTTTTTCTTTTTTTACAATCCTTTCTCTGTGTGCTACTAGGAGTTTCTGGGGATGGTTCAGGGTTTTCCCTGGCTTCAAGGGACTCTCTGGAATGGGTACAACACACAGGATTCAGTCTGTCACTTCTAACACTGCTACCCACTGGCATGAGCTGCAATCCTGATCTTCAGGAAGTCAGGAATAAAACTCACTTTTGACATCTCACAAGACTCTTCAACCCCTCAGCATTGTTGCAGTGCCTGGACAGTGGTCCACTGATAATAAATCTAATTACAGTATTTCAGGGATGATGATTTCCTCAGGCATAATTGGCCTATGGGAGTTTATGTATGATGAGAAATGGGGTGTCCAGGACTATGCTAAATGACCCTCAGAGTGGAAAATCTTGGGTCTTTAATCTCATTCAAACTAAAAATACGTTTTCTAATGAGCCTCCTCAAGTCATACAACATCCACTTCAAAATTCTGAGCACATGCTTTTAATTTAAAGTTTTTACCAACTTTCATTTATATTGTGCTGTAAGTCCTGAAATTACTTGCACCAGAAGCTTTAAAATACTGGAAATCCAAATGTGAATGACTGCTGTTGGAATAACTAGTGATAAAAGCAGCAGACATGAGTGTGAATTCCTGCTTGAGCTTCTGACAGGTATTAACCAGGTCACTTTTCATTCTCTGTGCCTTTAAATGACAATTAGATCCAGTGAACAGTAACAGTAATACAAGGTAGCTGTATTGTTCTCTTGAGCACCAGAAAAAGCAAATTCATGGAGGTGTTGAGACACCATAACTACCAGCTGTTGTGATGGATACAACCAGTCTTACAGTTTAGTTGCATGTCTGTTCCCACTCTGCAGAGGGCATAGTCTTGCTCCAATTCCAGCCCAAGAACTAAAGTATTAAGTTCAAATACTGATATCTGCAGTGTTAAGCTCTGGTTTTAAGTTTAATTTCTGGTGTCTCAAGCAAGCTGGAAACTATAATGCTTTTGGGGCTACAGAAGGAGTATTAAGTTCAAAAATTGTTGCAATGTTTCAGAAAAAAGTCTCTAGTAATTGCAACCTAGAAATAATTTGAGAGCTTCAGAAATATACTGACATTTTGTCATCAACTCACAGTGCTTTCTGCAGATTTTAAGTATAGTGGCATCAAGCATCTGTACTGGTTGTCTACTTAGAAGAGGGATTTGGGAAAGTGGGAGAACACAAGGCAGATATGTTTCCTTGCAAAATGGGGCTCTTCTAACACTGACCCTTGAAAGTTAAAATCAGTGATGTTTCTAAAATAGCAGTCATTCCTGAAAATCTCCATTTTTGTGCTACAACCTAAACACTGTCCTCTGAGGATGCCAGCTTACAGTCATTCATCCAAGCAGGCAGAGAACCTCACTAATAAGACCGAAAGATGAAAGAAATCACACCAAGTTCACACGGTTCAAGCAGTAACACCGTGATTTCTTCTGCCTTTTACCTGTCTCATCAACACCTAACAAGAGTGAAAAGATTAATAAGGGTTTGCAGTGTAAAGCATAGCACAGGGAAAACCTGTTATTTGACAGTATGTCCCTCTGAAGTCCCTAAATATGCTTTGCCAGGAGCCCTGCCACTGATCTCCTCTCTGCAGGACTGCAAGGTGAGTGAGTGCCCTTGCTTAAGATCATTTCTGGCCTTTGCAATCCAGGAACCTCTGACTCGCCCGAATGATGTGGGCTGGCTTTGTAACATGGATTGCTGCTCACTAGGGAGCTGAGGGGAGGCTGTTAAAGACTTTCTGAGGACTGTAGGTTGCACTATACTTCAAGTGGAGGTTTTAAGGTCAATGGTTCATTCTGTTTATAAGCAAAGCACTCTGGGCATGGAGGAGGATCCTGACTGCTGCTGCAACAGCATCAAAAAGTGACAACAAATAACAGATTGAAAATCATCACTGGGAAAATACCATTTACTATTTTTAAAAATTTGTACCTACTGGGTTAGCAGCTCTGAGGTGGTAAACACACACAGGAAAAAAATGGCACAATTCTGCTATTTGACTTCTATACTGACTGGTAAAGTTAAGCTGCCTCAGGTACAGTAGGGATGCACTCGAGTGTCTGTCAGACTGTTTTCTGGGGATTTTTCCCTTTCAAGGCCCATCTTACAAAGGTGCAATTCCTACCTAATACCAATCACAGGCAGCAAGCAGCTGTAATTTTGCAAACAAATCAACCAGCAGAATCCTCCAGACCTGCTCATGGGAGGCAGGTGCATCTGCCTTGGATGTTACCAAGAGGTGTGAAGGATCAGAGGAAAAGGAAGGGCTCCTGCCTGACCTGTTGTACAAACACTTCTGGCAGTTAGAGACACAATAAATAAAATAGATGAATTGCCAGCTGCCCCTCGAGCCATCATTAGTGACTGGCTGTTTTCTTAATAGGCATCAAATGCCTGGGTGAGCCTTCCAAGGGGCTGTGGGGCAGGAGCACACAGTCACTGGCTGTACAAGGCAACACCTACATGTGGGTACAGCTATAAAACATCAGCTGCTGATCCTTTCAGGTGTCACTGCCACTACTGTAGTTTTAATACTTGCATAGTTTCATCCTCAACAGTTCTCCTGGTGAAGACATAAAGCAGCTCCCACTGGTATTTAAAGGGAATCAAATGGAAGGATTTCTATTTTTGCTGTATGAATTTCTGCCCTGAGGTTAATTTTGCTGGGGGAATTTTTTACCCTGGGGTATAAGGGGGTGAAGGGAGTGCTAGTTTAAAAAAAGCCAGCAAGCTGAAAACTATGTGCACTATGTATAGCTATGTGAAATCAAACCATTTAACAACATTTCTTTCAAGAACATTGAGCAATCAAAACAGGTAATGCTGTTTTTGATGACTCCTGCTCTCTTCATGAAGCCTGAAATTCTATAAAAGCAAGAAGGTGCCATTTCTACTAGGCAAAAACCACTTTTATTTCAAATATTTTTTAAAAATTAGTAATACTCCCTCATATAAACTATACAGACTGTCAAAAGTCAGCTAGCTCTGAAACTGAGCCCTTTAATTCAGTTCAGAAAACTTTCAGCCTGGATCTTTCATTAGGACAAATAAGTAAATTTCTCTTGAAGTCAGTTACACTGGTCCTGTCAGCTCAGAGAATCCCAGCTTTGTGATTACAGAAATGTTTAGTTTTTCAAGGGGATAGGGCAGACTGAATAGAGAGTCCAGGATGTGGCCCTGCCTATATATTACTGTGCATATTACTGTTTTGCCACTGAAGGTCCAGCTTCGAGGCTGCAGAGCTGTCAGTGACCAAACATGATGGACCACCCATCGGCCTTTTATTAACCAGCACTTGTTCCCCCCTCTAATCCTATCACCAGAGTAATCAAAGCTGCCATGTCCCAGGGTTTGATGGAACAGCAGGACCTGGGAAATGAAGACTGATTTTGTTAACAAAGTCATTCCTGCCCCATGAATGCTGTCTCATTGGTAGAAAGCGGGGAGATGAGGTTTATTTGTGCAGAGAATGAGGCGGCAAAGAAATGAAAGCGGGGGAATGGTGAAGTGTGAAGTTTAATCTGGCACAGTCTGAGGTTTCTTTCTTTGAGGCCGTCTCTGATCCAATCAACACTGGTTTGATATTTAACATCTCCCCCTGCAGTTGGAAATGATACCAGCCAGAGGAGACCAGAGTCAGGGCTTCCCAAGCAGCCAAAGGGGAGAGAAGGGGATGCTGGCAGCTCCTCACCAGCCTGACAGCTTCCCCACCAACAGGCTGGCAGGAAGCTGGACCTCAACACAAAATTTCCCCTACCAACCTTGGGATTCAGGGCATCTGCTATAAGCTGAATACAGACTGTCCCTGAGGAGAGCAAGCTTGGGATGGGATGGGATGGGATGGGATGGGAAAGAGATTTTAGTTCTAATGTTGAGGAAGGGCTATGAACACTGTCTGGGACTGCGGATCCTCCTGAGAAACAGGATCAAACACAAGCAAGAGATGTCACCCACCTCCCCAGGGAACAGCAGTTTGGGTAGAGGAGTAAGACCTTCCCCTTGCTGACTCTACAGACCTTCTGTGGGGACACACTGCAATCACTCCAGGGGAATGGGGATCCCATGACAGCCCTGGGCCATCAGGGAGGATAAAACAGACCTGATCAGCTGCAGGAGCCCCATCACAATTCTCCTTACTCCAACAACAGCCTGGGGAAAGCTTCCCATCATAGACCTACATGAGGGTCCCAAAGAAGAGAGAAAGCTTAGCCCTGTTCCCAGCTGGCCCTCAAAGGACACATGGATGAGTCCTCACAGCCGGTACTGGCTGCAGTGCCTCTGCCAGGATTCCACAAGAAGGCCTGGAATGTCATCTGCCCCTCACTAGTTCTCAGCCCTGGCCAACTTGATTTTGCCCTTTTCTGGCCACTTTACATAAACATCAGTGCTGTCAGGCAGACTTGTCTGCTTCCTCTTCTTCACTTGTCTCAGCTCTTTCTGTCCCATCTTCCATGAAAACCCTGAAACTTCAAATAGCTAGGAGCAGTAAAATTTCAACCTGACCCAAATCTGCTATGAACTCCCCCGCACCCAGGCTCCCAACACTGCCTTCTGCTGGGATTCAGAAGGGTTCACCTTGACACCAGCTCAACCATACCCAGGGCCCAGACTCTGAGTGACCAGCTGCTGCCAGAGTCCCAGGAGGTGGAATAACACTTCCCCCCAAGATCCAAGCAGGAGAGCGGCTGGTCAGCAGGAGGCAGGAGGATGGGAGTGATGTGGAAAAACAGCAGGAAACACTGTGCAAGGGTTTCGGGGGAGCAGAGCATCAAACTACAAAGTTTCGAGGTTTACAATAGAAAACAATGCTCTCTGCCCTACCTGCAGGAGCTGGCTCTCCAGGAAGCAGCTAATTATATGAGGCACCTTAATCTTTTTATCCGGCTAAGACAATCAACATTTCAAAGCCACGCACAGAACGTTTCAAAGATCGTTCCTGGTCAAAAATGCAAGTGTATCCACTTTCTTTCAGAGCAGATCAAAACCAAGTACCACACCGGGACCACTCCTATATTTCCTCCTCCTCACAGTATCAGATTAACAGATTCGGTGTATGTAGTCAGATTAAATATTTGCAGTAGCACAAAGCTGCCTTTGAGGAGAAGAAGTAGAGAAAAAAAGCTTTTTTTGTCTTTTTTTTTTTTTTTAATTCGCTTAGGGCAAAAATACTGGACTTTGGGGATGTGGGAAACAAAAGCATTGACATGATTCAGCAAGGCACAGTCCTAAAACCTGAACTCTGAATGCAGAAATAATGTGCAGTGTTCCTGTAATAGTAATGCTGAAAACAGGTAAAAAACCGCTGATGCCCTTAGCAGATTTGGGACTATAATTTATCACAGATGTTCTCATCAAACTGTGCAAACACCCTGTGAGACAAAAGCTGCTCAATTTCTGATTTCCATTTTAGTGCGTTTTAATTACGTGTTGCTTAAGGAAGGCTCCAAGACCTGGAATTGGGAGGTGAAACCTTGCAATAGTAATCCACTCCACTAAATTAGCACAGTAATACACCAAGCAGTGGGACTGCCAGACAGTGTGATAACATTACAAATTACTATTGTTAAACAACTAGCCAGGTGTCAGGATGCATGGAAATCTAGAGGAAGCAAGAAAATAAATATCTGGTTTGTTTTGTTTAATTTTGTCTCCTGTTGTTCTGGTGGCCTTGTTCCCAGAAAAAGCATCAATCTAGGAAAATTCCTCCTGAACACTGACCTATTTCAGCAACTTTGTCAATTCTCTCTAACAATTAAAATGGAATGTATTCCTTTAATCAGCACAAATGTTTTGCATAAATGACTGTCCTTTGCTTGCAGTAATACCTTTACTGTTCTTTTTTAGATTCTTTTTGGAGCAAAATTAATGGGAAATTCTTGTTTCTATTTAAAAGTTGGACAGAGAAACAATTATGGTTAAGGGCAGCAGTGAGTTTTGTACTCTGTCCCTTTTCCTTTCTCTCTTGCTCACTCTCTCTTAAAAGAAAACAATGTAGTATGATTCACATTTAAAAGGCTTCCAAGTGGTACATTTTTAACCAGGTGCTTTCATGTGCTTGATTCTAACTGCCATTTTTGACCTAATACAACCAAACACTATAGGATGTCTGGAATGGTTAATTATTTTTACTTCACCTTAAAGAAGGTGCTCAACAGAGAGGACAGGCACTTAAACCTTTCAGACAGAACAGTGTAAAACGAATTATTTGATTTCAATGTGTGTTAAATAATGCAAAGGTCCTGAGGAGCTTTCTTCTAATTATTTTTGTTGATGAACAAGAAAATGCATTCAAAAGTGTATGCAACAATTCTTCTCTGAAGGCTATACACAGAGTTAATACTCCTAGTTGAAATATCGGATGAACCAAATGTTAGTGAAAGCCAGACTTTTCCCCCTTCAAATAGTTCCTACTGGACTTCAGGGGAGCAGGGGGTGAAGGCAGTCTAAGGACATTTTAATCACACCAAAGATTAGTCCTTTAATCCTTATTCCCCTACATCACCAAGAATTTTTTGGTCAAAGTAGGACAGTAAGATAAGGCTGGAAATAGACCGATCCAAAAGTAATGACAAAAAGCAGGTTAAAAATGAAATATCGTAGCAGTAACTGACACCATCTTAAATCTCCCCTGGATTATTTGTTTTCTTCCACACACATTCATTTCCTCAATTTCTAGTAAATCTCATTTCACATAAACAGTTCCACAAAGCAAAGTCAATAGCTGTTACTGTGTTCCTCATTAATCCACTGAAATGAAATAGATCTCATGGCTTAGTACTTGGTTGTTTAAAGCTAAATCCATTGAAAGAATTCCGGAGTCCAGTTACACCAATAACTTTTGTTTCTTAACCTACATCCTTTTCTGTTTGCTGAAATTTACCTGCTCCAAAATGAAATAAACCCATGCATATTGCACAGTTAATTTCCCCCAGTATAAGGGCAACATGAGCAACTTTGTTTTGACCCGGAGTGACCACTAAAAAGACAACTGACAGTTTGCATGTGTTTAAGTCAATTTGAACAATGCTGAAATTTCTATTTTCATTGTTCATGCTTCATCCTCTTCCTGACAAGTACCACAGAGCTGCTTTACTTCAAAACAAACAAACAAACAAAAAATAACTTTTTACCCAGCTCCGGGATGGGATGGGAAGCATGGAAGTTTACCTCACAAGTGGCAAGCAAGCAGACACACACATTTACACTCCGGACATCTGCCTCTCAAATAAATGATACATGTGATGCACACGCAGCTCTCCACGCACATCACGGGGTTTCTGCAGGCAGCACAGATCAGCATGATGGAGAACAAAAGCTGCTGAGGCCCATGAGTGAGCACCCCGCTGCAGCAGGCTTGGGCTTCACCCCCATCAGTGGATGGGAATGCAAGGAGAACTGCCCCCATATCCTGGGATAAGACACGAGGCCCAGAAGCCTCCTTACCTGGGAGAAGTTGAGCCCATTCAGCGGATGACATTGCTCCTCCACCCGCTCCACCGCACCCGTCTTCTTCTTCATCCTCTCGGCCTCCTGGGCGAGGTAGAGATCGAGCACCGGCACCCCTCTGGAGCGGATGTCCGTCTCCGTCAAGGAGTTCACCATGAGCATCACCCAGACGGGCCTCTTGCGCTCCCAGTTCCCGGCGATAGCGTTGAAGAGGTAGTCGGCATAGAGCCCTTTGCCTCGCTGGTCCGGGGTCATCCAGTGGGGCAGCATCAGCTTGATGTAGTCCAGGTGGCGCTTGAGGCGGCGGTACAGTTCCCGGGGCAGCACGTCCTGCAGGTTCTCCCCGTGGGGCAGCATCTGGCAGCTGGCCAGCCCCGAGATGGTGTAGGGGTCCGTGAGGTCCAGCTCGAAGTAGACGCTGGAGCTGGCGTGGAAGGCGGCCTTGGAGTTGTCAGGGATGAAGTCCCAAACTCGCGTGTAGGGCACGTGGATGGTGCCGAAGAGATAAGCGGGGGGGTCACGGCGAATGGTCCAGAGGAAGGAGTTGAGCTCTCCTTGCTGCGGGGAAGACAGAGGGGCTGGTCAGTGATGGAGGGACACAAAGGAAGGAGACAGTGATGCCACCCTCAGGGGTGCCCGCAGGGCAGTAGGAGCGGGCGTCCCGCTTCCCCCTCTCCTCACACCAGCCCCACGCGGGCTCGCAGCAAGCAAAGCCCACGGGCACCATGAGGCCCGCGTGGGGCTAGGTCCCGCCGTGATGCCCCGCTCGCCTCAGGGGACACAGCCCCAAGCCCCG
>VWZV01011366.1:0-147799 GCA_013397155.1 Irena cyanogastra | reverse complement strand
CGGCTGAGGCTGAGGGGCGGCGGCGCTTCCCCGGCGCCCGCCCGTCCGCGGCACCTGCGCGGCGCGTCCCGCGCATTAAACACCGACAGCACGAAACCGAGAAGTTCCTACGTCCCCAAACTCGATCAATTGACAGAGTCAGTCCGACGGGGCTTGTCACGGGCAGGAACCGAGGGCAGCCGGCTCCCCGGGGGATGCCCTGGGGCGCCCCCTCGTCGGCTGCGCTGACCCGCGCGGTCAGGACATGTCCGGCTTTCCCCGGCCCCTCCGAGCCCGGCGGGGAGGGCAGGACAAGGACGTGGCCCCTGCATGGAGCGGGCAGCACCGTACCCCGTACCTCAGCTCTCCTCACCGGGACCCCCGCCTCCTAAGCTTCACAGGAGGATGGAAGGAAGGAACGAAACTTGCGTAGTTTTCAAACATGCACCATTAGCGATCCAGCTTGCACTTGGACCGAAAAGCCTCCGCAGTACGGCCTGAGGTGATTCTTGGTGACGGGAGCGCTTCCCCTGGATCCCTGTGTGTCTGGAGCCCTCTGTGGAGGTCGCTGCAGAAGGCGTTTGAGCTGAGCAGCTCCAACTCTCACACTTACCGTGTGTTTCAGAGCAGAGACAGGCTGACAGTGCCTGTCACCGTCACATGCAAGAACTCCTGCCTCTCCAGAACCATTCTGGGCCGAGATGGGAGTCAGGGTGCCGGACATAGCCCATTCCCCCTGCAGGACACTGCCCAGGCCCGGGTATCGCCCTCATCCTTCTGTGTGCCGCCAATCTGTATCCTGGCTTGCCCATCGCCTCCCCTACTGCAAACCCTGTCCAAAACTGAGAAGGTCCTCACTGTATTGACAATGATCAAAACTACCAAAATTTACGTTATGAAATGCAGTCATTACTATTATGATGCACGGAGCCAGTACTATTACGATGCACGGAGCCAGCAGAGTTTTGTCAAGGACAGTGACAGACTCAGGCCCGCCTGGATGTAAACGTGGCTTCCTGAGAGCCCCATGGAGACTGTGAGGGACACCCGTTGCTGTGGTGACTGATGGACCAAAGCAGCCACACAGGCTGCTGAAAGGCACTTCAGAATCACTGTGTGTGCATCCCCTGCATGCTGCTCCTGGCAGGAGAGTGTTCTCCTCACCACAGTGTTGGAACCAGCAGCTCCTTTCTAAGTAATGCCACTCATCCTCTTCTCTCACCTCTCACATCTCCCAAACAGGTAAAAATCAGGCAGAATATGGGACTGTTTTTTCCTCATTGTGTTTCTAGTTCTTTAATATTTCAAATAAATGTTCCATTTTCTGGTTCCACTCTGAGAGATATGGTTCAGATAAGGGAAAAATAGAGCAGAACAGAGAGGCAGAACACAGGGTGTCCCATTGCTGCAGCATAGGATGGTCCAATGAGACAAGCGAGTCATGGCCACACTGGGTGTTGGTGGCCTGGAGTGCTCATGTGCCCTCCCCACCTGCTCACTTCCCTGACATTGCTGGTGTGGTGGCACAATCCCATCAGGGGAGGGCAGGACCTGGCTTCATGTGCCCACAGCATCTTTGTCTCTGCAGCAGCCCCACCTTTCTCCCTAGTGCGCCCCAGCACACACTCCCAGCCCGCCCACCCTAAATGTGCAGGGTGCTGCCTAGACACTGTAGCTGGCTGTGCCCAGATGTGAAATTAAGGTCCAAAGCAGGAAAGTTGTGCAGTCCATGTTCCAGCAGATGTCACACAACAAGGGCTAAGTAGGGTCACACTATGGGATCTGTTGCTTTTCCCTAAGCTGCCAAATGATTTCAAAGCTACAGGCTTGATGCTGTCGTGACACTGTAACACAGAGCTGCATTTGCTCCACCTGGATCAAACTCTCCTTGCATTCAGCAAGTGTCACTTCCAAAGTGGCATGGCTGCACTTGCCTGGCTTAGTGGCTTTGGCTTGATCTACCCTTTCTGTAGCTCCTTCCCAAATCTCTTCCAAAGCTGTGAAAGAACAGAGGAGCCTCGTCAGGAGGCTGGTAGGGACATCAGGAGTGATGTGAGCCAGAATCTCACGCCCTGCAGAAGACGCCTGGGAGGTCTGTGAGGATGTGAGGCCCTGCTCCATGCCGGGTGCTGTGCTGTGAGGGAGGCGATTGCCCTCATTGATAGCATACATATCAAAGCACCCAGGGCAAGAATAAACAAACATCTTTGGCACTGTGCTCGTCTTCCATGAGCCAAAATGCAGGTGTGTGTGTGTGTGTGTGGATAGCAAGTTTTCCAGTCGTTTCCCTGAACTCAGCCCTGATGTTGCAAGAACTGTCTAGCTGTGAAAACACGGCCTCGCCTTGATTTATGCCGCTTGTGGGTAAGATGACTAAGAAGAAGGGGGAAAAAAAAAGAGCAGAACAGGAACAGAAATCCCAGTGGGAGCACGATGAGGGTGTGTACAGATTTGGTGGGACAGTCAGGTTGGGGAAACTGCAGCCAGAGCTTTAGGCAGTAGGAAGAGGAGACCACAAAACCACATGATATGTGTCATGATGTTCCACCTAAGATACAAAAGCATGCCACAAGTTTTATGAAGGCAACTCTTTGGTAACAGTAAAGAAATTAATTCTTTTGTGAAATTGTAACATTTTTTTTCTCCTTCAGATGAGTTCCATATGTCCTCATGATTTTTACTTTTAAACACAGCAGTTTAGAACAAATCTTAAGTAACATTTAGCCTGCGTCTAAAGTAAATATTTACAAAAACATTAAATAGTGGTGCTGATCTTTGGAAAATGTGTATTGCTCCCTACCTGCTACTGTTTTGTGCCTATCTGGACTAACAGAGAAGCTTTGTAATAAAGCCTAAGGCTGTAAAAGCAGTATAACAGTGTGATTAGAAGTAATCCAATGGAAAATACTGACTATTAAAAACTGTGAAGAGGAAGGAGGGCTAAGCTGCAAATGGAAGGTTACATTAGTTTGGTTTAACAAGTTTTAAGAAAATTAATGGGGGAATTGGCTTTTAATCTTACAAAAGCTGTATTATTTTTGTGGAAGCATAACAAATAGTTATAGCTGTTATTTATGTCATGTATCATTTTCAAAGAACCTTACTAAATAAATATTAATCATTTTACCAACCACTTAAAGGCAACCACTTTAGGGGTGCGGTGAGGCAGCAACTTACCAAGTGCATTGTGCTAAAACAGGAAGTGAAGACAGCCAGATTCAATAAGGAGTCTGTGTGGGTATAAAAAATATTTGTGGAGGCTATAACAATATGTTTAATGAGGTAAAACAAAACTCCATGGAATAAAGGGTAGGTTTCTTTGTTAATGAGAAGCATGCATTGAAACTTTTAATTACAGTGAGTTTCCAACAGGTAAAGAAGATTATTAGATCTGACAGAAAACAACTTGTGAGGGATCAGTATTTGCATGCAGGGAAGTGTAACATGTTTTTTGAAGAATGTGCTCCTCTCTGCTCACCTTCCTCTCAGGGAAAACACCATATTGTTGGCCTGTGATGTAGCAGTATTTCCTGTCTCCATCGTGGTGTACTTTCATTTGAAGGCACGCGGTGGATTTCAGTGTCTGCTAAAGGTTTCCTAAAACCTTCCTGCAGTAAGGAACTCTGCTGGCCAATGACTCTCCCCAAACCTGTCCTGTGTCAAAACTGGAAGAGTAAGAACCCAGCTTTTCCTTTTTTCATTAATAAAGCTAAAGGTGTCTTCTGCTCCTGCCAGAGATGGTAGATGAGATTCAATCTTCTTGTATGCTGCAGATCACAGAACAATCTAGGTTGGAAGGAACTTCTGAGGTTTCTGGTCCAACCACTCTGAGCAGGGCTCATTTCAATGTTTGATCATGCTGCTGAAGTTCAATTGAAGATGCCAATTAGATTTCTTTACTCTTGAACACAGGTGGCATTCTCTGTAGCTGTCCTGGACTCAAAAAAGTATTAAGCCTAAAGTGCTTGCACCGCTAGCTGGCATGCCATGACTTGTTATTTTCTGTGACACCTGTGCTGTGATGTGTCTGGCAGATAGATTTTCCTGCAGAAGATTGATTTTGATGTTGTAGTCACATAAAACATCGTTGCTCAGTTGTGCAATTCATGATTTGAAACATGCAGTTGTCAGATGAACAAGCCTCTACTACTTAAGGCTGTCACACTGAAACTGCTGAATTACCACGACTGTTTCAATGGTTCACATCTTTTTTTTCATGTGTGTTGCAAGTAATACAATGTAGTCACTGTAGTCAAGCTTAAATTTTCTTGCCTGTTTGTCCTTCTGTATCCATTTCAGTGTCTTTTGTCTCAGTGTAGCTAAAACAACCAATCCAGTTCTTGAAGAAAATCCCCTCTCAATCCTGACATCCTCCCTTCTAAGAATGAGGTATGAATTTTGCAGACCAACCAGCATTAATAGCTTGTATTACATTTTGCAAAGTCTCACCTTGTGCTGTGGCCTCTGCAATGACAGACCACATCCTGCCTGAGACTAGGCGTGTAAATAGCTGAAGAAAACCTTTCCCAGTGTCAGACTCTGGAATGCATTCTCCCTCTGTATAAAGTTTAGTCTGCCCTTCTGTATGTCTGTTTTATTACCTATGCACACCTCTAAGAAGGTGTATGTAGCTCTGTGTGTGTGTTTATATATATTATATATTTATATATATTAGTGCATTCATATATATATGAATATATTATATATGTGTGTATATATATCATATACACATATATATAATATATATTCATATGTATAATATATATTCATATATATATATAGATACACACACAAAAGATGATGGGATAGGTGAATGCTATTAATGCTCCCTTACAAGCTTTTCAGTCCTTTTTTCCATCCTCTCATAAATATTCTGAATTTTAGCCTATGGAGACAGAAGCCTCTCCTTCTCTGATGTCCTACCACAAGTATGGTGGAGCCTGTCTTTTCAAGATCTTCTGTCTGCACCTGAAGCAGAACACTACTGTTCCATTCCTAAAGCATATTAAATCAGAGAGATTGTGAAAAAATCTATCTGAAAGAAAGCAGCTCATCCACCTGAACAGAAGTAATCTCCCTGCTGCATAGAAAAGGCTGTAGATGTTTCCATAGCACTAGAGATTATCTCCTCGAGGCCTAATAAGCAAAGAGATTTCTTCCTGTTCAACATAGTTCAGTGTGCAGTTCCAGAAGCTCCACTTAATTTCATAAACAGTTGAAGCCTCTTTCATGTTTGGAGAATGATTGTGAGTTCAGCTGCTCAAGAGTCCTCTAAATGCTCCTCTAAATGCTCCACTCTTTATTGTTATTCGCTCTATTTTCTTTTCCTGGTTTCTAGATTGCCATTGATTTATACAACCTGGGTATCATATTATGTTCATTGGCATTTTTTAATGAGAAACCTCAGAGGGTTTTTTAAGTGGGATGAGTCTTTATTATAAGGCAGCTAAACTGGCCTTCCAAGACAGCACTTCTGAAAGAGAGTCTCTGAGTCTTTGGCCTAACCTGGACCAGAATAGTCCAAGGAAATCCAATAATGTTGTGTGTATGTTTGATATAGCTCATTTGCCAATAGCATTCCTATTCCAGTGGCTTGGAACACATGATAGACATGCAAAATGTGCCAATATTTTGGTAATTTGGTGTAAAAACTGCTGCTTTTTTTCTTTTGGAGCTGATAGAATGTGGCTCACATTTGTTGTGTGTGTGTGGGCCTGCTCCTTATTAAACTCATGGTCCTTTTTTCCAGTAACCACTTCAGTGCTGTGAATCAACATAACCAGTTCAGAAAAACACCATCTGTTGATTGGCTTACCAAAAGTCTAGTTAGCTGGAAGTTTTATAGATCACAAAGTCTCACCGAGTCCATTTTTATGTTTATAAATTCCACCATGGAATATTTTCTGATGTCACATGGTAAAAGTGCCCCAAATAAATAGCAGCTGAAGCATTTTCCATTATTTATGGCAGTGTTTTGTGAGTTTAACAATAGAAGTTGGCCAGGATCTAAACTTCCCTAATCTCAGAATGCCATATGAATGTGTATATTTGGTTTCATGAATCTTGGACAAGTAGCTTTAGAAGGGATCTAGTCTAGCCTGGCCAGAGCTGGGTCAGGTGGAGCTCCACTATCCTGATCAGATGTTGATCTCACTTAGGAGTGGAGGCTGGGGGTAGCACTCTGTAATAGCTACTGACCTCATTTCATCCATCCTGTGCCATCCATTCTTTTGGTTCAGTTCACCTGCATTACTGCTTTTTAATAGTGGTCCAGCACAAAGCCATTGCTCCTCCAGACCAGTGTGTAAATACTTGATGAAACCTTCCAAGTCATCCTGAGTCCATTAAAAAGGGTAAATAACAAATTTGCCTACAAAGTTATAAAATTACTTCTAAGTAAGGCTAAGGAGGAGGACTCTGCCTTAGTGCTAGTGGTGCAGAGAGACCCTGAGGCTCAGAGTTCATGCCAGCACTGCAGCAATGCTTTTGCAGGGTCATCATGAGGATGGTCTCTCTGGATTTCAACACAGCCTGTGACGATGTTTCCTGATAAATGGGCTACTGGGGATGCTACAGCCAGTATGTGCTACCTGCTCATGGCCTTCTAGGGCACCTGCTGCAGGAGAAATCTGGTTGTGCTTACAGAAAGGAATCCTAGCCATCTCTATGCTGTATCCCCTGTCCTCTCCCCCAGGAGAAAAATGAGAGAGCTTTTTCAATACCTGTAATTTTCTTGTAACACTGCCAGTTTTCTGTCTAAATCATGATTTCATGGTTTTGTCCTGTTTTTAGGAACTCTCAGGTGAGGAGCAGTGTGTATGTATGTTGTACAGTCACATACCTAGTGTGGAGTCCTACTAATTTCTTTCTGTTGCCTGGAAACAACTTCTGCTGGCTTGAGTAGAACATGTAAATGCACTTAATCATGTGGAAGAAGCTTTGACATTTCAGATCATAGTAATCTTTTCCTTTCCTTCCTAATGTGCAAGTCAAAGTGGCTTATACATTTGAGATCCAGCTGTGCATGCTTGGATCTGTGATACTCAGCCCAATCTTTGAAGCTACTCCTGCCCTGAAATCACACTGTGTATATTCATTCCAAGCTGTAGGGAAGAATTAATCGAATAAAACCTGATGCTCTGCTGTGCTAAAGAACCTCACAACTTAGCTATCTCTTCTTACATATCTTCTGATTATTGCAGAACTATAAAGCTCTTCTACTGTTTCTTTGAAACAAGTTTAAAATAGTCCCAGCAATCCTTTTGGACTTGAGAAAAAATAAACATTTCACACTATGGCAAGTCCCTGAAATGCCTTTAAGGGCTCCTCTGCTGAGCTGTCCTAGAGATATCAAGTTTGCTGTGATTTGGAAGGCTATGGCCAGGTCATCTTTTATTTATTTGGTAGGATCTCATTATCAGTTTTTCACAGAAATTACTGTTTTCAGGGCTTTTTTCAGTGCGCTCTTTTCCAAACAGTTTGAGCAGACAAAGAGAAAAAACTGTGTGTTTTGGAAATGTGTCTTTAGTGCATGTTGGTCAGTCCCAATTTGTGTCTAATCACTTTTCGTCTGCCTGCATGAGGAGTTAAGGGCTAGTCTCTCCTCTTGTTAGCACTGGTCATGTGGAAAGCACCAAGAAAGCAGGGAAAAAAGCATCAAATAAAATAAATATCATTATTTGGCAAGAAGAATGAGCTCTCCCCCCCATGTTAGAAACTAGCTTTGTTTTCATGTGGAAGTAGATCTTGCAGGCACTGTGCTTTCTGAGCACAACTTGTTGCATCTCTATACATGCCTAGCCCTGTGATGATAACTAGTCTCTAAACATGAAACAAAAGGGATGAATTATGTCTGTATTTCTGTCAAGAGCAGAGAAATATAGTCACAATAAACCTAGAAGTTTGCAGGGTGAAGTAAAAAGAGAGACTTTCTTTTGAGAAGCAAAAAGTTACAACTATTTAAATCTCATTGAGATGATGTTCATTGGGATCATCAGTCACACTTTTTGTTGTTGTTGCTAACTTACACATGCACAAAGAAACTGCCTTTCATGGGTGAAAAACGACTTGCTTATTCCCAAGCCCTGTAGAAATAAACATCATTTTATAGATATCTGTACTGCTGGCAGTGAGGATTTTATTTGTCATGCCGTGTGCCAAGCTTTCATTAGTCAAAGTGTGAAAAATCCCATTTGCTGTGTTTTGGAGAGCTCCCATTGGAAGCATTTAGAGAGCAATTCACTCATCTTTCAATCCCTGGAAAGGAGAAGGGAGCCCCCTGGGCACTGGCCAAAAACATGGGATTCACGGGTTCTGCTTTAGTCCTCAACTTTGTAACCCATCCTCTTTTTTGACTCTGAGCAAATTGCTTCATCTGTCCACATCTTGAATCCCCAGTGACAAGGATCAGGCTTTCAAGTCATAAATTTGTTCAGTAGCATAAACTTAATATCTCAGATGCTAATATGGTGGTAACCACATGGTCAGGCTCTTCAAGCTAAGTAAGTTTGATAAATGGAGGCAAGTCTGGGTCTGAACATAAGTTTTGGAGAAGCTCCAGAGACCAAACAGCGCGACTCTTTGATTTCACTCTACACTGTCACAAAAAACCAAGCACACTTTTCTGCACACTTGGATCTCTGCCACTGCTGAAGTCCAGGTCCTGCTCTCTGAATCCCAAGCCTACCTCATTTGGGGGCTGATACAGGGAGGTAAGATCCCTGCAGTATCCTCTCTGAATGAGGTCGCTGTGCAGATAAAAAAAGAGTCACAGAATAAGTAGAGCTGCCAAGGAAATGGCTTTGGCTTGATGGATTTAACTTTGTGAAGCTGTGCATATACCCACAAATGAAGAGTTTGAGGTCCTGTGTAGGTACCCAGTTTGTGGTGATTGGGAGTGGGGCTGTGGCCAAGCCTCATCCCCAATGGGCTACAGCTGTGAAACACAGGTGACCAGTATTGAAGGTAATGAGACACAGAGTGCCCAGGTGCACTGACCAATCACCAAAGGGAACAGAGGGCACATAGGTGCAATGCAAGAACAATGAGGTTGTGCTGAAGAACAAGAATGGCCAGATGCTTGAAGCCTTCTGATGTGATTTGGTGTTACTCTGTATGGGTTGAAGCTTTGTGAAATTGTATGGTGACACTCTGTGTCTCGTGGCCATCTTGACTGCAACATATGCTGTGACAGTCCTGCTCCTACCTGTGCTGGTGAACGGTCTCTATGGCCCCTATTCCTCTGTGTAAAATAGGAAGAACCTAAAAGCCAAACGAGTAAGATCAAACTCTGCTTATTCAGATGAAAAGTATTGCTCTAGTCCCCTGGGAGTTTGCTTTCTCTTTTTTAAGAATGGTGTTGCCAAGTTCTG
This sequence comes from Irena cyanogastra, assembly GCA_013397155.1. Classification (NCBI taxonomy): domain Eukaryota; kingdom Metazoa; phylum Chordata; class Aves; order Passeriformes; family Irenidae; genus Irena; species Irena cyanogastra. The sequence goes on along the minus strand of VWZV01011366.1, from coordinate 138,449 downwards.
GACAGAATTTACAGAACAAATCGCTTGGCATTGTAATTCATTGCAAAGGAGACCTAAGTTTATCAACTGAATCATAGCTGATGGAGCCTTATATCAATTCTTTGGGTGTCTTTTTGGCTTCTTTTTATGTTCCTTCTCTGCCCTCGTCAAAATGCTCAATGAAAGACTTAAATCTATTTTCACCTTCTTTAGAGGCACTGACGATAAAGCAAATGAAATATTATTCTTTCTGAGTAATAAATTTATAGCAGGCAATAACAAATCCATGAGAATTTATATGGCCTTTTGCCAAAGAAACCAAAGATTTGAATCCATATACTGAAGAATATATGCATATCTATTCTGGTGTTTGAAGAGCTGTGAGAAATCATTTTCTTAAGTGAAATGAGAAAAGTCTCCCAAATCACCTATGACCCTCTTTTTAAAGTCTGAGCGTTGTCAGAAGTTTAAAACTTTATTAATACTTTCTCATGCTTTTAGCTCCATGACAGATCTTAAGAGGATGCAGGTATGAGAAGAATGAAGGCATTGTAGGCTCAAACAGCTGAGCTTCCATTATCCAAGCATGGGACAATGTGACTCAAGGCTCAGTGTCCATGTCTGCCCATGGAGATAAGGACTAGAAGCCTGACCAGATCTTCCCCTGAGGGAGCCATGGAAGATAGCAAGATACTCCCTTTGAACTGGAACAGCACCATCATTCTTAAAACCAAACTGCCCCTGGTCTCCTGCAGCCTCTGTTCACTATCGGTTGGTAGCTGTCCTTGCTGCCTTTCTCTCAGCCAGCTTCCCACAAAAGGCACTGTGCTCTCCTCCAAGGAAGCCCTGTGTTCACTGGCTAAACACACTGTTGGAGTTATTTTGCTCTCCCCATTCTCCTCCATTGCTTCTCTTGTGATTCGGTCATGTTGGAGAATAAATGAGGTATCAGTATCAAACCAGCCTGGACCCCACTGAGGTTTCTTCCTCTAGTCTTGGATTTGAACTCTCTGTTCTGAGAAGCCTCTCAAGGATAACTGACCATCACAGTGTCTTGCTTGCTTGGGCAGCTCAGGTCTTTGTGGCTCAGTAGTTAAGGGAATTTACCACATCTCTAGGTGGGCATTTCCCAGGCTGCCTGCTAGGGCAGAGTTGGGGATCATGTGCCTGTAGAGCTTGCTTTAATACTGCTGGCAAATCCCACCATGTCTTCACCAGTCCTCATTTGACTATGCATGTGGAAGTCTTCAGACATGTCTGCAGTCAGATGCTTGCCGTGTTTTCAATCAACACGATTCAGTTTTAAATTATAGCTCTAAGAGCTTTTCAAGCTGTGCCGACAAGCCTGGTCCTTAAAAAAACAAAAACAAACAACAAACAACCAAGCTCCAAACCAGTGTGATTTGAGAAGAACGGAGGGAAAGTGACATCCATTCCGGGAAGGAAGAAGCAAGAATAACAAAATCTGGCACCCTGGTCTGTGTTTTCTCTCATGATGCATCTCCATGTGCTTCGTGTCCTTTGGTAACACTGCCCTTTCTGTGCCACGTTGTGGATCCTCAGATGAGGAAGCTTGGCCCAAAATAAACGCCAGGCTGCTTTTCATCTCGGGGATTTGTTTGTGCCAAGCGAACAAAGTGACTTCTTTGTGGCTGTTTGCATTTGTCGTTCCAAGTTGTCTGAGCACTGGGTTATAAATACACACCACCGATTGATAGCCTCAATATGTCCAGTCGGACGAGCTTTGCGTGCTGGCAAGGAAAGGATTTGGCTTGCCTTAATTATTTTTGTTTTAATAGTTTTTAAAAATGTTTGCTATAAATCAAAGATACTGTAAATATAACACAGGAGGAGCGGGTTCCTTCCTTACCCATGTTTTAGACTGGGTTTCTGTCCAATGATTTTAGGTAAATTTTGTTTCTTATGTGTATTCTTTACAGTTGTGTGTGTAAAGGGGTGATGTCAAGCTACATGTGTAATTTAATGTTATTGACATTTTTAATGCAGAAATAAAATGAAGTCAGAATTTTATCAATTTACCTCCTCTTAGAGGAGATGCAAGGTATGAAAGGAACGTGGAAGACTGAGTTGTTCTGAGCTCTGCTGTAGGAGTGATCATGGTAAGCCAAGACCTGCTGTCCTGGGCCTGACAACAAGGCCTGTTAATCACCGGTGACTCTGAGCAGCCTGAGCTAAACCCTGAGTCTGGGGGACTCTCAGCCAAATCCTGACTCCCTCATCAGGAATGTTCAGCCTTCTAGACTTGCTTTATTTCTGCACCCACCTCCAACCCCTACCACTGAAAAAAAAATGCTGGTGAAAAATGCCTCTTTGGGAATTTAATTTGTATGGAAAACATTTTATTTTTGTATCCAAATCTTCCAGTCTGTGTAGGGTTTTCCATTCGCTTTCAGCAAAGACATTTTTTCACTGTTTTTCTCATCCAAAATTCTTATTAAGAAACTGAATGCTTTTACCGAAAATGGGCATCTTTTCCTTCTCCTTTACCCCCTTCTCCATTCACTATATCCCCTAAAAGCAAGCTAAATTAAAGAAAGCACATTTCTCTTAAAAAATTCCCATGGAATTGATTTTGTTGTGGTTAATGTCTGCTTTGTCTGTCTTCTGTTTGGAAGAAAATTCCTTGAAACATTATCAGACAGTGCATCTCTACAGCCCAAATGAGGTTCTAAACATCTCATTTATTCACTTATATGATACTCCAGTAACCATAATTGTGGTCATTGGCTTATTTGCAATTGGTATATTGAAACAGTTGTGCACAGTCATTTGAAAACTGGATCCCTTTCCAAAGGTCTCAGCCTCAGACACATTCCAGGAAGAATGTGCTTACTGGATGCAGTGAGGTGCTGTGTGTTGTCATGTATACATGCACATATCTCTTTTTATTAATGTATCCGTATCTATTTATAAAATATGTGTATGTGGTTGGAAGTGAAAAATCACAATATCTTATGCTTGATTTTAGTTTTGCTTTGAACCAAACTTTTCCAGGGTGACCTGGAAACAATGTCCATGCAGAGCAGGAGACAGATAGACCCAAGGCAATTTTACATGGTGATGACTCAGTGTCGCTTTCAGGTTCTGGTGCAAAAGGAGAATATGGGACCATGTCCGTGCGTGGCAGCGTGGCAAGGTACGTGCTGGATCTGTGTGGACTGAACTGGCCAACATCAGTCTGTTCCAGACAGTCTAATAGTGAGTGAGCCTTCACAGAGTGAGGTGCACACTGAAAAAGCATAAAGGAAAATAGACCTGTGTGTCTGTGTCGCTTCCTGACACCAGTTTGCAGAAGTGGGCTTCTTACTTGCACTTATTCCTGTGTGTGTAAGTTAAGAGGCGAGTAATATAAATTGAAGCCTAATTTTTTCTTTGAAGCCATTAACACCCACCCACAAGCAGCAGGAAACAGACTTCAACTTTAATTAGTACCAACACATTCAAAATTCACCGTATATTTGCCTTCAAGTGCAGCAAAGCAGCTTCAAAGCTAAAAGCTTCTTCACTTTCTAAGTAATAATGAGGTATTAATGAGGCAATTAGGGGCTTGTAAACATGGTGTCAAAGAGATATGAACTAATCACCAGCAACAGGAAAAAGACAGATCCCTCTGACTTCAGTGCTCTGCGCTCTCCCTAGGCCCCTGAGGCATTCTGTGCTTGTAAACTAATCCACAAAAATGTTCTAGATTAATTCAAAACACTATCCTCTTTTTAATTCCCTGACTGTCTTCGGGCTTGTTTCTGAATAGATGCTCTGTGTGAAGGCTTTTAAATACACACTTTTGTTATTGCAATAAAACCCAGATTGAAGTTCTCTTGCACTAAGCTGTCAATTTATATTTGGCTCTTTTCTTAGATACATATGAAATACTTCTAAATAATTTGTTAGAGTATTTCTTGCAGTTTATTTCCTTTTAGGCTATTTAATTAAAAAAATAAAGCATGTAATTTAATTAAAACCGACAAACACCATGAATTTGCCCCTAGACTTTGAAATGTTTGCATTGAAAATGAAGGATTAAACACACCAGTTAAATCTTGGAGTGATCCAGAGGCAGCAGGGACAAACATTTCCCCTCACAGATTTGTTAGCTTGAATGTTGGGCTGGGATTAGTGCAATGTGATTTTATGAGAGTAGAGTCTCTTTTTCAGTTCTTATTTCCAATAGAGTTCAGATCTCATCTAGCTAATGCTGAATTCAACCTGTCATGCTGCTTGCTATTGCTAAAGGAAAACTCACAGCAGGTTTATCCACAGTAAGATATCAAATGTTGTTCTGCTGTCGTGGTAGATTTTGAGGTTGCCCCTATAAGAAAACCATAGAATCATTTGTGTTGGAAGGGACCTTAAAGATTATCTTGTTCCAGCCCCACTGCCATGGGCAAGGACACCTTCCACTAGACCGGGTTTCTCAAAGTCCCATCCTTGGCCTTGAGCACTTCCAAAGATGGGGCATCCCCAGCTTCTCTGGACAAGCTGTGTCAGTGTTTCACCACCTTCACAGGGAAGAATTTTTTCCTAATGACTTCAAAGAATTTTGTATTTTCTAAGTGCAAGTAGAGGGAAAAAAGAGAAAAACTAAAAAACAACAAAAAAACCCTCATTACAATATAAAAAAATGTCACAGATATTCACAAGACAGTGAAGCTTTAGGTAAAGCAGACTGAAGAATTTCATAAGCTGGGGGCAAACACATCCTCACAATATCCCTGATATGTGCACTCCAAATCTTCACGTGACAGTTGAAATTTTGACCTCTCTGCTTCCTTCAAATTATCTCCACAGATGTTATTGCTCCACAACTGGAAGTACTACTGATTTGAGAGAGGATTTTTGGATATGGCATGTTGTCTCCTGGAGATTAGTGTGAAACTCCATATCCTTTCTCTGTGTGATCTCATTACAGTCAGCTCTCTAGGGGTGAAAAGTGAGTTCACTAAACCAACTTATTGTGAAAAAATATTTTGAAACATAACACATTGTGGTTTGATCCTGCATTTTCACAGGTATATGTTGGAAATCACTTGGTTGAAGTCAGTAACGTGTGTTAAGCTCTCAGAAGTAAAAACAGAATGGAGACTCTAATCGTTTTTCCTACATCAGGAATTTGATCTAATCCACAGGAAAATTGTACATGACTTCAACAGTCCAGCACTTTGCCTAGTAGTGTGCAGCTGATTGTAACTCTGGACTTGTCCCTCCACAGAGCAGTCAAAAATGATCTCCAAACATTTCTGAGAAGAATTCTTGTAAAGATGATGATGGTGAATCATGTCTACAAATGTGAGCCAGTGCTGGTGTCTCCAGAAATTCAGTTTATTGTTTGAATTTTCAGCAGCATTTTCTTCTGGACATTACTCACCTCTCATAGCAGCTGGTTATTGTTGCAGAAGAGATTCATGAATGTTCAATGCTGTCACAATTGGCTGTTCTAGATATTAGTTTGCAGAACTTCATTGACTGTCTCTTTCACCTAAGCCCATCTAATTTATGCTGATTTAGGAAATTTTAGTATTTATTAAAACATTTGCATATTGAAGAATCCGCCTTCCCCTGTGGTCCTGTGCAGTCTAACAATAGCTCTTCCCTCAGTATTGATTCTTTCAAAGCTTTAGCTTGTACTTGGATATGACAAAATTATTTTTCTGGATATGACATTTTGTTGCAGCATCCCTGGTCAAGCAAAGCAGCCCTCGGGTATCCCATTTTGTTTGTGGCAGGTTTTGGGAAAGACACCACACCTTCCATGCTGCATGTAAATTCCCAGACCCCAAGCACACAGTCCTGGCTTTCACCCAGAGCTTTGTGCCTGGGAGCTCATAGCCACGTGAAGATTTCAGTGTGTGGTTGTAAGGCCAGGAAGATTGACACTTGGGTGAAGATTTCATCAGCTCTCATTAGGCAAACACACATAGGCCAGTGTCAGGCCTTTCCAGTATTTCTTTCCTCAAGCACAAGGGCCATCAGTATCTGTGATGCTGTCAAGAAGAGACCACAGCTACAGACATCAGCTGCAAACACATCTTGAGTGGCTGCTCCCAGGCAGACGAAGTGCCTGAAACCTCTGACTCCTACTGCGAGTTGAAAGGAGTTTGGGACCCTAAATGCAGCTGGTCGTTAATGCAGCCCAGAGTCCCAGAGAGGAGGGAATCCCTGGCATCCTGCAGTGAGTGCATGGAGCAGAGGCCAAGGTGTAGAAGGAGGGGCAGCCACAGCATCCCCATTTCAATGTGTGAGACAGCAGAACTGCCTTGATACCTCAGAGCTGTAGTGCTTGGGACATTACCTTTCCTTCACCTCTTTCCTTCCTCTCCTCCTGTGTTAATCCTACATAACTCTCTCTGCTCTTTCCATCTGGGCGGGGATCTTAAAAGACCCCTACAGTTCTGCAGGGCCTCTCCTGTTTGTGTCTAATAATACAGGATGGCTGGACCATTAACACCTTCTCTGAGCACAGCATGTTGGACCTGCAACATATTCCAGCTTGGGCTCCTTTGCCAAAGAGTATTGTATGTGCATGCTCAACTTTTCTTTTAAAATCCCAGACAGGGTTTTCTTTTCTCTCTTCCTTCCAGGTTGTGTGTGTTTTTGCTATTGGTATCCATGGGACTTTTCCTCTTGTGTTTCCTTTAGAGGTAACAGTCTAGGGTTGGGGTTTTTTTTGTTTCTTCTCCTTCTCTCTACCAAACCACTATTTCTGGGAGGGTGGTAACTGAGAAGGAGAGGCCGAGTGAGTCTGCGGAGTCATAAGTGAACCATTAAGTGGAGCACTTTGCTTTGTGGTCATTAGTTCAAAGAGAAGTGAAGTGACATCTGCAGTTTTCAGCCATCTGAGAGCTGGTAGATAGTTTTTCATCACAAAAACATGATGCAGGCAGGTTACTAGGGATTTATGATTGAGTTGGGTTCCCTGGAATATAATAGAGTCACCACTGAAGCATTTTTCAAACTTGAGACATTCCTAGTAGCTCTGTCACGTACATACTTTTGAGGATCTAAGAAGGGCCAGCTCAAATCCCAGTTGTGCCTCCTGGATTGGCAACTCAAGGGTAAGGGAGAGGAGCTTTGTAAAGAAGGCAAGGCAAGTAAAGAAAATGAGTTTTCACTCCAAGGACACAGCTTCCTGCATTGACACAAAGGTATTGGGAGCATATAAACAAAGCTTTATGTCCCAGAGACACATGGCAAAGAATGACTTGTAAGTGCATGTGAGGCTGGTCTGAAATGCAGGTTAGCAGTGAGCAAAAAGCAGTCTGAGGGGAAGGGACACCAAAGAGGTGTCTGATCCCTGTCTTCACATTAAAACCGTGCCAGCAAAACTGAGGGAAGGAACTTCAGATGGACCAGGATGTGTCTTGTAGTTAGTGACAACCCAGCTTTGTTTCTAAGTGGATAGACACATCTTTCTAAGAATTGAAATTTTGTTGTCTGCATGTAGCTTTCTGAGGTAAAATTTTGCTCCATCAAAACTGAGAGTCATTCTTCTCAGCTAGGTGGGCACAGTTCTGTCTCCTGCCTTGAAAAAGGGAGATGCTACAAGTAACTGGGATAGGCCAAAAGCATCTATAATATAACACTAGCTAGAGAGAGCAGTTGTCACAAGTGATTCTGTCACCTGCACTGCAGAGTGCTGGAGATGATGTGACCAGAAATAGGTCAGGCCAGTGACCCTCCACCAGAGCATGGACCTGCCCTAAATCACACAAATTGCTGTGGTAGCTGTAAAGCTGGAGCAGTGTTTGGCTGTGAGGTGAGCGTGAGCTAAAGTGCAGAGGACTACTGATGGCTCTCCTGTGAGTGGAGAGTCTCTGGAGGATCTCCTGGTGTCAGAATGGTCACCTGAGACACAGCGAGAAATGCCCAGGGCCAGTTAAGAGCTTTGTTCCCTCTCTGTCCTGGGCTTTGCAGGGGCTGTTGCTGAACTGCTGGCATTTTCCATGCTGCAGTTCCCTGGCATGGGAATGTGTTAACAGTCTGTTTAGCTGGTCTTTGTAGGCTACAAGCTTTGTGTATGCATATGCTGTGAGAGATTTGTCAGAGCCTTTCCTGGAATGGGGTGCTGATTAGCCAGGGCCTCCTGAGAGCTCGTAATGGAAATCAATATAATGGTTGTAATAACTAATGATAACAAAGTCAAGAATGGCAACAAAAAGCTTCAGAGCACAGTGTCCTTTGATTTTGAGGCTTTTGAAGGGGAGCAGAAAAGAATTATTTGAGGACATAATAAAGGAACCCCCTCCCTTTCATAGAACTCCTCCTGGGAAAAATATTTTATTTAAAGAGGGTATGTTAGCCAAAGCAAGACATAAATATTTTACTTATTAGAGCACAGGCTGTTTCTCTTCTCATTGGCTTCTTTGCCAAGGCTGGCCTCAGACAGAAATTTGCAGTGTCCGTTTCTGTACTGTGTGGAGGGGGAACTGGGGGCATGGAGACCCAGGCCACGAACTGAAAGCCTGCCNAAAAAAAAAAAAAAAGCCCTTCTTAGAGAAATTGTCTTGCTCATAAAATGTGATATTTGCATGGCAGTCACTAAGATTGCTTTTTCTTCAGAAACAGGGCTTTGGAGTGAAGATGTGGAAAGTCCACGGTGGATCAAATTGGGAAAGATATCAGATCTCAGCAGCCAACTTGACAACAAAACTAATTACCTTGTGAGGACAAAACAGATACTGCCACCTTTCCAATACACACTGCCCTGTGGGAGTCCTCTGATGTCTAACAGGGCTTAGGCTGAACACAATTTCTCTCCCTGGGAGAACTAATAAGATTTCATTCCCTTCTACCTAACTATTTCCACAAGATGTGGAGAAATGTGGCATCACTAAGCTCTCCATCATGATTGCACTTCATTGTGTCAGATAATCTTAAGAAAGGAGATAGACAGGAAAGCAGAAATGCTCAGGCAGCTGAACTCTCATAATGAGTGAAATCATAGGTGCATTTCCTTCCCATTAGAGCTGTTCAATCATTTTTAAAATCTGTCAAGGAAAACACCTGTAAGTCTCCATCTCAGAGTGTCCTTACACAGGAGGTTGTGAGACCCTGAGTGTAGGGGGCAGTTGCTCAGAGAAGCGGAGCTGTATTTCTTTCATATGTTCCCTTCCTGTAGCATGAGTAAGTTCTGGTTCTGAGCACAGATGGATCTAGGGTGACAGTTTTTATCTTCTTATACCCAGTTTTCTAAGGGTGCTGTCTGCACTGGTAGTTTGTGGCAGATGTCCAGGGAAAAGTATAAAGACAAGACAGATGATATCCATAATTCCCCAAGGTGTTCTCTCTCAGCCTCTGGAAAATAGTCATTCAGAGACATTGAGCCAGAACTGGTATCTGTTGTGTTTTGGTACCTCTGCAATTGATTTATTGATTGTTCTTCTATGTCTTTGTCTAACTAACTTTTGAGCCCATGTAAACTGTCTACACATGGCAGAGATCTCCAGAGTTTAACAACCTCTGTGAGGGTATAAAAACCTCTCTCCCCTCCTCTACTCTGTACACACCTCCAGCTTATTCTAGCTGGCATCAAATACCTCTTGGAATCCGCAAGGCACTGTCCATCCCCCACTGCTCACACAATTCTCCCTCAAGTTTTATAGGGCTGAGCATATCTGTTTTCTTTTCTACTCTCAAGCATTCTCACACAAAAGTTCTCCAGCCATTTTCTCCCATATCTCCTATTCCAGTTTTACTATATCCTTGGCTGGTCAGGATGAAACCTGCCAGTTTCTCAGCGCTAAGCCAAGGGTTGTTTGGCTTCTAGCATCACTTAGAGAAGCTTAGCATTTATTCCATGCTTGAATTCTTACTGGTGAGCTGAAAGAGGGCAAGAAAAGGTGATCCAGAACCTGATATGGCTGGATTCTGCTCTATCATGTTAACTCTCCAGCTGCACTGTCTGGAATGAAAGCAGGTTCAATTGAATTAGAAGTGGAGAAAGTTTGTCAGTGAGTTGGCAGATAAATTTTGCTTTACACCATGGAAACAGATATGGTAGTAGAAATCCTTGCTAGTCAGTGTGCAATCTCTCCAGCTCTCTCTGCCAATGACAAGTTATAGCAAAATCCAACTTTTTGCTTGCCTGGTATCGCGTTGTGAATCTGCTCAACCACGTGTTCGTCCCCCTGCCTGCAAATGCTTTTCAGATTGAATATCTGTTGGTGAAAATAGTTCAGAGGTGACTGGTTACTTTTTAACCCCTGGAAACTGCTTTCAAAAAGCTTTTTTTGCAAATGCTGCATTTTGTAGCTCACTTTTTCCCATCCAGGGAATTCACTCTGGGTGCATGGTATCTGCAAGGGGCTTGCAAAAGGTTACACTCTAAAGCTGAGTGTGTGTTTTTATGAAATGCATGAATAGCTTTGACCACACTGAGGGAAAACATACTCTGTAAAACTTCAGCCATTGCAAGGCAAGCTGTGAAGCTGGAAATGTGGTGCTGTCAAGAAAAAAGAGTTCCTACAGTCTTCCAAGGTGAAATCCTAGCCTTCATCTAACTATACAAAGCTGGTGGCAGATTTCCCAGATTTGAATAGGCCATGATTTCACCTACAGTTGTCATGGACTGCAGGAGCTGAATTGGACTGGACAGAGTTAACTCTGATGTCATGCAGGCAGTGGGATTTTTCCCAGTGTTTTCTGCATGTAGGTCTAAGAACTTGGTATTGAATTAGAATCTGTCTAGAAGGAGTGCTGGTAATTGCAGGAACAAATCCCAGGGGTTGCCATTTAATCTACAAGCTCAGTTTTGTTTCAATTAGCTGTAAAGTTGGCAATGAGCGCAAGTGGGTAACCATGAAATGAAAGCTCCTCCAGTGAACACTGTGTCCACAAACTCTCCAAATTGCTGACTCTCATTAGAAAGCAAAGGGAGGGGAGAAAATAAAACCACAAACAGTGAGATCCAATTATGGTCTTTCTTCTTTGTTCTTCCACCATCTGGAAATGGCTGGTTTCTGTTCTAGAAAAGGAGCACGTTCTAGACCTGGGTGTGCAGTCCCTCTGCAGCAATATCCTCTACCTGGACTGAGAGAAAGTGCTAAGATTTCATTTTCATGGGGCAGAGGAGCTCTCCCATTTCTTTGCTCAGTATTTCTGTGCCCGCTCAGGCCTAACAACAGGTCGTGCTGTTCCCATGTGTGGAATTAGCTTCAAAACAGAACTTAAGCCGGTTAATATTCTGTCCAGCTTCCTCCAAAGAGCAGAGCCTGCCCTCAAGTACCTACCATCAAGTAGAATTCAGGTAAATACCTCCTAAAAACTAAAAATGCTGCTTCTCTGGCAGCTTTCACCTGACCTTGTTTAAAGAAAATGTTATGTTTTCCTGACTTTTTAAATCAAGCATTCAGTGATTCAAGCGAGACTAAATATACCCAATATATATACTCAACTAAATATACTCTCAATTATTATAGTAACTTTTATTTTCAAAGTTCAGTCATGGAGATCTTCATCAGAACATTTCAAAGGACATCCTGCAGATGAGAGGAAAAAGAGGACACAGAAGCAAATTGTCTGAGGTGACAGAGCAAGCCAGGATCAGAGCTAGAATCAGGATTCTTGACTCCTGGAAAGTGTCTTATCCAGTGAACACAGATCTGTGTTACTGCTGTTGAAGAGGATGATAGCTTTTTCGTTAGGCAATTCAAAAAGAACAATTGTTCTATTCAGTACTATATAGCAAAAGAATGTATATTCAAAACAGAGCCAAGACTGTTAATACCTTATTTCCAACCCACTGGATGCTGATGTCTTGTGAAGACACCCTTAGTAATTTCCCTAAAAGGAAAAACAGTAAAACTATCCTAATCATCAAAAATGTTGCTATTTACAGTTTCCAGAGCTATCTCCATCATATTATCTTTCCTTTTCCTCCAGACAAGTCCTGGAGGAAGGCATCAAAGCCTTGTGGTGTGAATTGAACCAGAAACCACCAAAGATGCCATCGAGTCTAAATTATTCTCTGATTCTATAGGGTAAGGGTCATCTAATCAGCCTCTGTGAGAAATTTCCTGGGCCACAAAATACTTGTTTCAGAATACTGAAGTCGGCAGGGGCAAGGTTTACCTTCAAATAATGCAACTGCCAAAAACTTGGCTAGAAACAGTTCACCACGATGGCTTTTGTAAAGCTTTTTCCAGGGTCCTTTGCAACCATAAGCACTTTTTTTTTTTTTTTTTAAATTCCATTTGCAGGCTGTTTACTCAGTGAAAAAGTGGTGGGTGAGCTCATGTCATTCCCATACCAGATTTTCAGAATGAGAAAGCTGTATGTTACCTCATGTTCCTGTGGCTTTGACCAAAGCAGCAGTCCTGACAGATGTTAGCTCAGAGATCACAGGGTACAGAGTGACTAAAAAAATGTGGTTCAGGGTAGATTTAACGTGTAGTATTTCAAATGTAGTAGTAAGACTTTGGAGCCAGAGAACAAGTGGCAAGAGCTGAGGGACTGGTAAAAAATAGTGCACCTTTCATGTGCCTTCACCCATTAATGGAGATAATGCTCAGAGGGAAGTAAAGAAACACAGAGATTTCCCAGAGCTTTGTTTCAATTGATTATAAGCTCTTCTGGCTTCCGTGGTATCTTATCTTTACCAGGTCAGTAGAGACAACCTAGCGTCTAACACTTTCTCCTTGCTGCATTCCTGTGGAGGAACTCTGTGATACCCTGCCCATTTTACAAATGAAACACCACAGGGTTGAGGGACAGCCTCAGGGTCATGCAGGGAACCAGTCTTAGAGCAAAGAATCAAACAAAGCCCTCCTAAATCCTCATGAGTGCCTTAACCACCTTTCCCTCCCTATCTAGTATGTTTTAGCACAGAGCAAATTTTAATTGGATGGTGAGATATGCAAAAGCACTCAGGCACTGTATGAAATGGAGCATGGGAGACTTTTCAGAAAAGTCTTCTCTGGTGGTAGTTACTTTTTCAATCCTGTTGACTTCCAAAAGTCCCTGGTGTCAAGGGTGGTTCAGCATTGACCCTTCTCCATAAGCAGTCTCACTATAGAGAGAACTATTGAAGGCAAAATGCTCTGGAGAGTAATTTGTGGAACCAGAATCTGGCCCAGGGAAAGAGAAAAAGAGTGTCAGTGCTTGTCAGGGAAACTCATCTGCACCTCTAGCAATTTAAGGGAAGTCCTACAGACACACCAGCAAAGCATTTTGCTGGTTTCCATTAAATAGTTATCACAGATCCTGCTTGCAGATCCATTTCTTAATATATAAAGCAGTTAAGTCCCAACCATTATATATTAAAAAAAAAATAAAAATTCTGTGAGTTCAGGAGCACTTGAGCAAAGCAATAAATTCTCCTTTGAACTATTAAAATTTTTGTTAGGCGGCATCATAGCAAGAACATCACCTTGTCTTGTGATGGTGGGTTAGTCCCATGAGCCCTCCTATGCTCTTCAGGTCACTAATGAGCTAATCAGCCCTCACTAAATAAACCCTATGGCAGTTCTCACCCAGGAACTTCCACACCCCTTTCATAAATACATTTTTCCCATGTTATAAGTGTGATAACACAGGTCAAGCTGTAAATGGGAATCTTGTTTCATTAATCTAATTGGACAGCAAGGTAGATTAAAGGATTAAACTAATAAATGGAGATAACAGACTTTTCAGCCGTTTTGGACTGGCAGAGCAAGTTCATTCTAACGCAGTTTAACCCTGTAAGCCACATTTTTACCACCTTGTGGCCCTCTGAGATGGTGGTTCTCTGACATCCTGTAATGCTCTGCTAATTCCCATGCCAAAATATTAGCTGCCATCCTTTACCCTCTGTGAGTTACTGGGTCTGAGCCAAGAATCTGTCAGCATAAAAGAAGCAAAATCAAATGGTGCAAGCCTGATTACAGTCCATTGCTGTCTCACCCAGGCCTCCCTCTGGTCGTTTCTCAGCAGACTCACTGCTCTGCCAGATTGTTCTCCTGCCAGTGCATCAGTCAACAACATTAATAAATGGTTATAAAGATAAGTTCCATCTTATCCTGAAGGTAATAGAAAAGATCCCAGCAAAGAGAAGGAGATGCAATGGTAGTCTTGGGACTTTTTTGGTAGAGCAGGGGGAGGCAAGACCTCCCTGGGAAGCAATACTGCTCCACAGTCAGTGAGACTGTGATGTGTGAGCTCAGTAAACCCTTCTGTCTATGATTTTTCTTTAATTCTGGTACCTGCATCCAGTAAATTAAGGTTGTCACACACTGCACAACTCTCATTTCCCTCCTGAAGTCTTTGCTACAGCACAAAAGGAAGTCTTGAACAGAGCCAAGTACTTTTTTACTTTGCCACATCCAATCCAATAACTGATAGTTTACATATTATCACATTTAAGCAGAATTTGGAAGTCTTCATCCTTTGAGTGGGGTCCTCGTGTGTTAAAGTTTCTGAGATGCTTACAGGTCAAAGGTAGTGGGGTTCTTGGATTACACCAGCATTCTCACAGAGTTCCCTCTAAAACAGGACTATGCTTATCTCTACTGGTGGCTGTGGTAAAAGAGTAAATGATGTTGCTGACAACCTGGCTTTTCATCACAAGGTTTTTGGAGTATGGATCATCTCTTCATAGGACACAAATTTCAGTAAATTAACCTTATAATTCTTATAGACCCTCTTCCTCATCCTACCCCCTATAATTTGTTCTGGATAGAATTAATCTCATCTCCCACAGTGACCTTTCTCTCCTGTTCCTAGGAGGACCCTTAGGCTCACAATGCCTTTCCTGACTGAATGTTGATCCTTGTGCAGAAGAATATTTTGGCCTATGGACCAGTTTCATCTGAGCTCCTGGAGCGAAGCATGTGCCTTGTAGCAATTCTCCCTCTCTGCACAACCAGTCACCAAGGTTGGAAATCTGAGAGGAAGGCTGGTGTTCCTGCACCACATGATGTACAGCTCCTCATTCAGTCTGCTCTTAGCTTGGGCCAGTGGCTAGTCCTCCTCCCTGTAAGCCAAAGAGTCTTGGATCTGTCTCATTTCTGGGTGGGACCAGATAATGAAGATACCATCCAAGGTGTCATGTCCTAATGCCAGACCACAGGCATAGAGTAAGTCTTAATTCAGTCTGATTGTCTTCACAGAGCTGTCAGACTAGGAATAGCTCGGCTTACAGACAACACATGGCAAGCTTCCTGTGAATCCATACAGGAAATATCATCCCAGGCAGGACCCATTTCAGCCAAGCCATTCCTAAATTAGTGCCTCAGGAAAAGGCTGTAGTCAAAGAAAGAACCTCCCCTAGCTCACCATAAGACTGGAGAGGTCTAAGCAGTGACAGCAGGCTCCCAGCTGGCAGAGACATCACCACAAATTTCTCCCCAGCTCCTGGGGCAGAACAGAACAGGAGCCAGAATATGGCGAATGTGAACTCTCTCTGGCACCTGGGCAGAGAAGACAAACTCATTTGTCAATTTATCACAACTTGTAGTGGAAATGACCTATTAAACCTCTTTTCTCTTCCTACTATCCTCTCCCTGGGTTCTTCCTTTCATAGGTCTCTTAATGCTTTGTCAAAAGGCAGAAACACAGCTTTGACATAAAAAGCTGCTGTTTACAGTTGATAGAAAGCTTACATTAGACTGGGCCACCTGAACCCCCTCACCCAACATAAACAGAATCTATCAACACTGCTTAAGCCATTAACCCTGACAACTGAGGTTTTCCAGGGAAAGGCCTTATCAAAAGGGGGCTGCAAAAGAAACCCAGTGAGAAAAATCCTCATTGCCCCAAATGAACCCAAATAACTTCCATGAGAAGATGTGCATGAGTCTTGTTAGGCTCACCCTAATCCCTTTGACAAGCCAGGGATTCCTGCAGGTTGGAACACAAATCCTCCAGGAATCTGTGTCATCGTCTTCCTCTGCTCTCCATTTGTATGGCAGCTACAATTTTTTAAAGATCATTATCTGATCAACAGGGGGTAGGAATGTTTGGATTTGAGCATCTGAGTCATCAGTGGAGAGGCCCTTCCATATCCAGTGAATTCAGTTCAGAGAAACTTCCCCTTGTGTGCTCCCCACAAGGTTTGTGACTCCTCTCTTGCATGTGCCCAGACACCAATAATGTGCTGGTGAAGCC
Source organism: Irena cyanogastra (assembly GCA_013397155.1). Taxonomy (NCBI): domain Eukaryota; kingdom Metazoa; phylum Chordata; class Aves; order Passeriformes; family Irenidae; genus Irena; species Irena cyanogastra. Next base: position 122,372 of record VWZV01011366.1, on the reverse strand, counting down.
CTGAGAAAAGGCTGTCTGAGGGAACCCACTTGGAGAATGTCTCCTGCAGTTCTTCCTCCTCATCAGTGTTTAGAGCAAAGGGTGAGACCAAGGGAAGAAGCCTATAAAGAAAGCTTCACATGGGCTTTCTAAATGTAATCAGGCTCTTAGCTCAAACATTTGGCCCTTGTTTGTAAGGCAGAAGGCTTCTGGAAAAAGGCATTTTCCAGCACAGTGCTGGCTTTCCATCTCCAAATCGAGACTCTGGAAAAAACTGAGAGTTAGAGACAACAAATAAAGAGTAATAGGAACTTTTTCAAGTTTGTAATGAGCTTTTAATTTTATCCACTCAGGATTTTCAAAGTTTTGAGGGAGACAAGATATGTTCACATTCCAAATGCAGAAATATTTCTCCTTTTCATTCTCTCAAATTCTCCTTCTTTTGAGAAGAAAACGAAAGTGAGTCATAGATAAAGCATGTGAGATATTGCAAACAGTTGTTTAGATGCACATAAAATTGCTTTCTGAGCTATAGATCTTGCATGTTTTCCCAAAGGAAAATCTAACACACATCTACCTCCACCTGCTGGAAGGAGATTAAAAATGTTAACAATTAAAATTTTAAGCTTATGGACAAAAGATCTTCTACATACTGTGTGAGGCTTGAGGTGGGAAAAAGATCATAGTGATCCCTCATAGTGAGGTGAAATGTCCCAAATCCAGAGTTTCTGGACTTAGCAAGCCTTCAGCACATAGTATTAGTAAATGTTTAACACTGTAGGACAGGGGGAGACTTGTTTTTGTACTGAGTAAATTTTTGACTGACTTTTTTCCATGTTGGATAGCTATTTAGGGAACAGTATTAGCCTCACTGAACAGTGGTGGAAATCCAATGGAATTTAGTTTGAGGCAGAAGCAGGCCATTGGTACGTGAACTGTGAAGGCAACTGAGCCTTTTCCTCTCTGCAGATGGTAAATTCACAGACATTCAGGACAGAAATATTCTCATTTTAATGCTTTCACTGCTGGCTGCAAAAATGCAATATGTTTAAATCACAGAGTAATCTTTTTGATCTGGGTTTGAAAACAAAAAAAAAAAAAAGCCTTTTGTAGTTTTAAAGAAGGTTGGAATTTTCCCACTTTTTTTTTTTAACTTTTATGGCAGTTATAAAGAATATCAGACTGGTCCTGAGGAAAGGATTCTTCATGACAGTATGCTAGCCTGGACTTCGGAAGGTTCAGTTTTGAGTCTAGATTTCACCACTGATTTCCTTTGTGGTGGCGGTGGTGGCTGTAAAGCATTTTTTGAGATCAGTGACACTTCTAGCAGAAATATAATTTTCTCCCAAGTTTTCCACAGGCATTTTAACTAAAGATGCAAGAACGCAAAAAATGCAAAGATGCTAAAAATGGCAAAAAGACATTATCCAGACGATTAAGAAAATAGCCTAAAAAGAGATTTGCTAGCACTGTCCATAAAATTAGGATTTTACAACTCTGAGAACATGTTTTCTACCTTCTGAATTTGAACATGGCCAGAAAGACAGGCCAACAGTATGGGGATATCATTAGATTCTTTGAGTTTATTCCTTGTACCTTGACAGTAACCCCAGCAGGAGGAAAATCTAGATTCAAGCAAAAAGTGGAAGGGGCTGGTGGGATAACAGAGCTCCCAAGTATCATTTCCAAATCTTTTCTCTGCTCTCTGTGGATGGACTTCACCATGAGCATTACCAATGAAACACTATGTTTTTGCACAAAGCATTCATGGGTTGTCAACATCTTCTTTCCTGATGCTGGGAGGTGCACGGAGAAACCAATAATCTGAGAAATCCTCCTATATCCAAAGACTCTCCCACCAGATGGCGGGTCCACAATGTGCATCATCCAACCACAACCTCTGAGCAGTTCTGAAGGCCTGACGAGAGAATGCCGGTATTTTATTGCCGCCACATCCCGCCCCGCTGTTCTCTTTCCCATCAGTTAAACATCGCATCTGTCAAAGCTCAGCTTAGGTCACCTTGAGTATCCGTTCGAAATTGACGTTTAAAAATAGTAGACAGAAAGTGTGCATACCTTTTTTCACGCAAGTCTCAAGAGAACCTTCCACAAACCAGAGAACCAGAGTGTGTTTTTTATTATGGTTTACATCAACAGGCTGATCTTGGGGACTTCTGTTGGTGTGTGTTTCTGTTACTGGTATTTTTTGGAGGGTGTGTGGGTGTGGGTGTGTGGATGTGTGTGTGTGTGTGTGTGTGTGTGTCTATCGTGGCCTTTGTTTCCTCTGGAGAAAGTAGACAGTAAAACCCATTTGAAAATTTATACACAGTGTCAGGAGCCCAGTTCATTCATCTGAAGACACTCCTGCTGTGTTGGGTAAAATGCCCAGAAATATTCAGGGCTGAGTTAACCACAATTCTCCGCTTCCACGTTGTGCCTGCTGCCATATTTGGAAGCTGTGATTCCTTTGCTCCATGTAGCTGACTCAGAATTTGCATTTGCTTGATACCAGCATTGATTTCCTGTCCCTTTGGGTAGCTGTAATGGATGGAGTGGCCACGAAAAGTTCAGCAGGACAAGTAGTGAGAGTTAGTAAGCTCAGTGGAGCAGTATCAAATGTCAGCCAGTGGCTGCTCAGATGTCAGGGGTGCAGATTCAGATGCTGGAGTCTGGCAGACATATGACCCGTGGGTTGCAATGCATTGTTAGAGAAATGAAGCCTACCCAAGTTACTAGTATGAACTCTTACATATTGCAATTGGCAGCTTCATGCTGGGTCTGCCCTAATCACCTGCCAGCATAAGTTAAGAATGTGATTTCACATTTAATGATATTCCTAGACTAGCAGAAGACTTCTTTGAAGGAGTGGCCTCCTTTTCCAACCCTCTCTGCTTCACAGCAAAATTTTTGTATAGCCAAGAGCCACAAGACTCAAAGTAGACTTCTCAGGAAACAGGATTGCTTCTCAGCAAGAGACAGTGGCTCCCTTCAGAGTCCCACTGGGAAGTGTCTTGAAGTAACCCATCTTTTTCAGACTCAGCTATCCCTGCTGGCTCATTTCCTGCCACAGCTAGGAATTTGGATTACCCAGCAGCTCTCACATGGAAAGCCGCACTTGGGCCACTTAGAGCTTACAAGGATGTTGAGTCACAGGATGCCATCCTTGTCCTGGGACAGGAAGAGTGGAAAACTTTCACCCGTTTTGGGTGGGCAGAACTTCATTAAGAGCAGAAGGTACAGGACATTCTGATGCTGATGCTGAAGGGAGTTTGCCACCATGGTAAAACCTGTAACAATATCAGAAACATTTTCCAGGGTGGACTATGAGCATAACAGAAATGAAAGCTGTGATTTTGGTGGCCTTTGAAGCACTGGTGCTTACCAGCAGCTACCACATAGCTCTTACAATTTTGTCTGCTTTCAGCACTTCTGAGGGCTTGTGTGTGCTGGGGGGTGCAGGATGCAATGCAGAAAGGCAGAGGTGCTGGGAGAGAGAGGTCACAGGAAATTTTTGTTTGCCTTGCTGGGACTCTCAGAAGCCTTTGTCCTGGAGAAAAGCTAACTGCTACTGTGATGTGATAGAGGCAGTGTGCATAAAGGCAGTTCCTGCTTGAGTGAGATGACAGACAACAGTCTCTTTGTTGCCTCATCATAAGTGGCACCAGCCTCAGTCTGTCAGTCTGTTATCAAAGCTTTTTCATGGACTGCAGTTTTGAAGGAAAGCAACAAGTTGCCTCTGCCTTCTTGGGAATGCCCTCCCTAGCATGGTGGCAACACACTGAAAACCTGTGCCAATGACAATCCTGTGCCACTGAATATGAGGAAGGGTGCAGATAAGATGTTAAAACTCAGAAAACTGTTTAAAGTTAACACAACAAAGGAGGCCACTACGTGGACACAAAGAGAAGGGCCACATTTAAAAAGTATATGCTAAGAGAAAGTTGTGTCTGTCAGACTGCTGCCCATAGGGCTGGTACTTCTCTTTCAATCTAGAACAAGTTTGAAGGTTCAGTTTCAAGTCATGTTTTTCCTGTACCTTTTGGTACCACAAACTCCGCATACATTGCACTCTTCACCCAAGTGTCTTCCCCACAACATCCATTCCATTTAATAAAATTGTGTACAGATTGCCATGGTAATCAGTATCCAGATGCCGTTCTAGGTCTCAAAATAAATGGGAAATACATGTCATAACATTTTCGGGCTCACACAAGAGTAGAAAGAACCTCTGGAAAAGAAATCCTGAAACAAAGGGAAAAGCAATATTTTATGACTCTTGGCAGAGAAAATTCCAACTGTACAATAGCCTTTATCCCAGTGTGATAAAGAAGAGAGCAAGAGACAAGGAAAATGGCTAGAGTGTCACAAAAACAGAAAATCTACAGGAGCAGATTGTCTTGAAAACTTCTCACTGCATTTTGCACAAGCCTCAAAACTCTCAGTGCTCTGTTGTATTCATGTCATCTATATAAAATATAAAATATAAAACTTGAAACATTTTTATTTTAACTATTAATATGTTTTTTCATCCCACACTTATATAAGCTTAACCAGCCATCCTGTAGTGTGTGATAAAATTCAGGTTCTGCTGCCCTGTGCAGATGCAAACGTTTGCAGCCATGCTGATGGATGTCTCTCCAGATAGTTTTCAAGAGCAGTGTCTAGACTTGAAGAGTGAGCACAGTGCACTTCTGACTCTGTCGGAGTAATTGCAGTATTTCATAGAGACTCTTGTCTCTTCAAGGCGACAGCAGGACAGTCAGCAAATATCCTTTCTTCTTCTGTAACTCTGCACAGGGCTTTAGATCAAAGGTTGTACAGGGAAAAAAAAGGTTGTATAGGAAAAGGGAGGAAAGTGTCTGAAAGCTGTTGGGAACCGCCTCTACCATTCAGTTGTCAAATTTCCAGCTCTTTGTCACACTTTGTCTTTGCATTTATGTCTGTTTAATGAATTCTTTCTCTTTCTTTTTGCTATTTCTGTGCTGCTTCAGATGATGAGGACAAAGCTAAGCTGAGTCACTGACAGCTAACAGAAGAAATTATATTTCCATCAATATCTATAGAGTCCATAAAGCATAAAAATTCAATGTTTTTTGAAAACAGTCAGGAGTTCCAAAGAATTTGCCCTGCAGATCCTTCTAAACCTGGGAATGTGGATCTGTATCATTTATTAGAGAAGATTTGAAATACCATAAAGCAATAGCTCTTCCCTGAGAGGAAAACTTTGTCCTCCTGCAAAGAGCAAAGATAAAGCATACCGCTTTGGCAGTCCTCTAATGGTTTAAGAATTCAACTTCAATAGCAGATAAATGTCTCAGTTCTTCTGAAAAACATTACTGAGCTCAGAAAGAAATAGGTCCTTTCAGAGTGCAGTTTATCCCACCCAAAGTTGCTCAGGGAAGTCACTGCTGTAAGTGCTCATTTCACCTTGTGGAAAAAGTGCAAAGAAGTATCTTTCATTTTTGGTGTTTTACTCTGTAGCTCTCTGCAGCTGATTCTTAGTGTTTGTCAACATTAAATATTTAAATACAATACAGCTTTTTAGATGAAGAGAGCAAAAGAGATGTTTTGGCAACCTGGCTGGTGAGCAATTACAATCTTTGTTTCAGTCCTTAAAAAAAATAAAACTGGGACATTCATCAAATGACATTCATCACAAAGGAACAAAGTTTATATGTGAAGATTTACACACCTTAATCTCAGCCAGCCACATCCTGATTCTGCAGTAGATGTAGCTTCCTAGCCTTGAAATCAAAGATTTCTCCAGTGTAATTAGGGGCAACTGGGAAGAGTGGTTGTCCTTGGTGGTTTATGCAGCAGACTTGAGTCCTTGTCTTTCTCTTCCCTGTGGAATTCTGGATGGTCATCAGCAGGGTGGAGGTGTCTGAACATCACCTGAGCTTTCCCACTTGTAGCAGTCTTTAGAAATCAACTTATCTGTGCCATTTAAACCAGTCAGCTGTCTTGCCCCAAAAGTTGATGAGCAAAATACTCTCACAGTTTCTCTCATCATAGTATATTTACTAATGTAGCCTCTGTGGTTGATTTACTGTCATGCATAAACTGCACAGGGAAGATCTATGGACAAAAGACCTGCTTTTTAAAGTCATTCCCTGCAAGGGGAAGCCTGCTGATCCTTTCCAAACAGCAGCTGTGAAAGCGGGGCCAGAAAATGGCTGTCACGTTCCTGCTAGCTGAGAGCAGGGCTTGTCCTCTGACTCCTTAATTCCAGTCTGCCAGAGTAATACTACAGAGAAATGTCTTATTCCAGAAGCTGTTCGTGAATTTAATGAGAAGCAACCACAGTCCCAGTAGCCAGCACTGCCTTCCTTAAGGTGATACCCTGGCAGGTTTCCCACGGTAGTTCAGTAGCTTGGCAATTTCTTTTCTAAATTTACAAGCAATCTCCTGTTACATAGTGGGGCCAGCTTCTGGGATATCAAGTGGTTTTTCAGGTGTTGTATTACAGGGGGCTGGAAGCTTTTATTCACCAGGCAATGTACGCAACCAGTGTGTGTTCAGATGACTGTGTCTCCAGTGTTTCTGCTCTAATTTGTTGCTCAGCTTTGCATCTTCCCTTGTCCCTTTCTCTACTTCTGATTCTCACCTATTAAAAAATTAAAACTGTATGGGGAAGAAAAAGGCTTAGCTCAAAGAAGTGATGTCTCGCTCAATTACAAGTCCCATGAGCACTTCAAAGGGACAGTGTTGCAGAAGGTTTTAAAACTGGTGGCACATCCACCTCCAATTTATGACAAGAAAACTCAAAGTGTAAATGTAGTTCGCAGGACTGCAGATCAGTGACTGGTCCAGGGTGATGAAGAGATTCTGGCTCTAAAATGTTTAGGATTGTTCTTGTGTTGTTAGTATCTGTCTAACTGCTTAGTTGAATTAAGCAAAACATCTGAAAATGATCAGTCCCCCCCTGTAAACGTCACTGTTTCATAAAAGAAGACTCTGACTTACCAAAGATTATAATATATACACATGTGTTTTATCTCTGCAAGATGTTTTCAAGAGGTTGAATAAGCCAGTCTATGTGCTGACATGAACTGTAAGCAGAAGATCAGCTTGAAATATTAGGCCAATAATATGGATAATATACATCCAGTTGCACTGCAATCCATCTCGCTGGGTTACTCGGGTCGTGGTTTTGCCAACTGAAGTTAAAGTGCAACATCTGGGATAATCCCACATTTCACATGTTCTTGCTTTGTTTTCTCAGTGCTTTGGAGTTATTTGTAACCTCAAACATTGACGAAGCCCCACCACCACTGTCTTTGAGAGGAAGACATTAACTGGGCTTTTTCCCAACTTGGTCATTCCAGTGCTATCTAAGGGTCAAGAACAGCTGCAGAAAGCTCTCCCTCAAGCTCTGTCTCTACACGGGTGGCAGATTCCTCTGTGAGGGTCAGTGGCTGCCTCAGCGTGTGCTTTGTTTTTACCAAGTCATTGTTTAGAAGAAGACAATTTCATTCAAAGGCCAGATCATCAGTGTTAGGGTTCCACTCCCCATATGCTGCTCACCGTTCCTGTTGTCCTGCTTTTGTTCTGCTACAATTGTGCAGGGTGAATTCTGTGCCCCCACACTATCCTCATTCCAGTTAATAGGAAAGATCAGATAAATCAGTATAGACTGGACTTCATTCTTGGGTACTCTTGCAGATAAGCCTAATTGTGCACTATGTTTTTTTTCACATGAGTTCATGGTAGCAAGCCTGTGAAATAGTTCACGACCTGGCATCCACATTCAGTATATCTGTGGTACTGAGAAAAATGAAGTGTTATACCCATGACCTCTAACATGGTAGATAATTCAGATAAAACTTGTAGTGAGCAGAAAAATCTCATTTGTCATAATTCTGGCACAGACTCCATAGCAGCAGAGAGGCTGATGGGTACAACATGAGCACATTTAAAATCTAATAAATCGTAGCAAGGAAATAGTTGAGTCATGTGTAATTTTCCCCCCACTTTACTGTCAGGAACAGTCTTTATTTCTTAAGCATATCTTATTAATGGGATGTTCAGCAACCAGTTGCAGAAGGAATTTTTAGTTTACCCAGAAAAGCAAGGAGCATTGTAGCATCTTTCCTTGGGTTGGCACTGCTTAAGGTTTCCAGTTACTCTTGCTTTCTAGCAAAGCTCCCTACAGAAATGGGCAAGGTATTTCTGACAGAACTACAGGCTATTTGCAGCCACTTAATGGTTGCTGGTTTGCAATCAACACCGAGCTGATTGAATTAAAGGTATGATTATTCTCCTAATGGATTTAATGTAAAGCTTGTGTGAACAGGTTTACATAAATAAATATCTGGTAATGCCAATCTTAAGTGGTTAGGAAAAGGTTTCAGATCAACAAAAGTAATTTTTAATTTAACCAAGTACTCATTGTAGGTGGTTTTCTGCTCATTTAAAAAGTCAGCTTAAGAATTTGAATAAAGCTTAAGGGGGTCCCATGTGGACAGGTTTCATTAAAGGCAGGGAGGAAGCATTAACTGCTGAAGAATCCACAAAACCATTTGCTTCTGAGGTCACCTCAAAGCAGATTTGGAACAACCAAGATACTTTCTACTACTGTCAGTGTGAAATATTAATCTCATTTAATTCCACTGATCCTTCTGTTAAGATTTCTGCCCTGAATATTTTGGGACTCATGCAAACAGAGCAGCTCCTGGGAAAGTCACTCCACAATAACTCAACAAACTTCTCCAGCTTCTCAGTCAGGGGCTTTTCTGGATTGTTTGTCCATAGAAAGCTTTGATGATTAAACTGAGATGGGATGTCTCCTCAGCTTGGACTATATCATCTGTTCATAGTAAGCATCTTTACATTCTTCTCTTGCTGAGATAATTGTTATTTCAATAATTTACATTAACAGACTGGGAAGCAAAACAGTCCTCACGCCTTCCCTGGTGTTGCTGATAAGTCCATCTGGAACTTCATGAAAAGATTTTGTACTTGGAGGAGTTTCCTAGGTCCGTTTTAGAAATTCAAGTGAATCTACAGATTGACTCTTACCAGCTCCATAACTCAGTGAAGAGTTACCACTGAAGCAAAGTGTGTTACTGCAGGGGCAGAAGGACTTGTCCAGCATTGAGTCTTTATTGTGTAATGCCTCATGTACCACAGCTGACCCTAGACCCTAGCAGCCACTGTTTGTTGGGCACCTGGATAATGTGGGACATGCCTGGGTTGGCCCAAGCATGGGAAGAGAACAGATCTGTATATAGCCACAAACCAGGCCAGTTACAGAAGAAAGGTTTGAACTATAACTCACTAAATTCCCACCTCAGCAGAACAGTCCCTTGGATTGATGTTGCCACTCCCAAGCATCATGCAACAGCATGAGCCGTTTGTGACCTATCATAGGCAGACAGGGATAAGGAACAAACACACCAAGGACTCCTCAGTAGTAAAACTGACCTAAGATAAAACATGTTAAAAGGGTGTGTGCTATTGGTGTTGGTATGTCTCAGCACTTGTGTCATCCATGGATTGGTTGGCAGGAGGAACCATCTTTTCCTCTGGACTCAGTAATATTTGAGAGTCCCGTATGGGCATGAAGGAGTCATGAGTGTTATTGACAAAAGTAAAAGAAGACCATAATTATTTGTATGGGTGCAAAGAGGATGTTATGTAGCAGTTACTAAGGAAGCTCCATCTCCAATGGCAGTGGTGGATCAGGGAAAGCCCTAAGCCTGTCCATCTGTCTATCACTCAGAATTAATGGTAATGCAGACAGCATGGGCTGGGCAATTCTTTCCCCTCAGTCCCTTACAGAAGTCTGAGAGCAGAGGTCACTTTTTTTGGTTAATAGTTGTAGATGGATTTCCAGTCCCTTTCTGTACCTGTCTGTGTTTATGTCAGATTCCTTCTGCCCCAGTCTGGGCTTCTGTCCTGTCCCCTGATGGTGAATTTTCTGGGGCTGCATCACCCTCCACTTCTGCAGGAACACAGAGTTTCATTTCCCTGAGCTGCCACAACAGCCTAAGCTTTGAAGGAAAAAACCCATGATTTTTAAAAAGAGAGGAGGAAGAGTAAGAAACTTGAACTGGAGAAGCAATGATATGATTTAACAACCAGCAGCTTTTCCCTATTTGGTGTCCCAAAAATTTTAGGAGTAGATGAAAACCACAGCATGCAGGTGATCAAACGGAGTAGTTTGCCTCCTAAATCAATGTAGGGAAGAAGGACTAGCTGGCATTTGTCACGCCCGCCAATTTGGTTGAAGTGGAATTTGAACCACGCTGCTGGAGATATTGGACAGTTTTCTTTCATCTGGTTGTGGGTCGTGTCACATGGTCACCATATGTGTTGTTCCCCAGCACGCACACACACACCTCTCACTCTGCACAGCTGTAAAAACAAACATCAGCTGCCTTTTTTCAATCCAGGAGCGTTTCAGCTCTGGAAGCAGTGGAAACCCCTTTTCTAACAGGATTTCACATTGCAGATTATCTTTAATCCGATTCATCTCTGACTGATACACTTTTTGGAAGCCTGTGACCCATCTGCAGAGTTTGCTAGATGGAAACTTCTGTCAGCTGTGCTGAAACCGCGTTCTCTGCTGGGCTGTAATAACAAGGAAAATCCTGTAATGATCTTCCTCAACCATTGAAGGGCTTTGTTGTGGTCATGAACAAATCTGAATTTATGGCAAGAGCATTAGGTTGTATACAAGGAATAAATTTTACTGGACCTATTGAAGTCATGCATATTAAATTGGGCTCTTCTCATTTCTTCTAGAAATAAATGCCAGAAAAATATGTTTTTGTTGTTGCTGTTTTTAAAGTAGTGCTTAGCCTTAGGATTGCACCAAAAACCCAGAAAGCCCCAGGCAAAATGTTCTGTCACAATGCAAAGAAATGGAGATCATTCTAATCCCTCAGAAAGAAGGAGGAGCCAGTCACAAACTGCTGTCTTGTCCTAGTATCTCTAGGAAAGGAAAGAGATCAGTGCCACAGTACAGCACTGAGAGAAGGGCTGGAATGTTGGAGAATGCTGCTTGATTCAGACCATTGTGGGATGTAAAATGCAACAAATGTTTTGAGGGGTCTTTTTTTTTTTTTTTGAGAGTACAGCCAGCTACCCCAAAAAGAAACCTGACCCAAAAAGTGAAAAATACTGTGGCTAGAAGTTTCCAGTCATGTTATAGCCCAAGCCTGGGCTGATGGATGAGGTAAGATGCTGTTGGGCAGGAACAGAAGCGGTCTGTGCTGTTGTGCAGTGGCCACAGTAACTCTGCTTATAGCCCACTGGCTGAGTTCAGAGGCAGCTTCATTCCTTACTGGTGTTTCCAGACTGGGTATGGGATTCCTCCTGCCTTCAGTGGGCCTGTGAGTAAAACCACAGCAGCTGTGGGAGTGCTGGGGAAGGAAGCAGTGCCAGTAAATGACACATTTCCCTCTGCCTGATACCCCTGAAACCTCCTGTTTTCCAGCAAGATATTCTAGCAGGAGGCAGGGAAGGCAGAAGCATTTGTCCTGAGATGCCACAGTCCCTTTCAGATCTTCTAAAGGCCAGAATTTTCTTTATGTTTTTTATTCCTGTTGCCATTTAACACTGACTGTTCCTTCTTTAGCCACATTAGCCATGCAAACACCCTTGCTTCCAAATGTTGGCTTTATAGCCATGTTTTTAAGCCATCCTTATGACCACAAAATTTTAGACTTCTGGTAGTAGAGATGACTTGTGTCTCTGATACTGTTTTCTCTTCATCTTCTTACGGAGGTGAACTCTGTGAGAGCATTGGACTCCTTGTTTCGGTAGGTTTTGTTAAAATGATGTATGGGGTTTGTGTGTGCAGGAGGGTGTACACACATCTGCTGATTTATGTTTGCCTTCGAAAAGGCCCCCCAGTTCAAAACCACCCAAAACTGCTGACTTCCAAAAAACAGCATGTAATCGATGGATTTCCTCATGGTTTGGAAGGGATGGGGACTGGGGGTCCTTGGCAACAGGGCTGAACTCATGCTGCTGGATTTTGTCTTACTACTTCTGTTTGTCTAAAAGGGAAGCCCACAAACCTCAGACAAGCTCTAGCACTGAGCAAGCTGCTGTACAAACCCAAGCAGAGATAACTGTGCCCAGATGAGCTGGAAACATGATAGTGACATCGACCTTATTACTAGTTCATTGTATCTTGACTTCAGAGATTTTCTTGCAAGCCACAATCATATTTCTACTTAAATTTTTGTTTTCTTTATAATGACATAAGATAGCAATGGGTAAAAACAGTGAACATTTTAAAATGAAAATGTGATTTGAAAAAAGTTCTTCCATAGAAAACAAATACTGGAAAACATAAAGTGTAACAGAGAGAATAATGGCATAAGGGAATTCAGCAGTTTATTGCAGAACTGTGCTAACAACCTAAGAATTCAATTTTTAACAACCACAACATTTAGACTTCAAGAGACACTCTTGGTGTGATTATTTATCCTGCTTCTAACAATCTCAGGGACTATGGGAGTCTTCTAGAGGGTAAAAGTTTCACCTACAGAGTAAATCACAGGCAAGGCAGGCAATACCATTTATACTGGAGGAGCAGAAGCTCAGAGACATTAAAGGTGAGACATCTGAAAGTGCTCAAACAATACCCCCTTTGAAATATTCTTTGACACCATCAGAGTTAGGACAAGTAACATACCCTTTGAAGATACCACTTAAAATGCTTTCCAAAATCTGCCAGTAATTTAAACCTCTTCTGTCCCTATCTCAGAGTACAGAATCCATCCCTTCCCTCTCTGGCAGCATCAGCAAGGCAGGAGCTACTTTCTCTGTCCCATTCCCAAGGCCATGGCCCACGGCACTACACTTTACTGCCCTGTAAAAAGCCCAGTAAGTTTCTTTCAGAGCAAGGTTTAGGATCCTCAGGCCAGCAGATGTGCTATCCCTTTTGCAGCATCGGGCAGTGAGATCCTCCAGGGTGGTGGCTGGAGGATGGTGGGACCCGGTCCTGCTGACACAGAGGCCTCCAGCTGGCAGCAGTTCAGAACCAACATATTTGGCTTTTGTGTAATTACCCCTTTGTTCCAGGGATATCTCAAAGCTGGAATGGCATGGGAAGCCTTCTTCCCCGGCTGCCTCCCTCCCCCAGCCCATCTGAGGAGGGCTTTGCATTCTTTGGTTGCTAAAGTGCTGCATGGATGTGTGTGTGCAGATATTCCTGTGCTAACAGATATGTCAGGAAAGGAACCTCCTGTTAAGTTAAAATGCAACCGGGAGAGGCTTCCCTGCAAGATCGTGTATGTTTTCCTTAAGATAAGGCTTTAGAGGGATAATATCATTCCCTGCAAAAAGATTTTTCAGCTCCCATGACACCTGAAGCAAACAAATGTCTTGTGGCCCAGCATTGATAGATGAAACATTAAAAGCAATTTGATATCCTCTCCAAGGCTAAAAGGAAAGAGCCTTCTCACATGCTGTACTGAGGGAGTCATGATGAAGGAATTTTCTTCTTCCAGCTCTGGGATTCATTCTGCTGTCTTCCATTTATGTAATTTTGCTGTTGTGGAGGGAGTTGCACCATTGAGAACATGAAGAGAATGAAGCTTTCTGTTGTGAAAAATGTTCACTCAAAAGAATTTAAAATTTCCTCAGACACAGAGAAATCACTTCGATGTCAACCTTCTGCTCTTTTTCCCCTCTCTGATTGTTAGTAGTTCCCCACATCCATTTATCTCCTGTCTTCAGTCACTCCATGCTCCTAGGCTTGACTTGTTTCTCCTTTGTGGGAAGAGAGCCTCAGGCAGAGATTCTTGTTCATCTCCTCCTATCACTACTGCGTTTGTAGATGTGTGTCATGCCAATTCATCTGTTTCTATGGATATATGAAGTGTTTGGAAATGGCCTCCAACTCCTAAAGCTTTACTTGTGTACTCTACTCCCTAGACTGCTCTTGTTCCTATCACCATGAATATCTTCTGCTCTGCTTCCCTGAACTTTCCAGTCCCTGAAGTCACTGAAGCCCTCTTTTCTGGTTATCCAGACTCAAAAGATCATTGAGTTCTCTCAGACAACCCTCATAACTCTTCCTACGTTGCAGGATCTGGCCAAAGCACTGTTCCTGGGTGAAAGAGCACCTCTGCTTAATTAAATGTTTGATTAAATAATGGAACTTCTTGCCATGTGATTCCATAGAAGTAAAAGTTTTGTATAAGAGCAAAAATTTTGGGCAAAATTCATGGAAGAAAAATCCACCAAGTCCTTTTAAATCCAAAGACATTATCACTAGCTCCAGAATCACCCGGACTTATGATTTCTGATATTTGGAGTAATGTTTTAGAAAATCAGGACTGTGTTTGTTCTGTTCCTGTGTTTGTTTTGTAGCTCTCTGTACATGGATGCCGTGGGTGAAAGCACCATTGGTAGATTGGCATCAGGCCTGAGCAGCTCCAGGTGCGACATCCACTTGCACATCCTTTTGCAATGATCCTGCCCAAATCCTGCTCTTGCTCTCTTTACCCCACTGACTTTCAATCTCATCTATCAGTGTGTTGCAAGAATCTTCTTTCCCTATAGCTCTTCCAGCTTTCTGCTTCTGCTTTTCTTCTTTCCTTCCCACTCAATCTCTCCCCCACGTAGTGCTTAATAGTTGGGGGAGAAAACAATTCCTTATCATGTAAATCTGCAAAACCTCTTAGGGTTCAAGACAATTTACATCACAGAGGCCGCACACCTTAAAGCAATCCCGACCCCTCCGGGGGGAGCTTATGGAGGAAGTTACTCATTTTGTGGTTCAGTCAGTTTGCCCAATGATTTCACATTTCAATCCACAGTTTGCTAACCTCTCCTTTGGAAACGCTGATGAAAATCTTGTGGCGTTCAGTTTGGGGTTTCTGGATCGCAGTCTCTGCAGGTGACTTTTACTTTTCAGGCTGTTTGGCTGCTCCTTTTCCCCGGGGGCCGTACTCCTGCCTCCCCAGAAGCCAGTTGTGCAACACAGGGTGCAGTGATTTACAGTCTGCCTTTGCACTGACTCACTCAGGGCTGGATTCAGGGCCGAGGTGCAGGACACTCCTCCCTGTTTGCCAGGGAAGCCAATCCTTTCCTACACACAGTTGCAATGCCTCTGAGGGAGGACTGATAAAAATCATTGCATTGTTCTTCCCACTTAGGGATCCCTAAGGACTGTGTGTTGGGGAGGAGCTCCTGAAGGTATCTTTTACCAGTGAGCAAAGCTACTAAAATAAAAGAGCCATGGAAGCCTCTGCCTAAAGCTCAAATTGAAGCTTGGAGGCAATTAAATGTTTGCTTTTGTTTTCTTGCTGTTCACAATACTGTGGGATGAGGAGAGGGGTCAGTCAGTTAAATGTACACTTGAGTCCTCTTTATTCCATTTTATTTTCTTTATGCTTTCATTTTGTTTCCTAATTTGTGGCAGGAGCTTTCTGGAACTGGAGTTGTTCTATTATTTTCTCAGGGTACAGTCTGGACCTCTAAAACTTTCTCAGTGTAGCTAATACCTGTTGATGTTGATTCAAACCTACAGACCAGTTCTTAATGGATAGTCTGTTATATTTCTTATAAACACAGGTAATTTTCATTCAGATGATTTTAAAAAATTACACTAATACAGACATCAGTAATTATGTTGAGGTCAACTTTCACCTGAAATATCTTACAGCCAGAGTTCAGGATACAGGTTCTGTATCCTACTCATAGTCTGCATATTAGATCTATCAAAGAGTCTACTAGGAATTCAGCTACTAAACATTTGAGAAGTGTAACCTGGCATTAGGAGATCTTTTCAAGAATAGCCAGTTCACAGGGAAGGTCTGGAACACTTTATTGGGGGAAATTGTGCTTGCTAAAAACCTCCAAGGGTTCAAAGGATAACTGGACAAGTCCATGGGGAAAAAAAATCTAACAAGAGCTATAAAATACAAAGCAACCAAGCCTGATTCAGGAAATTCTTGCAGGCTGGGGGGTTACAGAAGTGTTGCTGTTTATGTTCTCTGTTCTTATTATTTTCCTCAAGAAGTCTATTGTTCCCATTTAGAACTGTCACCCTTCACTCCCATCCCTACAAAACCTGAGTGGTACTTTACAAAGAAAGTTTAAAGAAGAAGAAACTGAGGAGAAATAAGCAATTACAGAGATAATAAATTAAAGAATGGGTCAAAATACTATTTAAAAAAAACCCAAAACCCTAAGAACAGGAATGCAGAGAAGGATGCTGAAGGGGACACTTCATATGCAGCAGCAATCACTTCCTGACATTGTGCAAGGAGCTACAGCAACAATCTAAGGCTAGAGACGGGTGGGACTTCATAGAAAACACTGGTCTGACAAGACAACTCTTCTGGGCCATGCTGCTGAGCTCATTGTCACAAATATTTTGTGAGATTCCAGACTTCAAACCCATTTTACTGGAGGGGAGATGTAGCTGCAGGACATTGTGAGTGAATAATCTGTTTCAACTTCATGACTCATAGATTGGTTTCTGCCTTGTTTGTTTTTTTTTTTCCTTCTGCTTTTCCTAGAAGATGAGCTTTTGTCTGATACCAGTTCAAAAGTGATTTAACTTCAGTTTAGTAAAGACTGACCTCATCCTATATTTGTCCAGCACTGGTTGCTGAATTAAAGACCCCTTATTCTGAACATATTCATATGTGATATTCATTACAGACATCTCTTAGCCTAGAGCAGGAACCTCATTATTGGCAGGAAAAGTATTTCAGGGAGCTTTCAGGGAGCCATTTTCAGAAGAAATATTTGCCTAAAACTTATTATCTGCTTAATGTCTTTTTTGTCCATCTGCCTGTGTCCTGGGTTTGAAAACACAGCCCTGAAAGTAGGTCTTTATGTGGCCCTTTTGATGTGTGCTGCTGACCTGTGAGCCTCACCTCTTGCAAGGAAGGGCTCCCTGCACCTGCACTCCTGGCAGACCTGTTCCCTAGGTGAGGGAAGCCAAAGGAAAGGCACCAGACCTTGCACATGCAGCTGGTTTGTCCCAGCACTCTTCAGTGGGCAGCTTTGCAGGTAGTGGGGGCATGACCCAGCTGGAGAGACCTAAGGCTCTACTGCAAGGCTGGGAGAAGGGTGAGTGTTGTTCTTGCACTCAGTCGAGCCAGCACTGGATAGGAGCTGTGTGAGAGAGTGCTGGGGGATGCAGCTGGGCCATGCTGGCCTGAAGGCAGTGCCTGTGGCTCTGGTAGACTGGGAACAAAAGGATGAGCTGAGCATGGATAAATCAGGAGAGCAATGCTACCTGCCTTCCCTTTCCACCCATGCTTGGAAGTCTGTAGCTAAGCAAAACCATGAAAACTCCTGACTGAGGCCAAAGCAAAACAAATTAAATGTGGAGCAAAACAAATTAAAAGCAATGGAAGGCAGATGAGTCACTTCTTTTGAGGGATGTCATAGTGTGGTGGTTCCCAACATGGAGTGCCAGCAGCGAGTCAAATTGGACAAATCTCCCAAACCGTAGATCTAAGTTTTGAATGGCTGTGAAGTGTTGCTGGGTGTGCAGAGAATGTGTTGCAGGTGAGGATGAGGTCCACATCTGACTGCTCTCTTCATATCTGGGCACTGAAGTGCAGAGCATAATAGGCTGTAGTGCCTGTCCACTACTGCTTTTAAATTAGGATTCCTCTGTTCTTTCCCATTGTCCTCAATTAACCCTATAGGCCAAAAAAAAAAAAAAAAGTAGAGCTGTTTCGGGATACAGGTAGGAACAACCTAAATGGAAAAGAAGTCAAGGAAGCCAAATTAGAAATAGAGAGCTTTGGAATTTCAGCCAAGTTCCAGAGAAATCCCTGGCAAAAGGTTTGGTATTGGCTCCTTTAGAAAGATCTGAATATCTTGAAGATGAAAAGTCTGTAAAAGTAATCCAGAATATCTTGGTGCAGAGCAAGGTGACAAAATGAAGGATGCATCACTCTGTAATTACCTCATCAAAGTGCTTTCAGATGACTGTGGCCTTAGTCGCACTTCCAAAGCCAAAGGAGGGATTAGGAGCTCTGTTTGCTTGGGTTTTGTGCAGCAGGAAGAGTCTCTGCCCTGCAAATCTACTATATAGGGACTGAACTTCTATATGAGGGCTGAGGCAAGGTCAGGCCAATACCAGGCAAGATTCTCCCAACCAGAGGGAGCAAAACCAGACCCTCTCATGGGAGAAGCTGAATTATGCAACAGGGACCTGTGAGAAGGTTCTGAAATTGAATCCCTGAGACTTTTGCTCATCAGCCTTAGAAAAACACTTGTGTTGGAAGGCTCCGCATGTAATTGCTGGGGAAACTTGATCAGAGCAGACAGGAGATTCCCAGCCTCTGGCTAAACTGTTGGCTTTACTCAGTGGTTTCTATCAGCCAGTGTACTTCTCAGAAAGTTCCTTTCAGGTGCATCTTTCCTGAAAGATTAAATGCCTCTGTGCAGATTACATTGCTGGGGATTAATTGCCCCCTGAGGCAGAACAACTGATCTCTTAGGCCCTGTGCACAGAATGCAAACCATGTATAAAGCAGGAAGCAGAGAGTGTTTGCTACATAAAACAATAGGGAAACATATTATTTAAGGATAATCTAATCTCTTAAGGAAGAGAAATAGGGAAGGAGTGCAGAGCAAAATCTGTCCAAGGCAATAAGAAATAAATGATCTTAAAGACACCCATATTCCAGTTGCTGCAGGAATTTGGGCTTAATCCAACTCCACTAAAGTTAATTGAAAATTTGTGAATGTTGCATCCTCCATGCTGCAAGAAGTGAAAAGCTGTTTGAAAGATGGGAGACGAGTGGGAGTAAAGGTTGGTGAAAATAGAGAAGCCTGAACTAAGAAAGTTTTCAAACTTTAGGAGACTGAAAGGGTCTGGAATTGAGGATACCAGTTTGGACTGTTACCAAGAGAGAGTAATTGCCTCAATATTTTGATCATAATCTTACTTCCAAGTCTGGTGTGCCTGCCCTCCCTTTCCCAAATTTATTTAGGTTTACTGAGAGCAGCTTCCTAGATCCCATCTGTTAAGTGGCCAAATCCACTTTTGTGCAAACCCTCGGGCAGCTCTGTGTAGTATTTCAGTCTTGGTAGGTGCTTCAGGTGCCCTGTCCCATAGGGTGCATCAGGCTGTTTCTGCGTGGGACTGCCTGAGCCCCTTTACCCCATCAGATGGGGAGGTAAACCCAGAAAAGGCTCTGCCCGTAGGACAGAGATCCATGGGCAGGAAGATGGGAGCAGATGTGTTAGATGATATCAAGAGTTCACTCACAGATTAAATAAACCACCGTGATAATACGGCAGGACTTGTGGTTCTGGCAGACAGCACACTGCTCACATGACACTGAGTCACTTCGGGGGGTGTTTTCTGCCCGTTCATTTACCTCTCATTTAGCGCTGCCTGTGAGTAAATAGTGAAATGGGATTCTCAGGGTGTGATCTTTACAAAGGACACTGAAACACTTCCTCCGGAGAGCCCTGATTGGAGACAACTGGGCCTAGAGGGGGAGGGAGTGTCCTGTTTGAACTTCTTGGTGAAAAATGCAGATTCAGTGCCACCAAACTGTAAATTAACTTCATTTTCTGTTGTAGAAGGGAAAAAAAAAAAGGAGAAGTCAAAACAGTTCTTTTTCTTTCCAAATTGAATGCGTGCGTTTTCCCATGTGAAGAGACTTCTCATGTCAAAGATTATTTTTTATTTCTTGTTTGAAATCTTGCAGTGGAAAAGAAAATATTTTAGCTGATTTTTTCCCCATTTCATCAGATACTTGAGAAAGTAATTTCAGATCAAGTCAACATTTTATTTCAATATTTAATTTGGAAGAGGCAGGAAACTGAAATACCCACCATTCCAAGAGTTCAGATTAGAGCACAAATATTCTATTTCCATGGAGCTCCCACTCCTCATCCCAGGAGTCCAGAGTCCTCTGTACAGTTCCTGTGGAGGACAGGATAAGCACCTGGCCAGTGCACTGAAAAATGAGTGTCTGGTGCCCTCTACGGGTCCATCAAACCGGTGGGCCTGAGTCTGACCCCCGAATTCCAGTTTTTATGCCTGAAAATCAGATTTAGGAGATTGTGAATTAAACAGATTACCCCTCTGAACACGAAAAATAGATGAATGATTTGCAATTTCTTCTTGAAACAAAATTTGGAACTGAGTTTTAAAAATGTGTCTTTCGCCCCAGAATGCAGAATCATTATTTGGATGTTCCTCTTAAACTAGACCTGTACAGAAGGTGCAAAGTGCCTCTATCTGCATGCCTGAGCTGGCTTAATTTCCTCAGTTTGGGCAGAGCCAGGGACAAACCCAGCTTTCCAAGCAGGCTGTGCCCAGGGGCAGCCTTTTGAATTTAGCAGCTGGAGTTGTGTCTGTGCTGGCTGCAGTGCTGGGAGCCCCCGAGAGCTGCTTCAACCTGACAGTCTAGGAATAGCTCTGGTTTGCAGTAAAATACCTGGGACAGAGGGAGCTGAGAGATACCGAGGGAGTCCTTAGGGTTTTTTTGCAAACCAATTTACAAAAGTGCCAGAAATAACATGGAGTGCTGGCTGGGATGAGAGCAATTTTTGGGACTGAGACTTCCTGTGCAGTGCTGATAAAATAAACTCTACTTACCTTTCCCTGCTTCTGTACACCAATGCGGCTTGTTACAAAGTTCATCTCTCCCAGCCCTTCTTTCTCATTTATTTCCTCCAGTGAATATGGAGCTGGCATGGGAAATTTAATGGGCAGGCTGGAAAACTGCTCTCTCTATGCTCAGATCTGGCAAAGCCCAAATTACAAGCAAGTATAAAATCTTTGTTCAGATTTTGAGTTGTGGGTCTAAGACCTGTGAACCTCACTGGTTCCCAGCCTCACTCAGGGTCAGTGGGACAACCAGGCTGTTCCATAACATGGGTTGTGGAAAGATAATGAATAGGAAGCCAAGGGCAGAGTGTGAACCTGAGCTTGGGCAGGAGAAGGGACAAAACAGTGACAGTGACAGTGGTGGGCCCAGTGTCTCTTGCAGGCAGAGGGTTCCCTGACTGGGCTGATGGTAGCTGCTCTTTTCTGACTGAGTTGTAGCAAACCTTTCACAGCAAAGTGACCCAAATCCCCAAACTCTTGATGGCATCTAAGCTCTGTCAGCATATGGGAATCCCATTGAATGTCTGTGGCTGCAGCTCATCTTCATGTTGCCAGCAGCAACTTCCCATCATCCCGTGCTTTGCCAGCACCAGTCCTGAATGGAAGAGATTGTATATTCACTTAGAATTGAATTTTTTAATTTGACAGAAAGCAAGAGAAGTCCATATAGAGTCAAACTTACAGGGCCTGATTGATTTGAAAAGAGAGGGAAGGGAAAAAAGTCTTAGGTGCGGTTTACCTTGTAAAGTATGTGTTTCCCTGCTGGTAAGGTATGTATATGAGTTTCCCTCCAATTCAAAGCAAGCTCTGTTCATCTCTTAAGCGCCTGTGTTGCCAGGATGGGCACTTTAGGAGAGAGCAATCCATTCTGTGAGAGGTAGCAAGGAAGAGTGAGGCTGCAATGTGCAGCTGACCAGAGACATTTCCCCGTCGCCAGTCTCTGGGTCAGATGGTGTGGCTCAGTGCTGGGCTCCTTCAGCAGTGCACAGACCTCAGTGCCTGGAATGGTTTGCAAATGATTTAATCAGATCCCTCATGTGTCACTGACTGATGGATCCTACCTTCTGCTGACCTGAATCATACGAGAATTCACCACTTCCCGTAGTAGTTTGTCCTAAAATTAATCATCTTCTCTGTTCAAAATGTGTCTTTTATTTCTCAGTTTCTGGCTTTGCCTTTCAGGAACAGACTGTAACTATGCCTTTCTCTGCTGCCTGAAAGGGTCTATTCACCTGAGCTGTTTTCACTTGGTGAAGATTTTTTTTTTTTCTAATTGACTCCTCTTAATACATTTTGATAACCAATCAGGCTGTAAATTAATTGTTAAGAAGGGTTTTGTCTGTCCCATTACCTCTGCTATTGTGTTTTACCCTCCCAAAAAAAAGTCTCCAAACTGATATGCATTTTAATTATTCACACAAGAATTGGTCTTGGTATTGTACCAACACCACACAAAGAGAGAACCACTTGCCTTCATGGCTGTCTGTTCCTCTGTTGATCTAGTCAGGTGAAAGTGATATATTTAGTTTCTTTCTGTTTTGTCAGTGCATTCTCTCTAGACTCTTCTATAGATCTCAAATAACTAACCTTTGCCTGAAACATGCCTTTACTGATGTATTGTAATGGGAGTTTGTATGTGGAATGTTGCACTATGCACAGCCAAATACATACCCGGAGTTTGCACATTGCATTTGCCAACCATGTCTCCAACTGATTGCAGGTTTGCTTATCAAACTCTCTTTTCCATAAAACATTCTTGATTTGCGTTAGTTTTATTTTCAGACTTCTGTTCTTTCTTTGCCTTTCAGCTGAATCATCTATCAACTTCTCCATTCTTTCTCTGTGTGCTGATTTCAGCCTCCCTGGATGAAAACTGGCAGGGTAAGCCACTTTTTCTTTCTGAAACTCCCCCTGTGTTTACCATGTCAATCCTCTTGAATTTCCTAGCTTTTTAGGACATGCTAATCATGTAATGACATTTGGTTAAGTCTTTGGGAGTTTACATGTGCACATAGACAGTGAAGAGGTGAATCCTCCTTCTCCGTATTTCTGTGCTCCTTCTGAAGTGCTCCAAATCCAGAGCTAAACTACTTACTGAATATTTTTTCTTTTCTCAGTTGTCTCTTATCAGCAATTTTACACTCTGCAGTCAGGTAACAGACAATTGTTAGAAATTCTCTAATCACATTCTTGCTTAAGCATTTGCCTTTGGCTTCTAATCTGCCAGCATTTACTTTCCTGATTTCTTTTGCCTCCTTATCAGTTACCTGCAGTTCACAGCTTCTAACTGATATTTAATGCTGATATTCTTTCTTCTAAAAATGGCTTCATGTAGCTATTTCTATTACTGCTGGGTTTTTGTCTGAATTTGGCTTTTAGCCAAAACTGGCCTTGTTCCTTGATTGGGAAATTAGTGGTTTATTAAAATATAAATAAATAGAGAGGAGGAGTTGGTTAATGATGCAAAAATTGGCTGAAATAGTGATCCCCTTAAAAAATAAATCCTGTGCCAACAAAAATATGTGGAGTCGGGTCAGAAAGACCCAGTCTTAATAACTGTGTTAGGAGAATGTGAACATGCAGAGATAAGAAGTTACTGCACATCCCAGGTTGTTTAGGGAATAGCTTAATAAACATAAGCCTTTGACGGGAGGCAGTGAAAGAGCAGAGGAAAGCAGCATAGTCCATCTTCAAGTGCAATAAAAGAATTGCAAATGTTGCAATTGCAACAACTGATCTGTTCCAGGCCTGCCATGCTTGAAGTGGATCTTCATGACAGATTTTTACTTTTATTTTAATAATGCAAATCAACAGCACAGGTTTATAAACAGTTCATCTTGTCTGGCAAACCTGTACTTTATCAGAGTATTTGGATTTTAGGGAAGTGTAAAATCACAGTGTCTTGCAATGAAACCTGCTTAGGTAAGCAATGCTGGGCTCAAAATGCTCTCTATGGGAGCAATGAAAATAAACAGCTTTAAGATGCAGGCAGGATTTTTTTGTGGGTCACAGAAGAGATCAGTATAGATCCAGGTTCTTGATTTGCAGAGCTGGTTTTAAAAGAAACAAAAAATTTTCAAGATCATTATGTGTTCTTGGTCATGAATTCTGCTGCAGTCTTCAGCTGGGAGATGGGATCATGGTCATTAAAGACAGACACGTTAGTAAAAAGAAAAACAACACAGAAGGGAGAGAAGCAGGAAAGTAAGGAAGCAGGCTGCAGAGAAAATAAATCTGAGACCAATCTATTTAGTAGGAAGCATAGGGAAAATAAACTTATGCAGAAGCAAGACTGGTGGAAACAGGGGTGTTTCCAGAGGGATCATTCTGGCACACAAAATGATCCAAGGGATGCAAAGAAAACCCCCATAACTAAAGTTTTGAGGCTGCTTGTGCAAAAGGCATCATCTTATGGAGTAAGGCAGTAATCAGCTCTTCTGATCTTGAAGGTTTTTTCTGAGCTTGACAATTCTGTGAATCTGTTATGGCTGTATTGGCATTAGGACCAAACACAAAATTCCTGACCTTGGCAAATTGGAGACAGTTCAGAGAAGAGCAAGGAAAAAAAAACTATTAAAGGAGCAAATTTGTTGTTTTACATGACTAACAGCCCATGCTGAGTCCAGTAGAGTTACTGTGTGTTCATACACTGAGTGACTGAGACCAGAGCCTGGAGCTCTCCTTGTGAGTCTTTAGATCCATGCACAGAAGACCTGTGTGGGCCCATTTAGCTGTTCCTTTCTGTCCTGGGCCAGTGTTACAGTCAGTGAACCTGAAATATAGACAACAAAGAGAACAGAAATATAGGCAACAAAGGCTATCCCATGGGAAAGTTTCCTGACAGCATGATGCATTCAGGGGATGGATGTTCCTGGAAATGAAGGAGTAAGGAGTAAATCCATCATGAGCTTTCTGAGTTACCAGGATAGGTTGGTGGATCTGTTCCCTCTATTTCAGTAAGCTGTGCCTAGGCACTGCTCGAGCTGCAGGTCCCTAGGGAGGCTGGTGGTTTGTACTCCCTGACTGCTGTGCAAGGGCTGGAGAGTCAGTCTGGAGTGGCCTGACAGGCAGGAAACAAGACTGAGTTTTATAATCCCTCAAGACAGCAAGTACTTATTTCTGACCTACACCTGCTTTCCTGATTTTGTTACATCTGATTACCTGTTCATGCTGCACTGTATCGTTACTCTTAGCCTGGGACAGCTCAGGATGTTCTTCTGTCCTAGCCAGAGTTGCCAACGTTGTGCCCCACAGCTGATGTCTGACTTAAGCAGGGGTTTATAGAATTTCTTCAGAGTCTTTCAACTCTACTGTGTCACAGTGGGCCATCAGAGATGGCTTTGAATTTGCTGTTGACTGACACATGCCCAGATTTTCTGAAGAGCAGAGGAGAATATGGCAACACTCTGGGATCTCAGTTGTGGAGATCTCATCATGCCCTTCTGTGCCAGCCAAGACTCAGAGGCATTGCAAGAAGGATTGACCAGACCATTTGCCATGACAGCTATAAATTTTCCTGTCTTTTCAGGCAGACAAAAGAGCAGTGACAACTGTATTGTAGGCATTTGCTTTTGTGTGCAGTCGGATGTTGCCTTCATTCCAGACACACTGAATTCCTCTCCCCAGGGCTGGTGCTCAGCACTCATGCCTTTCCAAGGCAGCACATTGCCAGGGTAGCAGTTTCTTTACCCATGTCAGTACAACATTGTCAACTGCCTTTATGCGCTTGCCACCAAGGCCTTCCTTCCCCTGCTGCTGGCATTCGGCCTGCTTAAGCAACTAGTAATGATCAGAACATTTCTGAGTGTGTGTACAACCAACAAATGATTGTTAGAAGATGACAGATTGCAGGCCAGCAGCTCTGTGATTTTTTGTCCCATGAGAATGGCTGCAATGGACCAGACCACAGTTCCATCACTCCCAGGATTATGTTTCCAGTCGTGGCTCAGAGGAGGGAGCTAGTAAAGGATATGAGAAAAGGTTGAGTGTGTAATACAGCTCTCCTCAATGCATTCCTGACCTCCAACTGTTATCATTTTGATCTTGCTAAGGCAGGCACAGGCTGATGGCAACCTCTGTGGATTTCTCTT
Organism: Irena cyanogastra; assembly: GCA_013397155.1. Taxonomy (NCBI): domain Eukaryota; kingdom Metazoa; phylum Chordata; class Aves; order Passeriformes; family Irenidae; genus Irena; species Irena cyanogastra. Next base: position 96,737 of record VWZV01011366.1, on the reverse strand, counting down.
CTATAAAGTTTTTCCCCTCCTCTTGAGGCTCTGTAAATTCCCAGTGTCTGCAATGCCTTGTAGTACTCCTTAGTTCTTCTCATCTTCTGTATGCAGAGACACCTTTTTTGAAATTTTTCTCTTTGCCTCTATTAATGACATTTACTATCCTTTAGTGTTTGTAGTGTTGTACTCCACTGGGTAACAAGTTAGAGTGACACACCAGTGACATGCACCTGCACAGGAATCTACTCTGGGGTATCAATGTTTACCCCTCCAGCTCACCCACCCAGAAGAAAAGACTTCTGACTTCATATTTGCTAAGCAATATTTGCTACCTATAATAGATCTGCAAGATACTTGTGTAGCACTGTCCTAGTGACCACAGTCACTCTCCAGCTTCAGATATGCCTCAGATACTCCCTCTTTGCTTATTCTCTCTGCAGTGTGCATCGTTCTGAAAGGAAATAAATCAGAAGGGTTCCCCAGGGTTGTGCTGGAACACCCAAAAGAGAACTGCACAAGGCATTGTCTCTTTTTTCTTTTTTTTTTTGTATAATCTTGAGAACACTTTGTAGTTTTCTTTCAAACAAACAAGAGGAAATTAATGAGAAATATGCATATTGTATTAAACATTTCCTTGGTTGAAGCATTCATGGCAAGAGATGGGACCTATAAGTGCCATGCTCTTTTCAGTAGAAAATTTTCACCAGAAGTTTTCTGTATTACTTTCCTGACTTATCTTTAGAGAAACAGAGAGTAACAGATCTTTACCTCGGCTGTCTGGACACTGGTGGATCTCTGCCAAGCTGTATCTGTTGAGAATCTAGGCCAACTCTTTTTATCATTAGGTATCAGTTACTTGTGGCCTTGAATGAATAGGTCAGGCTAGAAATAGACTTTTTCAAGAAGAAAACATTAACTTTTGTTTCATGGCCTGTAGAGGTATTGATCTATTCAGGGGCCTTCACAAGGAGTTCAAAGAAGTACAGTATAACACAAGCAGTGGGAGGACTGACATTTATCTACAAATTCTATCAAGTGACAATGAATATGTGTCTGCATGGGACTCATGGAAACACAGCTTGTGCTAGTCTACCTAATAGTAATTTAGATGTGGACTGTGCAGATCAATAATCCAGGGTACACTTTCTGTGTTATTGTCTTTCATGGTCATAGTGCAGCTGTATTCTTGTGTATGTGTATGTGTAGTGCCTATAATTTTTCTAGAAAGAAATACTTAATTTAATGAATCCCATCATCTTCTTTATAGGCAGCATCCTCATGGTTTGTTCAGATGTCATTTTCAGTCTTGAAGATCTTATTTGTTCACTCAGCTGGATTGCTCCTAGCAGTGCAGTATTGGAAATTTGAGCTGTGCTGTGATAAGCATATGATGTCACTTCTTTTCCCTGATTAAAGGGCCGTGACTCTCATTATTTGATTTCTGGAGTGCATAATACATTTAAAATTCACTTTTAGGGTCAAAGTCTTAGCTGGTATAAAACGATGAGGCTATGTTATCTTAAATATCTAATAGACAGCCAGGAAATACCAGATAAATACAGCACTGACAACTGAAATAACAATAATTCTGTGATTTTTAGACGTCCTTTTAATACACAGCCCTAGTCCAACATTTTGCTGAGATTTTTTCAAAGCCATATGGGTCTCATTTTCTTCTCACATATCCTGCTTATATATATAATATAGATATACAGATGCAACACCACTGAGTTCAGTGGAGTTGTGTTTTGATTTAAACAGGTGTCAGATCTCAGCCTAGAAAGGCACTTAAGCACGTGCTTAACTTGAAAGCAGGAATGTGCTAATACAACTTCTAATCTGACCTTGAAAATGTTGACTATCTGCTTGAATGCTTGCTATCATAAATGAGAATCAGAAAATAATTACTGTGTTTCAACCTCTCAAGAAATCGAATAATTGCTCTAAAATTGTCGCCATCAATCCATAAGGAAAACTGTTGTTTCAGCAAACAATAGTAATATTTGGTGTTAATATAAACTGGTTTATATAAATTTAAAAAACACTCTTCAGGAAGAAGGAAATGTACTCAAACGGCGCAATTTCTTGAATGGCACGTTTTATCTTTTTTGATCTTTTAGAAATGACATTTTAGTTTGAATTTGAATGAAACTTGTAATTTAAAAAAAAACTCTCTCCTTCTTTGGAAAATTAATTTACTGTATGCTTCCAGAGATGGCAGATTCTCATGGAAAGATTTTAAACTTAGCTGAGTAGTGAAATATCACACAACTAGAATAAACTACAACTAATAGGTGTTCTCTCCTAAGCATCTCCAAAAAATTTAGCAATACCTAGCCAAAACATGCATTTTATTGGAAATTTATACATTAGCCATTCAGATTGTGTCTTCCTTTTAGCTAATGCAATGTACAGACTGCAGGCTAAAGGTATTTGGTGATTCAGTCTCCACATACCATTAGCAAATCTTCTGTGCCAATATGAATGTAAAATATTGAACAAATATAAAATACTGTAATTATGTAAATCTATAAACCATAATTGAGTTTCAATGTAGAATTCAGAACTGAGGTGAATTTTTCATAATTTCAAACAGAAAATATATGAATTAAACAAACTTACTTTTGCCTTCTCTTTTTTCTTTTCTAAAAAATATGCTTAAGGTAAAAGAATTTCTAAAAAAAATGTTTCCCATGTGTCTAAAATTTAAACATTAATGGTTTTATGGGAACAGTTTTTTGGGTTTGTTTGGTTATTTTGGTTGATTTATTTTGTATAATATTTAGTTTGTGAGTTCCTCTGTGGATAAATATGAGATGATTTCCTTCAATTTTGGGTGAGGAAGGTTGGGTTCAAGCTGGTAACACCAGCATGGTGCTCTGCAAAGCTTTCCACAAAGATCAGTTTCTTCACTTGTCTCTCTCCACTGGAAATGTGCTTTGCTCCTTGTTCTGTTCCAGGGTGTTCTGCAGGCACATCCACACCCAGCAGGATCTGAGGGCTGCCCTTGCAGAAGGAAGTCAGACAGGTAAGAGAGGCCAGTTTGCCTGAGTGCCATGTTCCATATTGCTGGGAGATGCTTGTACCAACAGTTCTATAAACGTACACACAGGAGGGATAAATTCTCCAATTTCTTCCTCTACTTTGGCTTAGGATGCCTTATTTCTTGATATTTTTGGAACATATTATCTCTTTAAAGGCTATATATCACAATGTTCAGAGATCCTTCTTTCAAACCAATAGTTGACAGGCACTTGTATTTGCATATGCAAATCCTGTTTGTGCAGAAATTCAAAGATTTCTTTTACATGTGAAAACAGGTAAGGAAATACCAAATTGACTCTGCAAATCCTTGTTTCCTTGTACTGCACTGTGCAATATTTCATGTAATTCTGATTGTCCAATGAAAGAGCCTAGGCTCAGCCCACAAAGCTGGACAACATAAAATTCAAAGGTTTGATAGAAGTGTTAGAAGCGTGTTCAGTTCATCTGAGTCTAGTTCATCATCTAGTTCATCATCTGAGTCTTCATAACACTGGTATGCCAGTTTATGGTCCTGGCCATAATTCTCTAGAGAAAGCAAAATTAATGCCCTTCTCTAGAAGAAACCAAACACATTCAAATCATGAGCATCACTTCACCTTGAGTTCTGTGAGTGAGCAAGCTCCTAGTGCTCCACAGTATTTTGGTGTGGGATGAAATAAAAGGAAGAAGAGCAATTCAAATACATCACCACATTCAGCATCTCTGAAGAAGGAGGAGTTAAAGGGAGCAATAATTTAAATATTTAAGATCACTCACCAGAGCTCACTGCTAGGAGGATAAGACTGAAGAGCTATTACATGAGGGGTTGCCTTTTGCTGATGGAAATACCCTGCTGCTCAAAAGGCTCCCCCAAATGACTACTGTCATGGGTGTATTTACTGTGATGGGTGTATTTTTGAGCTTCTAGAAGGCAATTAGGTAACTGGGGGATGGGGAATGGATTCCTGACAGTCACTGCTGTGCTGTAGGGACCAGGTTGGACATGTCCTTGCAGCAGGACACCCTAGTGGAATGCTGTCCCCTGTGCTCCACAGGCTGGGGAACAGTGTCCAGGTGGGAGTTGATAAGTGGGCACAAAAGCAACTACAAACATTGTTATGTCTCAGTGCAAGCTTCTGTCTCAACTGCTGTGAGCACAGCTGTGCTCATCTGGCCTCCAAAGTGCTGTTACGTGCAGCAACTCAGATCACAGGAAATGGGGAAGGAGTGGATACTGTATTTTTGTAGTTTGTGTACAGGCTCATGGCAGGACAGACTTTGGCTTTCGTATGTCAGTCCTTGCTGCACGAACATCTATCAGTGGACATGTCCCTGCTTCCACATCTCATGACACAAATTTGTGTCCAAATGACACAACACAAGGAATATTTTAGGTGTGGATCAATGCTATCAGTACCTTTGAGACCTTCTGGTTGGTTGCCTGTTGGGAAGCCCACAGTTCCTGGCCTTTTCACCCTTGGTCTTCCCCCAAGAAAGGCAAGAAGGCAGCTCCATGTGCCAGGCGTTAACCTTGGAGCCTGACCTGAGGAGAACATGTCCCATTTGTGCAGCTCAGTGCACCAGAAAAACATCTCTCCATCATGTCATGCAAGATAAGGTGATTTGTGAGTCGGCCTACCTCAGGTGGATTCAATTTTTGATCTTGGAAGGAACCCAAGCTCAAGAAAACTGTGTATACTCATCTGTCCAGCCTGCAGAGCACACACTGAGAACTGGCTGTTGCAGAGATCCTGTCTCTTGGATGCTTTCTGGAGGTGCTTGGAGACTCCCAGCCCCTCCCCATCCTCCTCTCATCACTAACAATAACCAGATACCCCTGTTTGCCTGCAGTACCTAAAAGGACATACCTCAATTAAACTGAATGTTTCCCATTATTTAGGCTGATATGGAAGTTTCTGTTGTTTCAACCTCATAGTGATTCATGTGTGCAATATTTTGTTTCTCATCATAGGTTTGTTTGGTTGGGTTTTTCTGTCTGCAAAACTTCCATTAATTCTGTAATAGATCTCTGGTTTTAGGGGAACTATATGGAAAAAGTGAGTCAGAGTAAAGCCAGTTCCAATCCCAGCCTCACACACGGCAACCAGACAGGGATGAAGTGCTGCCATAAACTGCTGATGGCCAGAAGACCTTGCAGGTGAAGTGTTCAAGTGTGCTTTGCTCCCTGCTTTGGCCTGACTTAGCTTCTGTGGAAGCCAATGATAGTTTTATCCCTGAGTCCATGCCAGCAGAGTTAGGCTGCTCTGTGGAATAGTGCAGGCTCATAATCCCAAAAAGTGAGTTTCTGGACTGCAGCTGACAGTGAAGCACTTGCATTCTTTCAAGTTCTGTCCCAGGATTTCTTGAAGAGCAACAGAAATATGAGTGAGGAAGGGGAACTGGGGTGTGCTGGGGGCAGCCAAACATCTCCTCTGGAGGATGCAGGTTAAGTCTGAGATATACTGGGGGCTCGCTGAGAGGCAGAAACAGGAATAGAGAGTTGGACTTCAATGATCCTTGTGGGGCCCTTCCAACTAAGGATATTCTATAAATGTGTTTGCAACTCTGCATAAAATCTGAATTCCTCTACTCAGAAAGGAGTTCTTAAAATGGAGGCCTGGAACTCTCAACACCTTAACTCATCTAGAGATATCTTTCCTTCAATTGCTCAGTGGCCTGGCTTGCCATGCTCACAGGAGATAAGTAAAAGAGGAGTTCATGTGATACGTATGATTTTAGAAATTTAAATATCAAGATTCTTGGGCAAATTACAGAATCAACAAGACAAAATGATATGGGAAGAAATTCAGCCAATACAGCAGAAATTTTGATGCAGTGCATTAGACCTTGTGTGTTGTCACCTGTGTGTGAACTCCTATAGGAGAGGACCTTCCATTCCCTGTTACAAAGCTCAGCCTCTCTCCTAAACATGCCAGAGTTTTGTGCCACAGCTCTCTGGTGTGATTTTGGTATTCTCATACATCATAATCCACTTGGCATGTAATCCCTTTCAGGGCTGGATGCATAGCAAAGGAGGGTGTGTTTGCTTGTTGAAGAACAGGATGATGATCACTCTAAGAAGAGGGAGAAACTTTAGTGTAAAATGTGAATAGTCCCCATCTCTTCAGAACAGGAACAATCTGTATGATCTCTTTGGAAAGCACATGACACAACAGGATCTCAGTTGTTTACTGGGACCACAGCAAGTCAGTAATTGTATAGTCATGTTCAGAGGATACAGGTAACAGGTTTTCTTAGCTCCACCCAATGTGCAATTGTAATCATCATTGCTCCTTTTCAAATTAGTGTTGACAGATTTTAATTGGAACAGATTTTTCTGGCAAATCTCCACCATGTTGTAATTAATTAGTTGTCAGGATCTGCTCCAGTGCCAGAGCATTGGACCATGTCTGCCATGCTTCTGTGGTGAGTGAGAGAAAGGGAGATCTGGTTTGGTCTCACTTTCTGCAGATGACAGGATTTCCCCAAAAGAACTCAGCTTTGCTGACCTGAAAGGAGAAGAACAAGTACAACAAACCCCAGTATGTTCAGCTACTGAGAGCTGCCTTTCCTATGATGCTCCCCTCTGAAAGCTCAAACCCTACCCAACAAAGAGCAACACAGCAGTACCCACTGATAAAGCTTGAATTGTCTTTGCAGCCTCCAGGTTTTGGGCCACTCTGGAGGTCTAAAGCACTCTCTGGCATAGTTTTCACCCATCAGATAGAAGGGCAAGGCACTTCCACTACCAGGAATTGATGTCTCAGCATCACACTCCTTATCATGGTGCTGGCTTCAGTTCTGGTGGTTTGTGCATGGAGAAATGCAGAGGAAGACCATGTGGGTTGGTGATCTTCAGCCTGTGGAGCAGATATATTTTGTGATGCAAGATCCCATGTGTGAAAGTTCTGAACCTCTTCATCCTTACTAGAAAATTATTCAGTCTTGAGGAAGGACAAGGTTGAAAGATTCTATCTAATAGAATGGAAACAATACAGATCTCTGTTCCTGATCCTACCAAACCTGAACAGAACTATTTCTCCAGCAGTGTTTTAATTATACTTGATTGTGGTAATGCCTAACCTAAGTAATGAGTAAAGATCTGTGATTATTTAAAATTTGCATTGTTCATTAAAGTAAGATGCTATGGTGCCAATAAGGATTTTACCAAAGGGCCTTTTACTTTTCCTTTTTAATACGCAGACCAAAAAGGAAACCCTATTTATAGCTTAGAAAACAGAGAAGTAGAAAAAAAGGGTGAACAAAAAGGCATTTGAACATTATTTCAAATGCAGGTTCAGTTGTCATCCTTCCATCAAAGGATTTCAGAACTTATTTAAACTGCTGATAACTACACCATGACTTACCTTTTCTGTAGGCATTGTTAAGTCCTTGAGGAGCTGTGCTGAAGGCAGTGCAGGAGTTTTCACTCAAGGCCATTCTGTATGTGAGGAGCAGGGATGGACAGACTATTCTGTACATACTGCACACTTTGGAGAAACATTCAGCTACCATGATAATGTTTGTGAGAGGAGAGAGAGGCAGAACACCTGTGAACTTCACCACAAGAAAGTGTCCTGGCATCCTGGCACCCCAGGCAACACAAAACTAACTCCTGATCCCACACAAATAATTAGAAATACCAAATCATGAGGATGTCTTGCAATAACATAATGTTTTCTCTGTCATGTATTCACTCCTTGTATCAGACATTCTGATTTGTCTGACCTTCTAAATCATTATTTTGTTTTGATTTTTAATGAACTTTCCCCCACCTCCAGCTCTCTTTCAATGTGGATTGAACATGTTTGTGCAATGTTAGTGGTATTATAAAATATGGGTTAGTTCATGTGGACATCTGAAAAAGTGGGCTTTGATTTCAGATCACTAACATCACCTTCACTCATACCTCTGGAAATGAACAACTTGGAAATCAAGAACCTCAGCTTCTAGTGGCTTGGAATTTTACTTACCATTTGTTTTTTATGAGAAAACATGAGAAAATGTTCATTTCTGTCCAGATCCCCTGTAAAAATCTCAGAGGTAAAGAAGAAACAGTGCCAGTGCTGAAACATCTTCAAAGCTCAAATGGATGTTTGAAGTTTTTAAAAAAACCACAATGCCCTAAATTCAGCCACTGGCTTTTAATAAGAACACTTAATAAAATACTTTTTTCCTTTTTTTTTTGCAAGTATTAAAAAAATTATGGTTTTCAAATGAAAAATGGCAGCAAGTTGTAGACAAGAATAGATGCCATTTATGATAGCTGGGAGATGAGAATCTTTGCAAGGCCAGCAGAAGATCCTGTTGGAAGAGATTTGGCTATCCAAGTTCCTTCCCTCGTCCCCAAGAATTTATCATTTTGCTAATCACATGCTTTCAATTAACATCTGCAATATAGAAAGTGATTTTATGTGCATCCAATCCAACAAAAGCAGCTTTTCTGAAAAAAAAAAATCTGTTTATCTTTTTTATCTGTTTTTCACATTTTTTGTTATGTAACTTCCATCTAAGAATCCCAAAGACATGTAGAAAGCAATTGCTTTACAGCTCTCTCCTATATCCTCATTGCCCATGTAACACCACTTTCTGTGAGTTATGCAAAGGACTCAGCACTCAGGGCAGCAGCACAAATCCAGGAATAATGTTTTTCTGCTCACCTGGAGATCACAGAACATCATGTTCCCTTTTTCAGAGGTGTCAACCTGCTAAAAAATGGCTTTTCCTCAGTGCAAGCTGAAGGCTGAGACCTGCCCACAACACGTGGAGGGTGAAGCAAGTTGTCCCAGAGTAATTCTGATCTTTGTCTGCCTCAGGGGGTGTTGTGAAAGGGACTTATTCTCACTTCTCCTCCAAGTGGGCTCCCCACCCATCCTCCTGACAGCTCAACTTGAAAGGGCTCACCCACAGGAAACTATTAAACCGATGATTCTTCTTGTGGTTTATGCATTGATACAAAGATGTTTCATTGCAAAAAGGAAAAAAAAATCTGTGGTAATTTTCATAATAACTTTTTCCTCCTCCTAGATAAACTTGGGCAGGATCCCAATGAAGATGGTTGACTGTGTTGGATAATTAAAGAATGTATCTTTTTCAGCATAACAGATTTGTGAACATTGTGTAAACATGCATTTAGGCAATTGAAGGATTGTGCTTTGTAGCATAGGCAAATTCATGGACATCTGTGTGGGATAAGGCCTGGATCAGCCAAAAGGAGCATTTGAAGTCAATGCAGAACGCTTTCTGCCTGGGCTTCACCAATGTCAAACACAGCTGGGGCATTTTGCTGAAATCTCCCTGGAACCAATGTTATCTCACCTCATCAAAAAGCTGTGCATTGTTTGTGTTTTCCCAAGATTTTTCCAGGGGAGTAGCAAGCCAGCAAGGTTAAGCTGAAAAATTGGGAACTTCTCCCAAGAGGAGAGAAGGTGGGAGAATGTTTGGGAATGTGTTTGGCAGTGTTTGAAGTGTGGCAGTGGTGTGGCAGAGGCAGGATGCTCTGAGAGGGGGAAAAGATGGTCCTTTCACCAAGCACATTTGGCTAAAAAAAAAAAAAAAAGCTGATTCCAAATTGGACCTCTTTGGTCTAAGAAATGAGCTGGGCCCCTCCCAGGAATTTCCCTGGAAGATTCCCACCTACCTCTGAGCCAGAGGTCATAGAGAGCCAGAGATCAGTCAGTACCTCACCCTTAGTCCTATTTCCTCCTCCTTCTGTTAAGGAGTGAACTGACTCTGAGATTGGGCCCAGACCAGTTCAGGTGACAGCTGAAAGGGTGTTTGACAGTGCTTTCAGCAGTATTAGACTGACAGGTACAGCAGGCCCAGGCAGATGGGAAATCACTGACTGGCCCAACCAGTTCTCAGAAGATCCTTGTGACCTCGTTTCTCCCTCCTGATTTCCTGTTGGTTGTTCCTTTGCTTCTCCCACCTGCAAGAACAGGGCTCTGCCCATTTAGGTCTGAATCATTCCCTAGCAAATGATTTGGGAGTAGATTGGGCTTCCACTTAGGAGGAATGCTGTTAGTCTGGAAGAAGTGTGCAACACACATAGTCCATGTGGTTTCTGTTGACTTGAATCCTGATCTTTGCTTTCGCTCTCGGTGTACAGATCCCACAGGTGCTGGCAACAGGATGACATTGGCATAAGTGACCCACTGCTGACACCAAATAGTGGGAGTGATCCCACACTGGTGAGGCAGGAGCTGCCTGGGAGCTCTGGGCAACATGGGAATTGACATGTGGAAATAAAATCTCCTGGCAGGAGTTTGTGGTCCCTGCAGAGGCTGATCAAAGCATCATTTGGGTGATAAATGGGTGATAAATGAAACAGCCAGCAGCTGTCTTGCTGCTAGCCCTGTCCCTTTGCACATTGGCTGACTTTTCCAAGGACTTCCAAGGAAAGGATGAACCAGTCTGGTGATTTGCCTTTCTAGTAATGTGTAATCTTTTTTATTTTTTGAGGTTAGAATGCCAGTGTGTAGAAAGTCTGTGTGAAACCTTTTAGTGTTAGTTTGCTCTTTTCAGAGCTGAACTCCCTCCTTTGATTAGGGAAAGAAAATGCTTAAGAAGTTTCAGGGTCAGGACTGAGCTTGGGGATAAGCAGTTGAATCACAAGAAAGTAGAGCTCGACAGCCACATTTGTGTTGTAAGAGTTCTCAAGAGACTCAACAGCTCACCCAGGCCAGAGTCTTAAAAGAAAAGAAGCTTAAAAATCAGACAGAACTCTACAGCAAGGTCTCCTAAATGTCATGTGAGTGTCCAGCATTCACAGGTAGACACCATGAAATACGAAAGTAAAGAAATAAATATTAGCAATATGATTATGGAGCTGTTGTTGTGCTTGAACAATTAATACTGCTCACATCACACTTAGAAGTATTCTGCAATGTTAGGAATCATTTGTTTTTCCTGATGGCTTGTTGTTTGGGTTTTTTTTCTGCTTGAGTTGGGGAAATTTAATCCTTGAAAAGTGCATGCAAATTCAGTTTAGACTGTAAATCACTACCTATTTTCACTGAACCAGTTTACAAGCCTCTGCTATATATCTTACTGTTAACTTATTGATAACACCCGTACTGCTTGAGGTGGATTTTTTTTGTTTTCTTCTCTCCAAACTAAAGAGCTCCCTAGGAAAGTGTTGCCAGGTAAATTACTAGCATGTGTCTTGCAGAGACAATTTCAGGAATGTTCCAATTCCTGTTTTCCTTTTTTGTCTTCTCAGTAGGTTTGTCAAAAGACGACTCGAAGAGGTGGAGTCTGAGATAAAAGAGAATATAAATCAGGTTATGAGAGTATATGCAGGGCCCTTTCCTTAACTGTTCCAATTCTGTAATATATTTAACCCCAGGAAGTAACTTGATGGGTAAACCTTACATCATGCTCAGAACCACTAATTTTGCCTGAATCCCATGTTGAAAAGGGGAATTATCCACTCTAAAACTTTATCCTCATCATCTGACTTGCATTTTAAGAGGCAATTCATCTTTTCCTTAGTCTGCCTCCAACAAAGGTGTCACCTGTTGTGTAGTTTAAGGGCTGTGTAGAGATGACTCAGAGCAATAAGCTCTTTCTCTGGCAATTCTTTAGAAAGGGGATTTTCTTGACACTCATCTCACCAATTAAAACTCCACTCCAGAAGAATGTGGTAGGGCTCTGTCATCTTTATCTTTTCAGATTGGTTTCCTAAGGAAGTGAGAAATATGACATTACATGCTCCATATGTCTGTTTTTCCCTGCCATGCCCTCCCACCCCCCTGCCTGCCCTAACAGTGTTAAAATCTGCTGATTTATTTTAACCACAAGTGAAAGAGTAGAGTGCTCTTTCCAAAAATATCAAGCTGTTAGAAATGTCATGGAAATCAGAGGCTGCATAACGTCAGACAATTTGCAGCACAAGCTTACTCTTGTTAGACAGCAAAGTAATTTAGTCTTAGATGTTCATCTGTAGGAAACCAGCCTTCACTAGTTATGCTGCTCCTAGAAATACATGTTTGTATTATGAAGAACAATTATGTCCAGAGATCACATTTTCCTATCATGCTTGTGTTTAAAAGTTAATTCCAACTGTTGACACTTCAATTTGCAGCCAGAAACCAGGAGTGCTAAGACCTCCTCTCAACATCAATCTACCCCAAATCCTGGTAGGTGTTTCTTCTTCATTTCTGGCTACAACACTGTGCAGGTTTTCATACAACTTTTGTTGTTCACAACCTTAGTCTAGCTTTGAAAGAGCCATTTTGCCTTGTCATCCCCTGCTTTGGGTAGCAAACTTCCTCCAGGAAAGCTTTTCAATGCCTTTTCAGTAATGGCAGGGGAATTATTCACATTGTGTTTGGTTGTTTGGCTTATTGGTCCTAGAAAACATGCAGAAACTTAGACTTATGTGGCTCCAGCACTTTCACTAAATTCCAGGTTTTAAAAGCAAGTTCCTTCAGCTATGTCTCCAAATGGAATCCTGTGCTTTTCTTGTCATGTAGGGCACTGAAAAAAAATGCAGGTTCTTTCTCTTAATTCAAAGAAAGCCAGAGAAAGGATTTTGTCCAAGCAGATGCTGTGACAAAATGGAACAGACAAATCATGTTAGACCCTATCCAACATTATTCTGAGTCAGGCTTTGTCTGTTTTCTCAAAGCTGGCATACTGCCAGGTTAAACATCCTATTGTATGCCCGTGCAATAGTGAACTTGTGTCTGTTCTCCATCAGAAGTATTGTTTATAGGAAACCTAGCAGTGGGCATCAAGATTGGTGGAATCATGGTCCTACCAGGCTTTTCTTCAGTTACATCTCCTCCTCTAAAGGCTTTCACTCCAAGGAGTGACTCCTGCCACTGCAGAGAGAAAAGTGGTTTGCACCCACCAAGCTCAAATCTATCCTTTTCCAAAGTCAGTGGGCCTTGTCCAGTGCTTCACAATAATTTCTTGATCCCTTCTGAGCCACATGTAACATCTCTATAACTCTGAGATACAAGAATCCCTTTATTTTCTCATTTCAGGTAGTTTTGCATGAAAAAAGCTACAGATTGTGTGGTACCAGTAACAGTCACCACATTTTTTTCATTAAAGATGTTTCATCTTGGGGCTTGGAATGAGTGAAAGGTTTCCCTGGAGAATGTTCAGGGAACTGGACAGCATGCTCCTACTTTCTCAATGGCAGGGGTTGCTGCAACAAGCTGCTTCTAGAGATGCACTGAGATTTTTCTGAAGGAATTAGCTAGTCCAGTCCCAAAGGGATCCCAAGGGAAAGCACCACAGACAACTGAAGAATCAGGATCTGACAATAAACCAGGGAGCTCAGCTATTTGGCAGTGTAGATGTTCCTACTGCTGTTATTTTCAAACCAAATGTGTTCTGTGTTGTGGAGCAGTGGGAGATGACTCTGGGCATGCTGCTCCCGTTCACAGCGGGGCTGTCTTGTAAGTACAGCAAGGGGAATTTTAAGTGCTCTGCAGGATTATTCAGTTAATTTTTGGTGAGGACAGCTGGGTGAGTTAGGTCCTCTCAGCAGGGAGCAATGTATGATTTCACTCTGCTTGTAAGACAGGCACTTTGCCCTCATGGTGAGACTGCAGTGATTCTATGACTGTGCTTCCAAGAGACTGCAGAAAAATGGTAGGGAATACAAGATTTTCTGCAATAATGCAGGGGATGTAGAGATGGGACTTTCACAGACATCAGGGAAAAATACTCCTTGGGACTTTAGCTGAAATCAGATGCCATGATGGAGATGTCTTTGACCCATAAACTTCGTGTTTGAACTGAAGAGGTTATTTGGCCCAATGTGCACTGGGGTTCACAAAGGAATTGTACAGGAAGTGTCGTAAACATGATCAGGTTGTTGTCACTCAAAGCCATAGCAGGTGGATTTCTACCTCACAGACTTCTCATCCACTCATACAATGAAATGCCCTCTCCACCCCTTCTTAGGGGACAGAGATCCTGGCAGTTGAATTTCCTTTTGATTGCATACACTAAATGACTATTAGAAAATTAGGGGCTAGATTTAGGATTAAGGACATTCGAATGCTCAGAACCAGCATGACTTCATGGCAAATTCAAATGCAGCATCATGCCAAACAGTTGGGACCTGCTCCCTTGGTCCAAGTAAGTCATGTCATAACACAGGGCATGCCCTTATCATTTATTTGGAGGTGTGGAGGTGAAAAAACATACCCTGCTGTCTCACAGAGCAACATGAGTGCCCTGAGAGCTTACTGAACACTGATGCTATACATTAAAGCCAGCAAAAACCTCGCAGAATTCCAGCCTCATGGGAAATATTATATACAAGGATGTTTGAGAACTAGGGCTGAAGGGTTTAGTTTGATGTCTTAATTGGGACCTGATGCACAGCTGCCACTGGGTTTCTTTGCTCCCTAATGTTCATTTCTTTTGCTTGGCAGACACTCTGCAGACAAGCAAGCCTTCAAAAACCGAGGAAATGTGTCCTAGGTGAGGGTCTAACAGTTACATCCCAGAAACCTCTGAAGGATGAGCACAGTTAAGTAGACTTTCCCACTGAGCTATTAGCAGTCTAAAGTCAGGCAGAGTTTTCTTTGGATGAGACATACATTTCTGTCCCTCTCCTGATCTCCAGGCCCAGTCCAAGAACACTTGGGTAACTTTTTCTCCTTTTACAGAGCCCTGTGACCTGCAGGAGATTTATAGCTGCTGCAAAGAAACGGGTGCCAAAATGACCATGGCATATTGGGAAATTCCATTCCACTGAGAGAATGCAGATTTTTCAGGAGATGGTCAGAGCTGGTCCAGGACTTTGAAGAGAACACAATCAACTTGAATGCCAACTTCTTTATTTCCCTTTTTTCCTCCCTTCTTTTTCCAGAAAGCCTAGGAATTGATTTTCAGAGTTCCTTATGTCTACGTGATGATGATTTGGGAAGGAATACAGAGAATTCCTTGTGTTTGCCATTAGTGGAAAATTGTTTGCATCATGAATGATCAATATCTGTCATATGAGAGAAGGTTTTTCAAGTCTGGCTTTCAATCTTCCTTCAAAATGCTTCCCCTTGCCAGATTCACCACTGAGCCCAGCACCATGTGGATGTCTGAATGATAAATATGGAGTGCGGAAATTCACCTGCTCCAAAGTCATTGTGTCTAAGTGACAAGTAAGTGCAAAAAGAGACATTGTCAGACAGAATAAACCTTCAAAATGCAAAAGCAAAGCATGGAATTTAGGGGAAAATCTCTCTGCCTATGAGTTAGACTTACCCTAGAGAAATTCTCTGCCTGCAGACTCAACATCTGGCTGCTCTAAAATGTTGGTTTGGGGCCATTTTAGAAGTTGTCATCCTCACATTGTGTATTCTTTATTTCCACAGAAACATTCTTCTGTCTTGACTATTTTGGTTTTATTGCTTCCTGGGGTCATATTTTCCCAAATGACTTGTGGCCTGGTCTCCTCCTGGTTCCTCAGTGACAAAAAGGAGATCAGAGCTTGGGCATACACCAAGTCTCCCTACAGTATTCCTGGCTTTGTCTCCCTTGGAGCAGTTTCATTCACCCAAGAAGTAGTGATATTTGCTCTTGCCTTTGCTACCACAAAAAAAAATGACCACCCCAGAGTGAGCTTCTTCTCCAAAAGAACCAGACTGTTTTATGAAGTCCTAGAAGTATGGACCTGAAAATGCCAGCTGGCTTAATCAGCTGGAGTTTTCTCTAAATCTACATTCTTCTTCTATACCATATCTACAGTAATGTGTCCAGCCTCAGTCTCTCTTTCTTGGCTTCGTGTTGTAATGGGAACAAGAAATTTACCAGAACACACTTTCCAAAGCACGGAATTTCTTTTAAATTTATTCTTTTAATAAAGTCGGAGATGAAAATTTGGGGAAACAATGGTGAAACACGTCCAAAATGTCAAACCATGGAGCAGGCTGAGATGCTGAGATCCAGCTGTGAAATTCCACAATGGTTCTCCTCTCAGAGGTCTGCCAGAGAGGAGTTGGGCTTACAGCTACTTAGAGCTACTTACAGCTTCAAGTTAACTCTACACTGAAATTTGGCACAAAAGGAAAAATGTCCCTTTTTCTTGCATTTCTAGGATTTTCCCAGCAGGGACCAGTGGCCAGTAGCCAGGTTTCAAAGAGAATTATGATTGATGGGTGAATATGTAATTGGGAAAATATCTTGCTGTTTCCTCATGTCTAATTCCCACTGCTTGTGAAGGCTGTATCCCAAAGTACTGCTGAGAATAAACAAATGAGTTTCCTTTCTTGGATGTGTTGATGCTTATGAGATGGACAGTTCAATGTGAAGTCACTTCATGCTCATTAAGTGCTGATTTGACATTTATATACAGAGGTACATAAGCAGAACTTCCCAAATAATCAGAATTCATAAATACTCATTGTTAGCAAGGGACAGTAATTGCTTCCAGGGATCAGGTCTGCTGTGGGTGGAGATCCATCTAAGTCCTGGATGGCCCTCCTGGTGTCACTGAAAGTGGGTCTTTGGATCCCTGCTGTGGCTAACTCCCCAGTGAAGTCACATCCTCCTGGCAGAATGCAGGGGGGTGTTTGAATAGGGTTTGCCAGTGACAGAAAATGGTTGATATATAAAGGATAGTTCTGTTGCATTCTGCAATTGTTTTTAGTGTGTGGTTAAGACTTCTGTAAGGTTGGGCAGTATTTTATACATCAGAATTCTACAGGGGTTGGAATCAGCATAGATGAGTGAAGCACCTGAGCAGCTGAATGAGTGGTAAAAGACAGAACCCAGGAGTAATGAAAACTTTCTTGATGTCCATCTATTTTTGAGGGTGGTTGGTTGATGGGTTTTCTCTTGCTAAATGGAACAAATTTGGATGGTTCTCCCCAAATCATTACGTCTTCCATTGCTTTAAATGAAATGTCAAGACCATATGAATAAATGAAAAAATACACTAGTGTCAGGAAGGAGCTATTAAGGGCTTTTTTCTCCCCATTCTGATTTCACTATTTCTGCAGTAAGTATTTGGACATGAAATTTCTTTTTAACCTTCAGATTCATTGAGTGCCAATGATTAGTTGCAAAGCAAGAGAATGTTCAGATAGCCAGTGTTTTGCAGATGTTATCCATTGTTGGTGATGCTGTCTTGAGGTTAACTACAAAATAATAAAAAAGCAACCTCAGAGAGAGTCAGAGAGCCCTTGGGAATGGTAATGCAGTGCAGAGCCTTTCACCCTGAGGTCAGCAGGTCAAACCCATTCCAGTTTGGGAGAGACCAGTAGTGATTGCATGTCTGCTTTCAGACTCACAGAGAGCATTTGCAAAATGTTACTTTTATTAGTGCTACTGGAAGGCCATTCATGCACCTATATTAAAAATCCTGCTGGTCTGTGTGATTCTATCTTGACAAAATGGCAGTGAATGAATACTTTATAAATGTCCACAAATATGGGCTTATTTACAGTACAAAAATCAGTGAAGTTGTCATCATTTGCCCTTTTGTAGGCCAGCACAGTAGAAAGATCAAGGATGCAATTGACTACAATTAAGGACTTTATTCTTGCCCTTGGGGTCAAACTCAGAACATTCACAGCTCCTGCCACAAAGCTAAGTCACTCTTCCTTGGTATTTCACTAGACATATTTATCATCAAAAAGTGTCCAAGCATCTTAACTCAATGCAAATTAAACTGCACACCGATGGAAAGAGCAAATGCCATAAATGGATTAAAAGAGAAAAACAAGAAATAGCAATTAAAAAACTTAAAAAGCTGATCACACAAGAAAAACTCATCAGTCTCTCTAAGTCTGTTAGGGACAGTGCTGACACAAACACACCTTCCATGAGAAGCAAAGCTGCAGGCAGTACATTAGACATGTGGAAGGAGTACTGCCTGAAGTCAAAGAAAATCTAAGATTCTCTTCCTCTGCCATAAATCATAGTGCATGGAGATTTTTTTTTCCCAAGGAAAGGTGGAAGATTGATTTTTGCAGTGTAGGGCTGCATAAATTACCTTCTGATTTTTGAGAAATGGCCCCTTCTCTGAATTATGTGACATGCATTATGTTGTCATTTTCAACATGGGCAGTAATATCTAAACCTACTCCATCTTATGACCCTACTCCCTTCTCTTGTGCCCCATCCCTTCTCCCTGATTGCTACTTTTCAAGCAATTTCTCCTAAGCAGCTTCTGTTCTTGCTTTTCCTCTGAAATTTGAGGCTGTGAAAGGTACTAACTTCTCTGAGGTGGCAGATGAATGAAATTCACCCCCACCATGGCCAAAGATTTAGGAGGCCAAATACTTTGGTCTCATTAAATGTACGCATACCATAGAAAAAAACACTACATAGACATACTGAGTATAGCACTGGTATTCTAATAAGTGATGTGATTGGATCAGGCTAATTAATCCATCTAGAACATAAGCATGATGCTGACTTTGCACCACAGTGGGATCTGGCTTGGGGAAAAGGAGAATAGGTTTTGGGGATTGTGCATTGCTCATTACCTATAGGACACGACACAAGATGAGGGAGAAATCCTTATGAAGGAAGAAAACATAAAAAGTAATGAAAGCAGAGGTGAAGATATGAGTTTCAGGAGGAAAAGAAGTGGGATTGCCAGAGCACAGGTGGCATGGAAATCATAGGCTGCACTGAACCAGGAATTAGGAAATCTATTGGAATTAGGAAATCTACTTTCTGCCGTAAAATAGGTGGTGCTGATGGGCCATGCTGTATGGTCAGACCCCTCTTTGGAGACATTACTGTAGGCCCCAGAACTGCAGTAACATTGTCAGCTTTATAACAACTTCTACACCAGTCTTTGTGAGCTCTTCCTGTAGCACATCTTGATGAGCTACTGAGCACAAACTTTCATGTTTTGTAACAGTGGAACAGTGATGGAATTTTCATTGTAAAGAAAAAGAAACTATCTTTCTGCATCTCAAGGGTTAAAGTAACTCTCTTGAAGATAGTGGTGCTCTAACAGTAGGGGCCTTGAGTCTATGCCTAAACCACCTGCCTTTATTAATTATTCTCATCTATCACATCTATGAGGATAGTCTCTAAAGGCAACCTGTTAGTTTTGGTACAGACTGATATGATTAATGGGCATCTCCAACCTAACTGGAGGAGCTCTCCCAAGTTAATTTCAGCCACTTCTCCACCTCTGCATGAGCCCCACTGTAAGCCAAGCTTCACTATGGCCTGCAGTTTGTACTAGGCAATGGTCTGAAACATTTAGGGGCTTTCAGGCGGTTTCCATCAAAGCTGGCTTTCTTTGAATCCACACCAGCTAGGAGCTGGCTGTGCCACAGCAATGGTATAAAAGAAATTGTTTAAGAGTAAAGTATTTCTCTTCCTGATCTTAAATGATTTGGATTTCTTAAGATCTTCAGTTCTTCAGAGGATCTGTCTCTGCCATGGCACCGGGCAGAATCCGGTGTGCAGGCACAGAAGAGCCTTGCACTCAGTGTTTAGTCTGACTTTTCTCTCTTCCTGCTTCCTGGCACACCCAACCTGCAGCTCTGCTGAATCAGCCATGGGAATGCTGCCCTTTCTCTCAAGCTCTGCAAGCCAGTGCTGCCTCTTAAAATCTGGCAGGACAAAGTGGTTATGCCCTTGTAGCTGTTTCACTGCTCCAGCCTCAGCTTTTGCTTAACTTCCCTTCCTCTGCTGCAGAATGGGCAGCTGTTTAAAGAGGAGCCAGTGCTGAGAAGACTTACATGTTTTCTTATTGGATGTTACTCAACTCCGTGGTTCTCTGCTTTCTGATAGAAGGCTCCTATGGGCTCTAGCAAACGTGGAAGCAAAATCTTTTGGAGATTTTGCTCCTTTGTGGCTGTTTACTGTAATAGGTGGGGGGTTTAGCTTAGGTCTGGATCTGCACTGTGTGGTAATGGTTGTGTTTGGTTGCCGTTGTGGTTTTTTTTTTTTTATTTTTTATTTTTGTTTTTGTTTTCATTTGTTTTTGGTTTTGTTTTTGTTTTCATGTGAATCTTAGAAACAGAGCAAGGAATATTTGAATACCCCTTAGCAGGAAAACATGCTCTGCTTGGGTGAAAAATCTCATGAAAACGTTTCTCTTTACACATGAGGTGGGGGACAAGGGTAAGCCTTAATTTGTATCTCAGCTAATGATAAAATGTATCTGAAGTGAAAATTACATGTTAAATGATGACAACTTGCTGTGGTGACTTTCTCCACAGTAGCACGTTCTCCCTTTAACTGTCTGTTGGATTAAACTCTTCACACGGAGAAAAATTCAGTTCAGGAGAACAGCAATCATCCAAGAAATTGAACTGATGTTTTTCTTTTTAACTTCATGAGTTCTGCAGAAAGAAGTCCCTCTGAGCCCAACATGGAGAAGATATCATTAGAGAAATGAAAATTAGTGGAAGTGCTACAATAAAATCATATTGCAAAACCATAAAACTCAATGCTGCCGTGTCTGTTCAAAGGCTTGTCCCCCATCCTAAAACTCTTTAAAAGAGAAGATATTCCATCACATTGAAGGTTATTTCCATTATTCTGGTTATGTGCTGCTCTCCCCATTCTGATTACACTAATCTTGCTTCAGAAGGGGGTTAGAGAAATTAATTCTTGATATAATATAAGAGAGGAAATCTTGTCTAGTTGAGGTCAGAGCGACCTGATGAGTTCCTTCCCCCACCCAATAAACATTCATTTTATGGTCAGAGGGAGCTAAGTCGTGGGTGGATCCCAAAGATGCAAATGGAAAACAATGGCCCAGCCCCTCAGGCTGGACCCTTGAGAGTTTTTTGGTTTTTAAAAGCTCTTGCTTAGCAGTTTCTGGCTTTGAGAGCATGTGGCTGTCAGTGATTAATTTCTCTGGGAAACCTGACATCTCTACTATAAATTTCTGTTCATGAATGGGCACAGCTGGCATCTACTGAGTGTAATTCAAGACTGTAAACTAACTATTTTACTGATACAGGTGTTCTTTTGAAAGCTTCCCAATGGTTTAAAAGACCTTCTTGGCTGTGAACTTGAGTGGGCAATATTATATCCTTCTCTTCTGCTCTAATATATCTGAGAGAGATAGCTCCTTTTCTCCTCAGTGCAAATTGGTAAACATCCTCTCCTTTGCAAGAAAACTGCCAGAGGTGCTCTTTTTTGTGTCTTTGAGTGACCAGCTCTCCATATTTTTACCTTTTCCCAAACAAATATTTTTCATACTTTGGGTTATTATTTCTCTGAACTGTGATGATGTTGAGGGTCATGGCTTTTCAGCTTGTAAGGATTTCATTTTTTCCCCATCTCTTCCCAAATATTTGGATAAATTGGACCTGAAACTATGCTCCTTTTAATTCTTAATACTCCAGAACTTCTCTAGTCCCTCAAGTGCTGTGGGAAATTATCATCTCTTTATTTTCTGACCAAATGGCAGCAGCAGTTGTCTGCAATAGCTGAGAGATGTCTCATTTTACAGAGCAGCTTCTTTGGGGCTCTCCTGATCCCCTGTCTGTTGGACAGACCCATTAACAGAAAGGCTACAGCCAAGGATCAGCACATTGAAGGTCTCCAGCCTCAGCAGAGACCCCCAGGAATCTGGGCAGATTTCCACTGGAAGCTTGCCGTGGAATCAATAAAATTTCATTAAACCAATGCTGTGCCAAATGTAGCATATAAGGCTCAAAGAAAAAAAATGCTGGCTCTCATAGTTTTCCCAGTACAATTCTCTGGCCCATACTTTCTATTTCTACTGCCTCCTTGCCCTTCCTAGTAAAATTAGCTATTGCAGACAACGGCTGTAAACAAAAGGACAGCTAAACCATTACCCAAAAGCCACTAACTACTGCAGTGAACCCAAGTAATTCAGAAATAATTTCAAAAAATTTATAGCCTGAACAAATTTTTCCATAGTTTTCAATTATCAATTGCAGACTTCTCTGCACTACTATTTTTAGGAAAGATCAGCCTATGATAGTTTTCTTTTTATGACTTGTAATGCTAAAAGTGGTTGTGGAATGTGCTGTCTCCAAAGGATGACTACTGCTTTGGGAGATCCCATCACAGTCCTTATTTGTGCCAGCAACCTTAGAAAAACCAGCGAAGCCACAAATATCAATGGCAGAAATGCAGGTATAGAAAGATGGAAAAGGTATGAGAAGAGCCATATTGGTCTGAATCAAGAGAATATTCTTTACAAAGGGGAGGGAAAGTGTTGGCTCTTCTCTGAGCCAACATCTATTTTCCTAAAATAGATTATCTGATCTATAAACTATCTAAACTATCTTTTATTAACAATATGGTATAAATGCTTTACTCCACTGCAACCACACCATCAAAACCCCTTACTAGATTCCATGACTGGAAGCTGTAACTTGTGAAATTCAGTCTAAAAATAAAATGCAGAACTTCAATTTTGCAAGTAATTGCAGAACTGGAATAATGTATCTAAAAGCATTGGGAATTGTCTCTAGTTGGTGTATGGGTGTTAGGATTGCAATGTTTTTGTTTTTTCTCTGAATTCAGATAAAAATTATAATTATAGTGCAAGAAATCTGAAATGACATGGATTTTTATTTGGCTGGTGCTTTGGAGAAAGGGCAGATTAGAACAGTCTCTTCTAAATCAAAGATTTAAAGTCTGTGAAATGTTCACAACACCCATGTTATGCCAACTGTTGAGTCTTACATTTACCAAAGCCCTAGAGGAATTCAGTCATAAGATTTCCTCACCTATTTGCTGAAAGGATCACTATGATCACACTAAGAGAGGTATACAGGGACAAATTAAGAAAGAAGATATAATGCATAAAAAGAAGCAGTAATTACTTTCCCTCTGAGTTTAACGGAATAAAAGCAATAGATCTATTATTTTTTTACCAGTAGATTTTTTTTACAAATAGACTTAAAATATTTCTTTTTAGATTTGTGGCTCCAACAGCTGCAGCTGAAACCAGAAATCAGCAAAGCCCCTTGTTTTTATTGGCGCTGAAGTGGCTTGTTGAGAATGGATTGGATTACAGGGATCAATCAGCGGCAGGTCGAGGATGCAGAGGGAACTCTGCCAGTGCAGCGGGCTGCCAGGAGCAGTGAAAATCCTTGGGCTAGTGGCAAGTCCTAATGTACTGGAAAATCCATTGTTTTATAAAGAGCTTTGGAGATAGGAAGAAGATTAAGTTGCAGAAGAATGTAGAAATAACAATAATACTGTCCCAAGTTCCTGTTGTTCCTTTGCACGTGACTGAAAAGAAAACAAACTCCATGGAGATTCTGCCTGAGTGTAAGTCTAGGCAGTGCCAAAAGAGGATCAGAAATAGGACAGATGCTAAATCATGTCCTTCTCTGAGTCATAATTTAGGAAACAGAACATTTCTGAATTTCAATAGCAGTCAGTTAGAAATTTGCAAGCTGCTGTATGGTTCTGTCCTGGACAGTTCTGGATTCTCCTAGAATGGTGTTGATTGTTGTTGCTTTCTGTTAAATGAGCTGAATAATCTTGTCATTGTTCTGGAGATAGTCAGTTCAAAAAAATTTAAGCCTTGGTTAATGTTGGGATGAGCTGACACTCCTTTGTGTCCCCCCCTACAGTTACACAGTAGATTCATTGCATAACTTGCTGGGGATATTACTAAGTAGGCTAAAATCAGAGTAATTAGTAACTTCTGCGTTCAACCGTGATGGTTCTGTCATGTACTAATTAGCCCCCTCATTGAGCTGAAGATGTCTCATAGCCATCTGACTTCTAAAGCCACACATGGCAGAGAGATGGTCATGAATCCTGCCTGGCCTTGTTGATTTAGGAATCAGATTTTCTAGATGAAAGACAGGCATTTGCTGACCTACACTCCTGAGTATTTGGGAATATCGACCTCCAGCTGGATGCTGAATAGAACAGTAGTTTGCAATTCCAAGAAATGTTTGCAGCATGTGGCTTGTTCTCTTGAACTTTGGTCACACGGCGAGGTAACACAGATGTTTTCCCCAAATATCATCATTATTAGAAACAGGTAGCTCTGGTAGAAGCATAGAGGAGGAATGGATCTGTCTGATGACAACATCTATTCCTGTGTCAGTGGCAGGATATGGTTCCCATGAGACTGTGTGTCAGATATCAAATCAGTTCTGTGCTTGAATATGGCCAAACGTCTGGCATGAAAGGATTAGAAAATCCACTTAACGAGCATAGTTTGTAACAATAATAAAAGTTTTCCAAACTTGGAATCCTAATGAAAATCCACATAACAATCTAAAAAAAGCTGAACAGTGGAAAAAGTGAGGCATTTGAACATTCTCCCTCTTTCTGTGTCGGGCTTTGGTACTCTTGGTGGGACTGACTCAGGTGTGGAAGAGCTGCAGTTCCCCATAGAGAAATGTTCTCCTTGTCTGCTTGCAAGAGACCAGGTTTTACATTGTAATATCAGGCAGAGAAGAGAAAGTTTCAGGGGTTTGTTAATTCTGGTTTGAAATAGCAAACTCTTTGTGAAAGAATTTGAGAAGTAAGGCTTTTAGGGTCAAATGGAAGTTTTTTCTTCACAATTTCATATCAGTTCTGACTCTTAAAACCTTGTAGGATGTAAGATTTTTTAAATATCAAAAAACCATGTTACTTTGAAAGGAACATGTGGAGTCCTTCTCTCTCAGATCTGAAGGCTTCTGAACATATTCCTCTCCAGAATAAAGTGCCAGCAGACTGGAAGACAGTTTTTGTTCCTTGCCTTATTTTTTCTATAACTCAGCTACTTTTTATTCTATATTTGGGACATAGATGTTAGATGATTTGGGAAAGGAATGTCTATTTCTAGTTGCTTACTGGAATGTCTGAAACACTTTTAAACATTTTTGGACAGTAAAATAGTATAATGTAGTTCAGACATCTTGGGATAGAAGGTTTAGAGTAGAGAGGATTACTCCTATTTTCTGTAATGTCAGTTTTCTAAGGCTGTAATATCAGTGTCTCTCCCAAAATACAAAATATACACAGGACTGTGTTCCATTGCTTGCTAAGTGGAGGATAACCAGAAAATTGTTCTTTTCCAAAGTTTTGTGGTAATGCTGCCAGAAAGAAGGGCATTGTAAGGGATCTGTGTGCTGGTTTTGGAAGACTGTCTCTCAGACCATATTTCATTTGAACTGTTTTCTCATCCCAAATGCTCAGGAACATTTTCTGGGAGGCACTCACTGCCAAACAGTGAAATACCTCACATATCCTCCTATGATAAGGTGCAGAAACAGTGAACTCTGTCTGCTGCCAGGATTGACTGATCATTTATTTTTCATATTCATAATAAACTGTGGGCATCACTGGCTGTCAGAGAATGGACCAGGGCCTCACAGGTCAAAGCAAAAATCTTGCTGCTTGAGCTGGCAGAGGTGTTAATTTGCTGTCCCTCAGAAAGGAGTTAGGAATACAAAACATATTCTATTTGAGGCCCTGAGTGAGCCACCTGTCAGGGTGTAGTAAACAGCCAAACCCTATTCACACCTACTGATGCAAAAACATTGTGTACCTGTACCCCATTTAGAAAGCTGTAACCAGTGAATGTGGATTTCATCAGTTACTATTCCCTGTGCATTTCAGGCCTGAATAGCTGAACAGCAGAGTGATTTGGCAATCCTTCTGAAAGAGTCTGTGAACATGTAAAATACATATACATATTATTTTAATTTTGCAAACAAAGGCCACTCTACGTTTAAAAATTTAATTCACAGAGCAAAGCTTCAGATGGAAACACAACTTATTTACATGTGGTGGACAAATAGTGTTTTAAGTGACTTAAGTGTTTTAAGTGAAATAGTGTTTTAAATGACATCCTCTTAAACAATCAGAGGCACAATAAACCGGTGATTTAGATGAAGAAGCTTCTTGTTGAAGAAATAGATCATTAGGATTTAGTGGAAAAAAGTCACTAATTTTTACTCCAGAGTCAACACTTATGATGTGACTGGAAACTTGATAGTTCCTAGGTTGGATTCTCAAGCATCTGACATATTCACATGCAAGATATTCATCTTTCCTCTGACAAGGGTCTTCCTTTCTGCATTTCCCCCCTCTCTCCTAGGACTCAGGTTTAACCAGCAGAAATCTACCTAACTTGCATTTCATATTTATCTTGCTCCGAAGAAAGAGTCAGCTCTGTTTACAGTGGTCAATTGATAAAATGTGTTTACCAGGGCATTTGCCAAAGAATAAAGACCCTGGAGATTTCATGATGGTGAAGTCTTTGTGTGACAGGGATGTGCCCACAATTTTTCATATTCTTACCTATGTAATGGAAGCCTCTGGTTTTCAAATGGAATGAAAATAGAGTACAACTATGTCTATGTCTGAGTCTCCTGCATCCACCTCCTGTGTTCTTCTCAGCACTAAAAGGCAGTCACTCACTTCGGGATTTCCCCCTGCAGCAAAACTATATGCCAGCAGTGAGGAAACCTTCATGTCCAAAAGAATGTGAGGCTGCACTTCCTGCAACAGCTTCTGGAGGGGAGAACAGCCTCTGATGTTTGCCTTTTGAGGTTTAACTGATGTATCAACCCACCTATATACGTTTTTAGAGGTTTAGCCTAGCATGAATTAACCTGCTAAATTCCTGTAGAAGCCATGAATATGAAAATACATGGTGAATCTGTATGTTGCTGTAGATCTGGGTGATACTGCACACCTGTAGAGAAGCCAGAGATCATGTGTCCTTAGCAGCATTTCCTACATGACAGGCTGAAACATAGGAAAAGTCCATGGTCTGGGTCTCTTTCCCATTTTTTCCCCTTGAAAAATTAAAAGCATTGAAGTAATAAGGCCAGATGGGATTGTCACACAGAAGCTGAGGATATGAAGAGCTCAGTTTGAAGTCCTTACCCTGAACTGAGCATCCCCAGCAGGAATGACAAGACTTTTGTTGCTGTTCCCTGAAAATGAGTTTTGCTGATTCCTTTTCACTTGGAAGCTAAGGGAATTCTGAGGTTCCAGGACTTTTCATTTTAAGATGTATGTTTTAACTATTCACTCACATAAAGCACAAACCTGGATGGAAAGAAAAACATTGCAATCTTTTATTTACTCTGTTAATTGTTTCAGACAGCCAGCAGAGAACTCATGTAGAGGGAGAACCAATCTAAATCACTTTTATGAGCAGAGATAGTCGGTAGGGAATTTTGGTTTTACTGTGTTGCAGTCGGATATTTGGTATCAGGCTTCCTAAGTGGACTTAATCTCAGATTATTGTTCTCTGTGGAGCCATTTGGGTCACTTTGTAATTGCCCAGCTTTCCACACTTCAGGTGATGAGAAGGACGTGCACAGAACAACATTCTTGTACTCATTTGGTTAAAAGAGGGACCTTTCCAGAGAGGGAGGAGGTGCCAGTTTGCAAGGACTAGGGTTAGGAAGAAAGACCAAAGCACACAGAACCATACATTTTTAGAAGTCCTAACAATGATCTCTGGGAACAAGGATATGCACTACAAAGTTGTGTTTCCTTTGGATGTATCACTGTGGTCTGGTTGGTTTAATTACAACTGTGACTTCCTTTCTTAAAACCATCACTCCTAAGGCATGGACAGGAGGGATAGATCATAAGGCAAATTTTTGTCTGACTGTGATCAGCTAGCCTCAAGATTTATTCCTGGAAAAGGATGTCAGTAAGTGAGACTGCAACCAGAAGGAACAGCCAGGTATATGCTTTGCAATCTAGCTTTATTCCTGTGGCTTAGAAACTTTGCTGAACCCTGAAGTAGTCTTCAGGAAGACAAACAAAAAACACCAGAGGAAAAAACAAAATATCAAACCTGAAATAACAATGGAAAAAAACAAAGCAGAGTTTGGATCATGATTTCCAGTAAAACATACACAGAACATGGAAGTTTAGTTGTACAGGCAAAAACTAGAAAGAGATAAATCCTTTTGGCCCTGTAAGTCATATAGAAGCTGAATATGGATTTTTATTTTATTTTAGCTTTAAGGATCTAGCTCTCTAAGTGCTCAGGTTTTCTTTCCTTTTCTTTTTCTTGTGTCCCATGATGTCTGTGAACTTGAGAAATGGTTAGGGAGGCTGTAAGCCAAGCACCAGTGATGTTAGATTTGTTTTCACATGGATCAAAAATAGACCAAGGAAAAGAACTAAACAAACTTCCCCTTTCCAGAAGTAACGAGGCTCCTCCTTGATTTGTAACAGTGATGTGCATGGGCATCATGCAATTCACTTGAGTTTAATGGGATGAAGAAAAAAACCCCAGGAACTGACATTGGAGAGGGGTCTATCAACCTGCTCCTGTCATTCACCTGGCTGTACACAGAGTTCTCAAGGATAAACATCTCCAAAAGGGTTTGGGCAAGTTAGCAGAGGAGAAGTTCAGCACAGACTGTTAAACATGATGTGCCCAAAGGCAACTTTTGCTTAAGAAGATCATGAACTGCTGCTTTCTGAGGGCTGGAGGGGCAGAAGAAAAATGTTACAGTATTTGGCTTATTCTGCTTGTTTGAGCACTGGCTACTGGCTGCTACAAAGGCAGAGCATGGCCCAAAGGACCTCTTTTTGTGACTCAGTATAGTGGCTCATATCCTCTGTATTTGGCCTCTGTAAGATTTTCTGGCTAACTTAGAAGGTTGGGTATTTTTGAGCAAGAAAGCATATATCGGCATGCTGCCACTTGTTTAACAGAAATATGGAAAAAAATCCCCAGTTTTTTCTAAGTGAAACTTTTCTGTTGCTGACTCTGAATACTTTCAAATTAAATTTGTTGGACTTGAATATCAGAAAAATTAATACAGAAGAAAATTGATGTCTGAGATGGATTAAATACATTGTTCATTGTTTTTCAATGAAGCTAAAAAAGCAGTTAGCACTCTCTTGTCACCTCTGTGATCAGGGAATAGTTAGGTAGCATATGTTATATAATTAAACATGTTAATAGAATTTTATCTGTTAATATATATTAAAGCATATTGCATGTGTTAAAAATACATGCATTCATGTGGTTAGGTAAATCAAAATGTTAACTGCATGGTTTGTTCCCATGTAAAGAGTGTTCTCACACCAGATAGAACTTCAGCCTGTACCTGCAAGGCTTTCCCTGCTGTTACACTGCAGGTCTTACAATACTTCCTATGATCAATACTTCCTATATTTTTGGAGGGAGGGTTTCTGAGTCTTGTCCTTAGCAGTGTGTGGATGTTACATTGCCCCTGAGTTGTGGAGAAGAGCTCCGTGGAAGACTGTTTGCTGGGTAGGATACAACCTCTCCAGTGAGTCCGTAAGCCAAGAGCTGAGTGGGGGTGCAGGGGGAAGGATCTCTCCCTGCATGCCTTATTCCACTCTTCACTGAACATCCACTGCCAGATGCAGCTTGTGCTGGGTGGACTTTTGCTGTGACCTGCTATGGCTGTCTCTGTGTTCTGCTGCAATCCATGAGAAGCATGATTGCAAGTGGGGTAGCGTTGTTCCTATACAGCTCTCAGAATGGCAAACCTGTCAGCAATTTTTAGAGCAAAATTTTTACAGAAACTTTTTGAATTTCTTTCTGTTTTGGAAGAAATGAGTTCCCAGGTCAGTCTGTGAAGTCACTCAATCACTCAGCACTTGGATGAGGAGAGCCTTCCAGAACATATTGCAAAGAGCACTAGCAGAAATCTGGCTACTCGTTTGTGTTTCACACCTCCTTAATTACCCACCTGTGTTCCTTTTATTATCAAAGCTTGAATAGGATTGCTCATAAAACAGAGGCCAAAAGGAAATTGCTGGTTTGCTCGGATTGCATCAGCAGCATAAAGTGGAATAATTTAATATCAGAACACTCTGCCCCTTTCATTTTCATTTTCCTTTGTCCCTTCCATGGCACTGTGGATCCTGCCCATCCAACACCTACAATACACTGAGCAGCACATACCTGTCGTTTTTTCTCAGTCTAACACATAGACTTCATACAAATTGCCACTTCAGTCTCATGAGTGACAGGAAAACTGGTGAGAGGTCTCTTCAGCTGTAAGGAACTGCTCATGTAACCCTTGTCAGTCAAGCTGCTCTAAGAGAGAGATTTGAACAAAAGCACATCTTGGATTAGGAGGTGTGGGGAGTGTCCAGTCCAGCCTGGTCAGGAGTGGCTTCATTCTTAGCAGTTTATTTCTAGAAGTGGAAGAGTTTGTAAGACCTGTAGAGTTTCTAAGCAGTGTGTGTAACCTGGGTGTGTGAGTGCACATAGTTGCTCTTTGCAAAACCAAAGTTGTATCTCAAGTATGTAGCAATGAAATTACAAGTCTTTCCCCACTGTGCATGTTCTACTCGTTCAGGGGATTTTTTGGGTGCTTCTCTTCCCTCATCTGGAAGATTTGCTTTGTGTTGCTTTCACTCATCATTTTCCCCATTTCCATTTATCTGGAACTTTACTCCAACTTTTTGGTATCTTCACTAAGGGCAAACCCCTGGCATTATGGAAAACTTACTTCATGATCTGCATTAATTAAAAACAGATTGTGCCATGACCATCACTTTCAATGACATCCTATGAGATTGTGATTCAAGGGTGGCACACTGATGTGGATTTTCCAGTGGGTAAGGTGGAAATATCCATGTAGTCCCTCTATGAATGATTTGCCAGTGACCTCTTTTCAAAAGATAGGCAAGAACTTATTTTTTTATTCTTCCACATTTGTGCTAAATTTGGTTGGCCCTAAACATTATTGGGAAATACTATCACGGATTTCTTGTCATGTTCAGAGACAGAACAAGGACAGGCTCACAAGTTTGATTTCCTTTCATAACCAATCCAAAAGTAAAACCTTCTTACATTTTTGCTGACTTGTCATTTAGCCAGCTTCCCTTCTGAAAGTGGTGCTTTGGTTATTCCATGTTTGTTTAGAAGTGCAGGAATGTACTAAGGTAGTGTTCCAGTTCTCTATGTTGACTGCACACTTAACCCACCTTGCCCAGACCTTTTTATCATCCTGTTTCTCTTCTTCATACCTGAATGTTTTATCCCAGGAGCTGCAGGTCCTGACATTTGCATTTCTTCCACGTACCGGAGCATACATGGTTTCTCTGTATGATGAAGAGAGACAGAAAAGATATAAAAATATATTTTTTAACATTTCTTAACCCATGCCTCTGCAAACCACAATTCAGCAGAAACAGCAACATGGTCATACCATCTGTGTCTATGACAGGACAGAAACAGTCACCTTTAGGGTATAATAGTTTTTCATGAATCTAGCTCTGGATGTTAAATGGAAGCTTTTTCTTTAAAAAAAAACCAACCAAACAAAACCCCAACCAAACAAAAAAAACCCCAAACAAACAAACAAAAAACCCCACAGACCATGTTTTACTGGCACAGAAAATGATAGGCACGAAGTTAGTCTCTAGCAGAAACCTGAGGTTGTTGTCTGCTTTGGTTTTTGCTCCTGTTTTTCTTGCCTAGACTGCTGTATCCGGTAATAGGTCAGGGAGGGAACACAGAAGTTCAGGCTATGCCTTCACTGGAAGAAAACATTGTGTTCCTCCTTGGGGTTCACTGTCATGAGGTGCCTGGCCTGAGGTGAAAACCTTGTGGAGACAAGTTCATTGTGTGAGCAAGTGTGAGCAGGCCACAATAAAGGCTGTGGGGAGAAGCCAACATTTACTTCTCACCACATACTTTTACAACCTCCGCTCCATCTTCTTTGGTTTTGTCATTTTGTTTCCCATACCATCAAACTCAAAAAGACATGAACCTCTTCCCTCAGTGAAAAAAGTCTCTCTGGCTGTGACAAAACATTTGTGCAGCATAAATCCTTGCAGTTTTTTCTTTTGATATTACTTTTGCTTTTGGTAAAGCCAATGCTTTTCCTTCTCAGCTCTTTTTCTTCTCATCTTTGCAAAGTTATCTGAGGTACAACCTAAGCACTTGAAATGTTGACTGATTTTCAGCACAATGACATAAATGCCAGATTGCATCAGCCTAGGTAGCTGAAAAGGTCAGATTTTGTGATTTTTAATTGTATGGTTGAACAGATTCCTTATATATGGCTACTTCATTGAGCATCTTCTTCTCCCTGCTGTGAACAGTTTAATGATCTTAAAAGTCTTTTCCAACTTAAATGATTCTATGATTTTATAAAAGTTAGAACAAGGGGTCTGGCAAATTGTGAAGGGCAAAGCTCTGGTAATGGAGGGTGGAGATAAGAATTTGACTCTGTGCAGGTTTTAGCAGGTTTGTGTCATTTTATCCATGGAGGGCAAAGGAAGAAAATCACAAACATGCAGTGACAGGGAAAAACTGTTTTCTCTCTCAGACTCTTCCTGTGCTATTCTTCTTGTCCATTTTAACCTCCTACTTTCTTGAAACAAAAAAGATGGAAACAGATAAGAAGCTACTTCAATTAAGTCTGATTCTTTCTTCACCTTAAAAAGGAATCCAGGAAGCTCTCCACAGCCTTCCTTCTCTCTTTGAAGTGTTGACTTATCATCCTCCTGCCATTAAAATATAATGGGCTAGCAGTGGGCGTGCTGGGATTTGACTCCCAGTGGGGAACTGCACCTAATCCTGCATCATCACCTGATCTGGTCTGGCTTATTTTCCCATGACACTGACCCCATCTTCACCATTCAAAGCAGAAGAGGGGGAGGACCAGAGAATTATTGTAGAGGACTCAGTCCAAGTCTGTCAGTCTTCACATAGAAGATGTCACAGAAGATGGTTTCAAACACAACCACATAAGCAGGTGCTTGCAGGAGAGACTGCCTGCAGACCTCCATGAGGAGGAGAGAGGGAGGGGGGATTTTATCAGGTGTTTGGGTACATTTGATCACAGGGTGCCCTTATCTTCCCCACACAGTGGGTTGTGGTGACTCATCAGTCACTTAATGGAGTGGAAACAGCTTACAGGTCATTGCAACAAACAAACAAGGATGGGAGCCAGAGAGACAGAAGAGAGACAGAAGACATCTGCTTCAGCATCATCGGCCTTATCTCTGTGACTTGACTGTATGCAGAGCACTTCGGTCTGGTCTGTCAGCCCTGTACAAAGCAGAGGTTTGCCTGCCGTGGAGCTGTGGCTGTGGGATGGAAGGATGTTGAGGGGAAGATGAGCTTTATGCTTTCAGCAGTGGCTGTGGTTTCCTTAGGAGACAGACAGCTGTTACTGCCTCTACAAACCCATTTTCCAACAACAGTGTCTCAAATGCCCTTGTCTGATTGCTTTTCCATCTGAGCCATGAACAACACCAGAGCAGGGATTCACCTTCAGTCAGTCTTCTCTTTCTTTAGCAGTGGAAATGGAAATGAACTTGTGCTGTCATGCTGTGCACACATGCACTCTGCATGTCTCTTCTGGCACAGCAAAACAAACCATACCACACCACAGTGCTTACAAAGGGCAGTCCTTGAAGGGCTTCCTGTTGAAAAGAAGGCTGCTCCCTCTCTTTACCTGCTGTGTGCTGAGCAATGTGTTTGACAGCCCCATCTAGGGGGAAAAAATCTCAAATATTACTCAGGAGTTAATCTGCATAGGAACACATCTGCTCCACTGCTTCTGACCTTCTGGTGCCTTGTCACATCATTCAGATGCTTGCTCTGGTGGCTGCAAAAGACTCAGATAGGGCTGGGACTGCAGATGTTCCCTAGAGGTGTGAGAATATGAATGAAGAAGATAGGAGAATTTTTGGCTGGTTCCCCCTCTCCCCGCTTCTCCTGCTTCTGCTTAACTTTGCTGGCCTAGCCCTGAAAGTTTGGGAACATTTTTTCCCACTAAAATGGAATTAATTCATCTGAGGTGTAGATTAATAGGTCCAGTCATTGCAGTCACCTGTCACTACTTGTTCATAGATGGTGAAAGGAAGGGTAGAGGCAGGTAATTGCAGGTATTTGGCATACCTGGGCTTTTCCCAGGCTTGTTTCTTCTCTCTCCTTTTCTCTGTGTCCAGTCAAAACCAAGGCTGTCCTGTTCACTCAACACAGCCTCAATTTTAAGGCAATGAAAACAGCAGCAGGCAGAGGATTTCAAGAAGAGCATCACTGCATGCACGCCTGTGTCCTGTGAGATGATCTGTAATGATTTTGTCTCCTGACAGTGGCTGTCTGCAGTTGCACAGATCAAAGACCATAAAGAAACGGTACTTAAATACACAAGATTGACTGGTAAGTAATTCTAACACCTCATGAAAATCAAAGTAAAAGGATTGGATTTTTTTTTTTTTTTTTTTAAGGACTTTTCATTTAAAAGTCAAACTTAGAAAACCAGAAGACAAAATGTAATGTATAGTTTGGGCTGGATCATGAGACTTGGTCAAAAAGTTTCACTGAACTGAGGGAAGAAATTCCACAGAAATTCCACATTTTATTGTCTCAGCTCACTATCTGGAACACAAGATCCCAAACTCCTCTTTACCTTTTTATTTTTTAACAAAACTGAGAAGCATTCAAGTCCAAGCAGAACAGCTTAGTCACATCAACAGCCAGAACAGAGCTGGAAAATCAGATTCAAACACTGTTTCTCTCAGGTTGACCTTTGTTATTTTTATCTCCTTTGATGGTTTCAGGTAAGTTCTTTCCACTTAAAACTTGCTTCTTGGTTTAGTTGTGCTTTCTCTCCAATCAGTTGATCAAAGATTTCTAAATGGAAGACTGGCTACAAGTGACCATGACATTTCGTAACAAGTTTCCACCAAGTAACCATTTATGCCAAGACTTTAAAGCTTTCAGGAACTATTAATTTTTACACAAATAATGGTGTATTTCCTAATAACTTCAACTAACATGACATGATTAATAACAGGGAACTGAAATCATCAAGGAAGTAAATCTGTTATGGACTCAGACCAGTCATTTTTTTGGTTGAGTTTTGGTCTAGCTACAAAGGAAGTTTTGCTCTGTTGGTTGGGGTTTTTTCTGAGTCCCACGTATTCTTCAAAGTAAGAGTGTAGATTCAGTTCTGGGTTTGAAAAGAAATAACAATTCAAATCAGTTTTCAATTTTGGTTTGGGTTTGATTCAAAGCTGTCAAGCATATTCACAGAGTGATTAAAACTGTTCCAACAGTTCTGGCCATGAGGAAGGTAAGGCAAACCCAGAGGACATGCAGATCTGGACAAGTACTCTTGCTATTAGCTAAATTTTTCTATTACCTAAATGCTCTTACAGACCAAAGCCCCATTGTTTTAGGCAGGGCAAGAAACAGGTAGTAAGAAATTACCCTGGCCTAAAAAATCTTCCTGTCTACAGACACAAAGCTAGAGATGAGGAAAAGCTACAAGATGAGAAAAAAAGAAGCGATATTGTCTTTCTCAGATGAGGAACTCAGGCACGGGGAGGTGAAGTGACTTGGCAAAGGCAGTGCAGGAAGGCTGGAGCAAAGCTGGGAGGTGCAGCCAGGCACTGGGAGCCCCTGACCACAGTCACAGGCACAGGCACAGGCACAGCCTGTCCTTCCTGGCCCTCCCTGCACGCCTTGTGTGGCACCGGCGCTCAGCTCCGGAGAGCAAGGCACAGCAGTGACCCCAGCGGCTGGGGAGAGAGGGGAGAAAGAAGCCCCGTTTATTTTTCTTTCTGCTACTTTATCTCACTTCAATGGGAGCAGTTGAGAATGTCGAGGATAAATGAAAACAACTGTTGGGCATCAGTCCAAGTGGTTAACAAAGAACCCCAAACTCTTTTAAGTCCTACAACTAAAAGGTGCTGGCATAAAAAGAATAGCATTTTTCTTTGCAGAAATCATTTGTTGAACTCTCTAGTTCTGAATAGGACTCTTTGCCTTCTTCCCCTTTTTCCCCCCAGAATTTAAAAACAAATCACACAAAAATATCATATTCCTTCCTTATATGCCATATTAGATGTTTCCTGAGAAACCCTGCTGTCCCCATGGGATGTCAGTGTAAGGTCCTGCCTTAGATGACATTCATTAGAAACCCAGGATGATTATCCCTCTCCATCTCCCAAAATCCTACTTGGAGCTGGGTCATATGCCAGGATAGGTACCTATTTTCATCCTCAGCTGGACAGAAGTTTTCCTGCTTTCTGTGGCTCTGTGGTGCATCTGAAAGCACCTGTCCATCCTCAACAGGGAAGAATGCAGCACTGGAGAGGGAACACGGGCGGGTTCAGTATGAAGTTTCTCCTGATGGCATGGTGGAAATTCTTTGGAAAATTAAATACGAAGCCAAGGGAAAAGGCTGGATTTTGAAAGGAAATTGCTGATGCAATAAAGCAGAACAGACGACCAGAATATCTTTAGTAACCCAGTAAAGAGGCTGACCTGTGTAACTTGGGCTGTGGAAGAGGTTTTGCCTGGAGAAAGAGATTGTGCTTTCTGCAGCTCTGGGAGAATATCTGTGGCAGGTTGGGAGCACACAGGGGAAATTTAGCTTTGAGTCTTTGATGCCTGCAGTGAGGAGACTTTTTAAATGAGCATGCAGCTGTGAATTCCCTGTCAGTTTGCATGGCAAGGCTGAAATTGTGTTTGAGACTTCACTATTGCTTGAGAACAGCAGACTTTCACCTACCCTGTGCTTCGTACAGGTCGAGGGGGAGAGCCCAGCTGTTTTATTAGCGTGGGCTGGACCTTGTCATTATAAATTCTGTACTGTAGTTGAACCTTGGGTTGAGACCTAACAAGCTGGGTGCCAACAGTGGTCTTATTGCACTAAAAGAAAACAAGAAAAAAATTCAAACAGAATGTGTGTATAGGGGAAACGTATATTATTTTGCTTAGCAAAACCTACAAATATTCATCTCAAAAGATCTGAAAAGTATAAACTTGGGCCCACTGTCTGGAGGTGACACATTATGACCTGTGAATACCTTTGCCATCTCCTCCCTGCCTCCCTCTAAACCTTCCCTTGTCTAGTTACAGCATGATCAAAGAAACAGCTAATGTGACATTTCCAATTCCTCCTTTGTTCTGAACTTCTGTTGTGGGAACAGAATGAAGGAAATGGAGATCCCTGGAAAGACTGTGAAGAAGAGACAATTTACATTACCTTATTCATATACAACCTTAACCACAGGGCATGTAATACCTGTCTCTTTCCAATCCTCAGCCATCAGCAGTGACCTCAGTCCCAGGGACAAACTGCTTTTATTCATGTGCACAGCTGATGTGGCAGTTTATGGAACTGGCTGATCTTTGTTCAGGTGGCTGAAGTCCATCCCCTACAGGCCATCCAGTTTCTCTATTTCTTTTGTTAGCTGTTTAACAGTGAAGCCAAATGCCCCTACAAACATTAATTCAGCCACTTTCTACGACAATTTTTACTGTTTCAGTTAATTATATACATTGGCCTTTTCAACCCAAAACTCTTGTCCTTTCCTTAATGCACAGGAAAGTCTCACTCTGCAGATTGAAATAAGTTATCATCAGGACACATCAGCCTCTGCTGCCAGCAAAGCCCTAAGTGGGAAATGTCCTCCAAAACCACAGGCTTGTTCTCTCCTGGGTGCCAGGCATTACTTGCATTAGAAGGATGAAGTGGTGAAAGAGCAAAAAAAGTAAAATCTTCATGAGGTCAGAAGTTCAGTGTGGGAATTCTTAGCCCAGAGAAGTGGTCCACATCCAGTACTCCCTAGGAGGCCCTGAGGAATCAGTAGATGCCTCCTGTAAAGCAGACATCAGTTGTCTTCTCTGCAGTGCTGGAGCTGCTTGTTGTGGCCATGCTGATGAGAGGTCTGGTAAGGTGCAAGTGTGAGAAGGGGCTGAGGAAAGTGCAGCCAGAAGTTCATCTGGCAGTTCTGAAGAAAGCAGGATGCACTGTCAGCTAAAAAAATCAAGTCACAGACCCCTTGAATTTCTCAGGCTTGGGAGAAGTGTGGGATTTAATACAAATTTCTATCCTTTACCCATCCATAACCCAGCGAAACTAACTCTTCACCAGCAAGTTGGGAAAATAAACCCATTTTCATCATCATTTATTAAATGCTTGGATTCCTTTGTGATAAATGACATAGAAGAGGCCACAAGGAAGTGAATAATTCCAGCCTCAGAAGAGAGTTTGAGTAGTGTGCTGAAAAGAGATGACCTTGGGACCACATGTTGATTGTGGATGTTAAAGAAAAATATTCAGCATCTCCATATTAAACTAGCACTACTCGCAGGCTGTTACATGAGGCAATGTTACCAAAACCAAAACCAAGCAAAACCCAAATGAATAAGGATATCTTTCAGACACTGGCAATTCCACAGCTGCCAGAATATCCTTCTTCAGATTTTCTGGACTGGCATATGTCTATGCAGGTAATATCTAATGGTGTCAGAAAACTTAGAGCGTGAACAAAAAAACCCATGTGAGGATTTACATGATAATATTGTCAGTGTAGGAAAACCTTGTAGAGGCATCTCTCTTGCTGTCTTCTTGTGCATACCTAGAATATCTCATATGGATCTGAGTGCTTCGTTCCACTTGGCTATGCAGGAAGAAGGGAAAGAAAAAGGATCAAAATCAGCTGGCCTGATTTCACTTCCTGATTTCTCAGACCACAGTAATCCCACCACAGCCAGCAAAATCAGAAATAGTCTCTAAATATTTATTTAGAACTTCTTGAGGATGACAGAAAGGCAAAAATGGGGATGTACTGGAACATTGCCCCAGGCATATTCAGCAGTTATTAAAAAGAATTCACTTCCATGCAAATTGTATTTCATCAGCTAATTAAGAAGGTATTTATCCTCTGCTTTAATTAATATCTTGTATCTTCCTTCCGAAATACTTAATCATGCAATGAAATCATCACAGAAAAATTGCCCTGAAGTTAGGGCATTTTGTATCTCAGCAAATCTGACATATGTGTGTGTTTTCATATATATAGATATATATATATATGCGTGTGTGTATATTTTAATAGCAGTAATTATAAACTACTCTGCCAACTTACAGAGCTGCTTTACATTTCTGGCTTGCTGCCAGGCTTTTTTCTCCCCTGTGCCTGATGAATAGTAACTGTTGTGTACTCTAGGTCTGTGCTCCATTTGAGCAGTATCCCCAAAGAAATCGGCCTCCTTAGCCGTTAAGCACAACTTTGTTAGGCAGCACCTGGGGCGATTGACAAAACCTATTTGTTAACTAAAAACTGTAATCAGTGGTTTGTGTATCAGCAGCATAATACTCTCTGTAAGGCTGCAATATAATGGATGGAAAATCAGTTATTTCCTCAGCATCAACAACCAATTTTCCACCAGTTAGGCTAGAAATGGATATCCCAGAGGTATGTAGGAGTCAGAATTAACTAGTGCCAGCTTAAGCATGGGAAGGATACTAGCAAGGCATATGGGTGTGGGCTTTCTAAACAAACAGGAATATATTTCTTGCTGCCTGTAATTCAAGTTTAAGTTACAAATCTTGCAGGACTATTGATGTTGGATTGAAATGGAATGCATTTTCTGGGAGAAGGTGTAGTCCCAATCCAGACTGTTTACAAAGGTGCTCAACAGAAGTTATGGGCTTGTGGGAGGTGCTGCAGAAACTTTAGAACAGAAGAGAACGGCTTAAAGATAATAATCCTATCTGGGTTTAAAAAAAAAAATCTATGAAATTTTGAGATGGAACCTCAATTTCTTAAGCAAACCTCACTCTTGCCATTAAACCAGTAGGTAATGTTCAGTCTGTTCTGAGAACCACTCTCATGAGTGTCGTCTTTCCATTCATCTTGGAGACATTCCTCACTCAGAATCCTTGATTCAGCTCAGCTAATCCATTAATATAAATTAAAAAAAAAACCACCAGCAGGATGTAGCTTATCAGTTATTCCTGAAATGTTCTTATCTCTTCCAGAGTTTCTCACTGGGAAATAATGTGCAGACATTTTTCCCCCCTCCCTTTCTGTCAAACCTGTGGCTGGAGTGCTCCACAATTGCTAAACTGCAAACCAACAGTCGTAAGCCTAATTGGAACAATTCACTCACTGCAGCACTCTTAGAGATTCTGGATATTTTTTGGAGTTTCCTTGTGAGTCAAGAGCTGGAAAGCCAGGTCCCAGAGGCAAGTGACTGCACGTGTCATCAGCCAATAGCACAGAGAGGTCACAGGACCCAGGCTTCAAGCCCTTAAGTGTGTGTGGGAAATCTCACTGCGTTAACAATTCCCTTCTTTATTTCTCCTCTTAACATGGTACATTATTTGAACATTATGAAGTGAACCCTTTGTTAGAGAGCATGACAAATCCCCAGCTAAGTGGAAGCGTGATGCCGCTGGACTGAGTGGCCTGTGGATCTTGCTGCTCTAAAGGGAATGATTGCAATTCCTTGTGACATTTTTCACTGAAAAGATGGATTAGTAGGCAGGCATGTGCTGGGACTGTAAGTTACAACTTATCTCAGAAAGTTTTAACTTTATGCCTTTGCATGCCTAAGAAGTCATTTTTAAAGGAAGCTTTAGCCTTTATGAGTCCCTGTGGAACTCTGCATAAATCTGTAGCTGCAAAGACTGTCTGGGCTTTTTGATGAGGGCCTGGGAGTTCAGATGGGACAAGAGGAATCGTGACTCAGTTTCTGTTCCTGAGAATGTCACCAATTCTCATTGTGTCACTAAAGTTCTTCAGGCTCCAGCTTTCCATGTAAAGTGGGTATAGAAAGATCTAGAATGTTTTAATGTTTTGTTAATAGTTTGAGAAAGGCTTGTCTAAATGGCATCACCAGGAAGTGTTTCAGATCAGCGCTGAGTTATGGAACACTGGTGTCTACACCTTTGTCCCCTTAGGCTTGTTACTGAAAATGGCACAATGAAGGGCTCAGAGTCCTGCTGGGATTGTTGTGAGGTCTGATGCAAGCAAACTCAGGGGTTCCCACTGCCTAATCCACCCACATCCATGCCTTGAGGCTCTTCTTCCTCCCCTTCAGAGCTCAGTCCTCCTCTGGTCAGTGGATCCTACACCTTTAATGCTGACTAAACAGTTAAGAAATCTGTGCTTCTAATTCTGTGTCCATTAGTTCCATTTTCAGTCAATACAGTCAGGTTTGCTGTAATTCCTACATTTTGGAATTCATATTTATTACACAGAAACAGTCAGAACAGTGAGAGATTCATTTTCTTGCCTAGGACAGATGGGAGCTATCTAAACATTTTCATCTGCCAAACTTAGTAAAAAAACACGAGAATAAGACAAAAAATCTTAGGACTCATTCTGAGGAGACATATTGACAGATCACCACAAAAAGCCCACAACCTCCCAGCCCTGAAACAATAGAGTGCTTTAGATATTGAAAGGCTTTCTTGATTTGTTCAGGAGTCTTTCCAGATTTGTCTCAGTTCTTGTATTTTCTGATCTGCTTCACCCTATCAGTGCCCTCATTGAGCAGTGGAGGCGGATGCTGCTGGGGATTTTAGTAGGAGCTTAGGATGAGGCAGACATTGATAGTTTTGCCCTTCCTTTTTCAATCACTGAAATGACATTCAGGTTCCAGGGATGAACAGATATGGACACTCAAGCATGTGATTAGAAGGGCCAAAGCAGAATCTGCATGTGTATACAGAGTATATCTGCAGACTGGGCTGTGATTTACTGCGAGGCTTAAAAATGCTTTAAAGACTTCTAAGCACAGGAAGAAATATGCTGTTAGTAAAGCTTCCGTGTTATCAGCCCAGCTAAATAATGATGTGCAATGTGTCATGTGCAAAGAATATATTAATGCTTGGATAAATATTTTCCTAATGTCTGCTTGGTTGATATCTCCTTGGCATATAACCAGGGGATAGTAAATAACACTCATGACTTTGTTTACTTAAGGTCTGTTTTCTCTCTTGTCTTTTACATTGGCAATAATTTTGGGGGCTTCAGGGGAGGAAAAGGCAGAGGGACCAGAGCCTTGTAAAATGTTTGTTTTCCTTACAAATTTCGCAAGAAATAAACTGTTTATGCTTTAGTGTTTCACTGCCATGGAAATGTTAGATTATTTTGTGTGACTGTCAAAGTGTTTAATGTGTAGCCAAGCAGTAGCATTATAGAGAGCAGGAGAGGAGGAAAAAGAGAAACAGGAGGAATATAATGAAAGAAAAAAAGAGTCTCTTTACCTCATAGTTTCTAGCACATTATTTCCCCTTGCTTGTGGGCATGACTTAATGCTGGTTACTCCCCTTGGCTGCAAACTGCATTCATCTTAA
This sequence comes from Irena cyanogastra, assembly GCA_013397155.1. Classification (NCBI taxonomy): domain Eukaryota; kingdom Metazoa; phylum Chordata; class Aves; order Passeriformes; family Irenidae; genus Irena; species Irena cyanogastra. The sequence goes on along the minus strand of VWZV01011366.1, from coordinate 54,762 downwards.
TCATCTGTTTTGACAGCTCCTTTCCCCCTCAGGCTCATCTCTAATTGAATTTGTCATGCAATCTCACCTCCTCTGAAATTGTTTGTATGGGAGGGAGCCTGGGAGGCAGCTGGACCCAGGTTGGTTTCTGCAGCGTTACCTGCAGAAATCAGCCTGTTTCAGTCCTGCCTTTGCAGCTGAGAGGTCTGGCACTGTGGTGTCCCACAGATGTGGCAGTCATACTTTCAGATCCAATCTGATGCTTTCACACAGGGCATCTATCAATTCCTACCCTTCTCTGCTGTCCTCCATGTCATGGGATAGACATGCTCATGAAGAACTGTTCACTATGAGATTAAATTTCTCCCTGCAACCCCAAAAATGCAGCTCCTCAGCTAAATTCTGTCCTTTCTGACATCCTTGTACATTGAAGGGTATTGGTAGATTGAGCAGAGTGGATTTAGAGTCCCCCAAGCAAAGATGCAACCCTGAAAAACTGCAGTTTTCAGGGATACAGGCATCACGGAATTTGACATGTGAAGTTTTTAGTGAGGCTGTGATTTGTCCTAGTGGTTGAGAAGGACCTTAAGAATAGCACTTAATTTTTCTCTCTCCAAATGTGTTCAAGCCCATCAATCTCAAATACTGTGTTTTTATTCTTAACAAAGGAAAAAAACACTTAAAAAAAAGACAACTCGAAGGAAAGTTTCCCATGTGGGTACATGTTTTCTGTAGAAAAGAGCTGCCTACCTTTTTCTTTCTGATCCTACAATAACAAAATGAAATCCTCCTCACACCCAAAACAAAGTGATGGGGTTTTTCTAACATTTCTGTTGTTGAATTCATCTGAGTTGTTCCACACTGCTAGCCCAAGATGACAAAGTTAGGCATGGGGAGAGACACACACATTAACATAAGACCACTCATCTTGTTCCTTAGCATAAGTGGAGCCATCATGCTGTCTACATCTCCAAAGTGCTGTGTCAACATGTCCCTGCAACAAAAGTGTTCATGGTGTGCAGATAACACGTCACGTGTTTGACACACCAGCCTGTTATCTCAGCTGGCCAAACACCGAAGATAAACAATGTCATGGAAGTGCACACGTGCCTTAGACAAGGTTTGTGATCAACTCAAATTTACAACCTTTATATCTGACTGCAGCATAAACAAAAATATGACAGACTTATATTGTCTGCATCGGAAAGATAACCTGTAGGAGAAGCTGCATTATAAAATCTCAAGTGTTACACTTCAGGAGTCAGAGCAATTTCCCAGCAGAATCTACAAAATTTCCTATCTCTCCCTGCTGGGGTCCTGAGTGCAACAGAGATACTTGCTAGTATTTTAATGAAATGCTAGTTAAGTATTTGTTTTGCTTTCTAAGGGCACACGCTTTCTAAAGTGTATGTCTAAAACTCATCAAAGCCTATTTATTCCACTTTTTTTTTTCTTTCAACAGACTCTTTACTTTGACGAGCAAACTTCTTCCTCTCCTCTTTGGCCTCTCCTCAGAAACAGCTCCTTTTTTTCCTTGTTTATTTTGTGTATTTTTCCAGTGTGTATTGTCAGAAAAGAAAGGAAATACTTTGAACCCTCCAAAGGTCTTTTGCTACACTGATGAATCACAGAATTCAGTGGTGGGCTAAAGAGGTTACTATTCCTACACAGCACAATCTGGAGTAGATGAAAAAATCAAACTTCTTACGGCAATGCCATTATAAAGTGAATAAATATTTCCAGATTCCAATTTGAGATATTATTTTCTTTCTTATATGCACATGATGCTCAGGTCTTGTAAATAAAGGATATAATGTCAGGGAGATGGAGGTCGGAAATGAAGATTAGTTTCCTTTTCTTCTATCTTCACCTCCCAGGGAGAAGTTAATTTTGGCTGTGTTCAGTCTGAGTTCACAGAAGGGAGAAGACAAAAAAAACTTACTTCTTCTGTAAGTCTATTGCCAAATTAAATGGAAAGAAGAAGCAAAAATAATAATAATAGAGATCATATTCAGATCAGGGGAAAAAAGTTAATATCCTCTCCAGATTTCAGCTCTCACCCCTTTGGCATCTAGATTTGCCAGTTCATTAGGAAACATCTCAGTATTTTGGTCTAATTTAAGTGGACAGATGCTGGTTTTCCACAAAACAACGTGGTATGAGAAAAGCCTGTCAGATTTAGTTTGGCATTTTCTTTTGTTACATTTTATGTTTATGGGCCACCTTTTTCCTTCCCACAAATAAACTCTCTAAGACAGACGTGAGTTCCTTAGCAGCAAGGAAACAGAAATCCTACTTGTAGGCATATGCCCTGCTCTGCAGTCTCAGAAAGCTTTGCCAGTGTCCAGGTTTGGCTGATCCATCATGTTACATATATCTTTTACATGCTGGCTGCAGTCCTTTCCATTTAGGATAAACTGAGTGCTGAATAGGCATAAGTATTTGGGCTTATCCAAGATACAGCATGGGAAGGCAAGGCCAGATGATATTATATGTGTGTTGTGGTGCAAAACATCTGAAGTCTGAGAGGTCCTGTAGTTGTACCTGGCAGGAAGTCCAGCAGAAAGCCAGCCAACCCCCTCTGAAGGCCCAGCCTCATTCCCCACATCTTCCTGGCCCACTTGCAGGAAACTCCGGGTGAGGTTTATGGACTCAGTTTAGCTGCAGGTCAACCAAAAGGCTTGTAAGTCCCTCATGGGCTTGAAATCCAGCAAAGCAGGACTGGATCTGGTTCCCATGACTCTGCTTATTGGCTGTTCTGAAAATTAAGTCCAGAGTATCCAGAGCAGAGTAAGCAATGTATCTGAGCTGATGTCTAGCCTGGATAAATATTCACTCAGCCCTGCCAGCTCCAGAACCTGGATACCCCTGAATCCAGGAGGAAACCAAACCGGATTTCCTCATGCAGAGGGGCACACTGAGCACCAGTCTGAATCCCACATCACTGCTGTATCTAATTACCCCCAAAGTCACTCCCTATCTATCTGTTCCTTGCCACTTTGATTCAGTCTCCCCACTAACACAGCCCCTGTGCTGCAGCATTCCCCACTGGAATTGCTGGTCTGCATTAGCTGGCTGCTGGAGCGTAACAGCCCAGCCTAAAGCCCATCAAAATCAATCTATGGATTCCCAGGAGGTCTCAGAAATTGCAGACATCATCTGGCAACTCACAGCCCTAAAAGACTGCCTTGGAAATCAACAGAGCCAGGCATTTCTTGCTGGGGCAGAGGCGAGGTGGTGCTCTGGTGCCAGTGAGGAGCAGGGTATTGCAGCCAGCGTGGGCAGGAGCAGAGCTCTGTCCAGCACATGGGCTGTCATTCCAGCAGCTCTCTGTGTGTGTGCCCTGAACTGGACACACGGAGCCAGAGTAAAGGCAGAGCACATGCTGTGGGGTGTGATGAGGTGATTCAGAGCAAGTAAAGCTTAATTAGTGCACAGTGACCCTTAACAGTAATTTCCTGGATGATGAAATATCCACCGCTAGATATGAAAACATACCACTTAATCACATAGCATTTTTCTTGGAAATACGCATCTACTTTGAGCTTTCATGTTTTCTTCTTCCTTCAGGGAAAGGGTAAAACACACCTCTCACATCAGATCTGATGCTGAAGTCCCCTTTCTGCTCTAGTTCTTATGGCCAGCACTGCTTTTTCCTCTCTCTGATTTGCAAGTTTGGCCCAGAGTTTTCCAGTGTTAACGGTAGAGAAAAGGACTCAACTCTAGCTCATTTATAAGGACTATTTGAGCCTCAGGAAAGGATGCTCTGTTCTCCAGGGCATCTGTCTGAGGGACTATACGGGACTGCTCTAGCCTAGGACTCTGTCCTGACACTGTGTTCTTTGATGCCTCTAATTAGATGTGACCTCGAGGTTTTTTTGCAGTTGAAGCACTTGCACTCCTCTCAGGAGACAGATGTTGTCTCAGGTACATAGGAGCTGAGATTGCAGTGAAAGTATTCTCCCAGGATGGTGCTGTCTCTTCTGCCCTGATTTGGTGAGATGTAGAAACATAATATGCATGGGACTTCTCCTATGTGTCCAGTTTTGTTGATATTGGCTCATGTATTCAGACGTTGTAAGGCGTGGGATGGAGTAACAGACGAGGAAAGAAAAGGTGCATGGAATCATTAAAACTCCAGCTGCAAAATAGTGTTAATTGCATGGTCCCTTACTACCATAAGAATTGGAGTTTCTATTAGCAAATTAAACCCACTCCCAGATGAGATACACCACAGATGAGATTCAGCCACAGCTCTGCTCTCTCTCTCTTGAAAGCTTTTTGAATATTGCTCTTTTCATTTCCCTTGCTGACGGGGCCTCACACAACAAGGGCTGCAATTGCAGAAGACTCTTCAAGAACCTGCTGACAGGTGATTAACAGCTCCTGGATGCTGGGAGCCTGACCACACTTCTGACCACAGGAGCAGCTAAACAAATTATCAGCAGAGCATTTTGTGGTTAACTCACCCTTTTCTCTAAACAAGTCTGCTAATGACATTCCCTGGCCTGGCACCCCTATACACCGTGCTGAGAGATACTGTTTCTCATGTCTAACAGGCTCCTTAAAAACTCAACAACAGAGGCAAAACTGAAAGGCAGAAAGAAATCTGGACTGCCAGTAAAATGAATAGCGAAAACTGAATAAAGGAGTGCATTTTAGTAAGCTAGTTCTTTGCAGAGTCTTTCAGCCAGGTGAGGGAGCTGGAAATGTTTTCATCCCATTTATTTCAGAGCAGTTTTTAGCCAGAGCTTTCTATCAGACCCAATACTCTTTCCATTCCAACCAGTGGTTGAGAGAGTGGGGTAAGTCCCTGGCATTTTGAAGTCAGAATCTAAGAAATTAGCTGGGATCCTAAACATGGGCAGCAATTATGCAAATACTTTCCCTTGCTGCTTGTCCAAAGCCTTTGCTGGAAATGATCACGGGGTGAAGAGAAAGGGAAATCACACTGCAGGACTGGTTGGAGAAAAATCCCCTATGAGCACTGTGAGATGCTGACTGTATGGGAAAGGGAAGGAGGGATACATTTATTCCCCTCGAGAGTCACTGTGGACTTTGTAAGGTGGTGAGTCAGAGAGCCTCAGTAAGTCACTGAAGCGGGATTTGATCACTACCAAGTCACTGCTCTGATAGGTAAAGGACACAGATGAAGCTGGGCAGTAGCATATATAGACCTACAGCAGTGTGAAGACAGATTATTTTCTATCTTGGATGCCTTCCTGGTGTATCTTATTCACTCAAATTTATATTTGATCAACAGAGCTAAGGGTGGAAGAGACCTGAGGATATTGCACACCCTAATGTGGCTCACGTGATCTTGTGGACATCTTCTTCATGACTGTGCAGAAGCTTTGGGTTCTGGCACCTGGATATCTATGACCAAGAGCTTGGTCTCCTCAAGAAAGGGGAATTTAGGGCTAATCTCAATCCTTGCCCTTCTTTAGAGGTGTCGGGAATTGGATGCATGAGGATGAAAGACACAAAAATACCCTTCTGGCTTTAATCTTTTAGTTAAGAATGTGTGGTAATGTTTCAGGACATTCCTGTCATATGATGTGCCTTAGAGCCTGCTCTTAGGAACCTGTAGTGATTCAAGGTACAGAATCAGCTCTTATGCCAGCTCTACTGAAGAGCCAAGCCAGGAACTCCAGGACTGGCCACTCATTTGTACTTCTTTCCATGCACCCTTGGGCTTGTCTTCTCCTGAAACTAGTGGGGGAAGACAGTATTCCAGAGATCATCAGATCATGTAATGAGGAACGTGCTGGGCAACACCTGATTGTTTTGGGTTTGAGGAGACAGGAGCTGCCAGGGGAGATTAAAAGTTGTAGTAACTCAGGTAGTGTGTCCACTTCAATTGTAGCTTCTCCTCTTCTGTAGTCAGAAGAATCTTGTAGGCAAGGAATATTTGTCATGACAATTAATTCAATAGCTCCCCAAGGAATAAAAGCAGATGGTTCCACACCCTTACAAAATGCATTGTTTAAGTGAGAGAAGAGTCCTTAAGAGAGGTTTTCAGCTACAGTAACTCACTGAGGTGTGCACAGAGAGCTCAGAGAGTGAGGGCTTGCTGTACTTATAGGATGATGTTTGTAGTGAAAACCATTATGGGAACCCTGCTTTTTTTCCCTTAAAGTGAGTTAGAAGCACATGGCTGTGCAAGGTCCAACCCTGAAGTGCTTTTTCACTTTGAAGACTTCAGGATACAATGCTTTTTTTTCCCTCCTTGATGCATGAATGAGAAGTTAGGTCTACTCACAACCTGGCCTGGCCTCTGCGTACTTAACCCTGCTGAAAATACTGGCTATGTTTGTTCAGAATTGAGAGGGAGGAAGAAATCAAAGCTGTCATCATATCCAGGCTCTTCTGAGCCTCTTCTGCTGTGTCCTGACATTTTCATTTCAGAGAAAGGGTGTTATGCCTTCAGCATGCCTTCAAATAAAGCAAAAAAATGTGATTTCTGAAAGCAAGCAGTAGGATATGCAATTTACAGAACAGTTCACATAGCTTTTTCTTTAACAGCATTTATTAATATTTCACTAAGCAGCTTTTTTGTTCAGGAAAAAGAAAAGGGTGAAAAGTGAGGAGACTCACTCTGGGGAGAAGCTGCAAGTAACTTTTGCTACTTTACCTCAAACAGTAGCAGCTCCTGCATCAAGGTTAAAGATGGTGAGTGTTTCTACCTGCAGGATCCACTGCCAACAGCTCTGCCAGAGGGTGATGGAGTGTTTTGAGAGAAATTTTACAAGGGCCCTCAATTTCCAAAATAAGCTTGACCGATCTGAGAGCTCCATTCCGGGGACAGGAAGGGTAACAACCCTTCATTTGCCCTACAGCTCCTAAAGTCAAATGATTGCTCTCTCCAGGCCATTGCAAAGTTCCACTGGTGGTAATTTAATGTAATGGATGCTTTTCTTTTTCCTGATGGTGGTTTTTTAAATGTGTTTAAATGAAGAATAAAGTGCCAATGTATAATTACTACCATGCTTTCTTAGTAAGGGCTTCTGAGAGCAAAAAATCATGTCAAGAAGTCTAAGATTTTTATTTGGGTTTTTCTGCCCTCTGATGTGTGTCATGACTCTTGTTTTCACTATGTGGAAACCATGGGTTAGTTTTGCCAAGAAAACTTTATGTGTTCCTTTGTGTCTATACAGCTGTCAGAGCAGGTTTCTGTGATTTTGCTTGCTTTTGAGGGATTTGTTAGCAATAACTATCTCTGTGTGCTATAGAAGGACCATGAGCAAACAACATTTCTGGATTAAATTTATTACTTTCAAATCAGCCACAGAAAGATGCAGTCACTTGCAGGTGAGCCAGACCTGTACAAAACCTGATTTTTTTTCTCCCCTGTGGTCACAAGCAGAAATTAGGACAGGGAATGAGAGAATTGGATTTTGTCAGACCAAATCATAGTGGTTTGGGCCATGTGGTGAAAAGAAAAGAAAAATAAAATCAGTCAATTTAGACCACTGTTTCACTTTCAGGTTGTTTAACTCTGAAGATAATGACAGCAATTTTCAAAGAACGATATCAGAACTTCAAAATGCATCAGTACAGAGGGAGGAAACCAACCTGCATGGTTGCTTCAGTTGATAATTATGTGTTGAGGAGACAGCATGATTTAAGTTTTCTTCAAGTTTTCAAAACTGAGCCTCCTTTAAAAGAAGGTGAAAGTCTTCTACCTGCCCCCCTTCCCTGAGTGTGTACAACAAGAGTTGGACAGCAACTTTTGTAGCACCTCATGATGGGCTTCTTTTTATGCTTTCAGTGGTGAAACCAATGAAAACCAAACCCTGAGGGCAAGAAGCAATTTAGAGGTGCTCAGAGTATCTGCAAACTCAGGGTTCTATTACTGCCTTATCTATTATAGGTATTTCCTACTGTGCATGTGCTATATCAAACACTGTTCAAACTCTGTAGGATAGATGTAAGCAAACATGCAATGTCTGTGACATCAGAGATTATGCCTTCCTTTCTAAAGAATATTTTCATAAGTTATTAGTTAGGGCCTTAGGTGCTTCACTTTAGTTGTATTCAAGCAGCCATATGTTTCTGAGGATCTGAGACTATGAGTTTCTAAAGGAACTCTTAAGAGGCCTTTCTGTTTTAACCCATTTCTCTTACTTCCCCACACCTAGAATTACAGAGAATTTTGGGAAACAATGAATTATATTCTTTCTGTTGGGAGCTTGTGTTTCAGCTCCAACACTGCCCTTGATCCCTTGTGATGTGGAGATCTGCTCTGCTCAGTGCTTGAGCTTCCACATTTATGGATAATTATAATGAAAGTGTTTCCTGGCACTGTGGGACCAGTCAGGTTCATGCTGGTGTGCTTTCCAAATGATACTGTCTGGCCCCTTCACAGGTCTTCTACTCACACACCAAACCAAACATTTTCTGGAGTGTTGAGTCCTTATGATAGAAGCCCCTGAACTGCAATACCAGAAAGAACAAGAGCTACAGTAGGGGAGTTTCCCTCCCCCACATAGTTCAGATTCATCCACATTACATTCTCAATCCCTTTTTATGCACAGTGAGACTATGGGCAACACTTCCTTAATTTGGCCACTTTCTATCCAGCAATCCACAGTCCCAGCATTGCATGTGTTTATGTTTGACAGATTTGGGTCTTGTTACAAGATTTAGGACTTTTTACAAGTCAATGGCCAATCTGTTTTCCCAGATATGTTTTCTAGCAGTTTTATTCCTCTCCCCAACCCTAACATCCAAAAACCTTTGCAAAATACTCCTTTTGACTTTTGACAATCTTGGTTTCAGATTCCTTTTGCCAGCTAAAGGATTTCTGGGCAGGTTCACAGACATAACATCTCTTCTTTTAAAAACAGTCCACACACTGGAGTGATGAGCTGGAATCTGTGTTTGTCTTACCTCCAATTGCAGAGCCATCACTCAAGTTGGGAAGATCTCCCTTTCTTAGCTTTTTCTGAAATGAAAGACCCCTTGCCTTCATCTCTGTCCAGGTTGCTTTAAAGTTGCTTCTGCATTTGTCAGAATCTCTCTTCTATGTATGAGAGAGTATTACCATGAGAAGGACTTTTATAAAACATACTGATGGCAAAGAAGTAAAAAAATAATTGAGAATCTTTCACAGGCAGAGAAAGCTGCCTTTGTGGGTGACTTGATCTGAGTTAAACTATGTGTTATTTTGCAACTGCAAAGAGATTTTTGTTCCTTTTGGGGCAAGTCAAAGCAGCTTGAAAGTCTTGGTAGGTACTTACATGTGACTGTGCATGAAGCATTTCTTAGGAGTCTGGATGCTTTAAGGAAAATAGCACCAGGGATAGAATACCAGAAGCGCCTTGTTTCCACTTACTGTAAATGATCATAAATTCTACTGCTACTTTATTGTGGTGGCTGTAGTTCTTGGAAGAGTAAAACGGGTGGGAAACCAGTTCCCAGTCAGTTTTATAAGGTACAAGGTCGCTTGTATTGGTACCAAGTCCGAAGTGCAATATTTCAGCTATGAATGATTGGATGTTTTCCCAGATTCCCATAAAGTCATTAAACACACTGTAAAGGGTCACCCGTAACATAACCAAAAGATCAGTACAAGCAGGACCAGAGCAGATTGTCAAGGCAGTCTTGGTTTTCCAAGAGGTGAATTCCCACTGAACTGTGCAGCCTTGGAGGTTGCCTTGACTGGGAAAATGGGCCTTGTAAAGCCAGCCCTGATCATGTCTCATTTACAGCTCGCTCTGGCCAGTCCAGATACATCTCATAAAAGGAGCAGCCAAGAGCCAAGAGCTCTTCCACCCCTAGGGAACTCATCTCATGTAGAACTTCCCTTTGGAGAAATCTTCCCTTAAGTAAGATCCGATCTTGGACAAATTCCCGGTGATCTTCCAAAACTGAGAACACAGCAACTCTCATGGTTATTTTTTTAATGCTTTTGTGGCAAAGTCTCATCTAAAAGAATGAGGATGAAGTCCAGAGGACCTACATGTGTTATTTTAGACCTCTCCACGGAAGTAGCAGAGAATTGGGTTGTCACCTACGTTTATTGAACCATTCTGCAGAATTTGATAGCTGTAATGTGATTTTTCTATTACTCCGTATGACTGCTCTGCAACTAGTGGGGAAATCATTATTTTATAGCATGCGCTGGTGGAAGGTGAGAGCCCACCGCTGGCAACAGCTGGAGGTGTTCTGCCTGCAAAAACACTGCTTCCACAGGAGGACTCCTCCAAGAAAAACTGAGGGGACTTCAGCCAGCAGAGACACAGCTAAGCATTGGGATGTGCACAGCAGCTTAGCAGACAGCTGAAGTTTCAGCTTCCTGATGGACTCCTCCAGTGGAGGATCTCCCTCAGTGCCTCAGAGGTCCAAGTGTGCTGCCTCAGCACAACGCTTGGCTTCAGTGGCGTGGGAAGGAACAGAGGACATTGGGAATCAGCTCTTGTTTTCTCTCATAGCACACAAAGCATTGGCACTGGAGAAACACAGGTCACCACGCAGATTTAAATATTCACAAAGAGTTTGTTTTCTCAGGAAATACTGAGTTTCGGATGGAAAATAAACTTTTTAAATTTGGCTTTTGACATCTGCTGTAGAGACAGCTCATTATGAAGCTGCAACAAGACGCACTTCCACACTGAAGCAGGGAATAAATTGGTTCATCTGTGACACACAAAAGGCCTATGCAGCTCACTTCATGCTTTCATAGGGCAGCAACACACATGGAACCAGAAACTGGATACAGGACTGAACTTTTCACAGTCCTAGGTGTGTTTGGGTAAAGGCTTTGCCTCAGTTTGTTATGCCAAAATGCAAGCAGGCCACGAATCTGAATTTTCCCAAAGTTCAAATGCAGCCATATTCAGACTCGTCAGACCCTTGCTTATATGGCATGTTGTGACATTTACAGACACACATACAGGGACTCATTTAAACCATCTAAGTCAAATCCTCCTACAGCCACAAGCGCATAAAATTTGAATGCTTTTTTTTCAGACAGTTTGGCTGAAATTAGACCTTTTTTACAGCAATAAATAACAGAATAATTATTTTTACTTCCTACACAGGAACTCAAATGTTTGATTCATTTTGCTCTTTTTGGCAGAGCTGATAGTTCTGAAATAGTTTTCCCTGGCATCTCAGCAATAACAGTTCCCATTAACCCTGGAGACTCCTGATGACCTAAATTCAACTTCAAGATATTTAATTTCTCCTTTTCCCTCCTACCCACGTGGGAATATGAAATGAAAGATAACACAGCATTGTAGTGATTAGAGCCTAACTTTTCTTGTCACCATCTCTAACATCCATGCAATGGCTTAAGGTACTTCACATCTGTCTTTACATAGAAATATTCTTGTTCCTTTCTTGGATATCAGTTTTGGTAGAATCTGAGGGTTTTGATATTTTTCTAGGATTTCCTTACCCAACAGGAAGAGCAGAGAGCTACTGAGTATTACTCACTGCACCTGAAAATCCCAACCCTTTCTGGAGCCCACAGCTCCGTGCTTCCTGTGAGCTCTGGACTAACTGTGCCCACACTGAACAGAGGGTTCTTCAGTGAGCAGTAAGCCATGTGCAAATCAAAGATGTTGGTGTTAAGAGCCTGCATGGAGTGGCTGTGCAGCTTGATGCTTCCCAGAAACCTCAGAGAGAGAGTGTGTGTGCAGCACATATTTCTCCCTGGAATGTGCCAGGTTCCACTCACCACTGGCAAATGCTGGGGTTTAATGAGAACTACTGTGCTGACAGATCTTTGGCTGCTTCCATTGCATGGGAACGGTAAAAACATGATTGTTCTCGTTGGTGTGACTGGACCCACATCCTTGCCTGCCCTGGCCTGTCCCAAGCCACTCGAGTTTTGGTGGCTTGTGTGGCACACGTTTGTCTCATTGTGTATCTGAGCTGGTTCAACCACCACGAAACAAACCCAACCCACACACAGCCTAATCTCTCAACCTCTGACCAGTTTTATTGTTCATGCACCCAAAATGGTACAGCAATCTCCTTCTGGGGATATTTATATATGAGATAATGAAGTAGAAGCATAGACTTGTTAATTTAGCCTCTCTTTAATAATTTGTGAAGAACTCAGAAGCTGGGGAGCTTTACATGTTGTATGGGATAAAGATGTAGAAGAGTAGACTTTTGTTAATTTAGGCTCTTTTAAATAATCTATGAAGTGCTCAGAAATTGGGGATCTCCCTATGGAGGACAGAGGGGTGAGACACAACACTACAGGCTTTTCCCAATGAACACAATAGTGATGATACCAGCTAGACTTGTAGAAAACAACAAGAAGCAGACCAAAATGCTGGGATAATGTTTGGAATATCTTTGGTGTCTCCACATTTCTGGTGGAGAACTCTTGGATCTGTTTGACTGCCATTCTACTAGCAAATTGTTTCAGTTTCTGTGTTCTGGAATGATTAAGAAGCAAAGGATCTTTATGTTGGAGAATATCTCCCTACTGCACAGTAATGTACAGCAGAGCTGGTATTTAGCTAAATTATTCTTCCACCTATGACTGTGTTTTCTCAGTCCTCATCCTGTCAGCCAACACAGTCCCTCTCCTACATTAATCTTTCCAGTCTGCACATTTTTTTCTTAAATTCTAGACACCTTTCATGTGTTCTTTCAAGTGCTCTAGAGAAGTTGTTTGGAATGAGGTAATAGCAAGTACAAGTCAGACCTGTAGATGGGGATCCTTCCAGAGAAGACAAAAAGGGAAGGAAGTCTGAGGGGGAAAAATCACTAATACTGGTACTTTTAGCTTTGTCTGAACTTAGATATGTTGACATCAGCTACTGAAACAATTGTGCAGTACTGGTTCTGCAGGGAACCAGCACATATTCCTGGAACTTTCTGCCTTCCACAGGTAGTTTAGGTCTTTGGTAGTCTGAGACATCTTCTGAACGTACCAGTTTATCTTTGGGAACCACAAGGACCCCAGGGAGACACTTAAATGTAGGCACTGTCTGCCAGTGTGTCTGTGTATCAATCTGCCATGGGGAGCTCTCACTGGTTTACCCATATGGTGGCTGAAAGGATAAATATATTGTCAGAGATATTTAGAAGAGAAGGGCTAGAGGAGCACACATGACAGAGATGCTGCTGTGTACGAGTACGAGATTGTCTGTGTGCATAATCTCAGTCAAATTACACAGGCACGATCCAGCATCTGAGAATCATTTTCTCTAAGGATCATAATTGTAAAGTTTAACCAAATAAATATTGAAAGACATTATATAAAACTCCCACATAGGGCCCTGCAACCTGAAACATAAAATATACATACAGCAGATTCTGCTCACCACAAAACTATGCCAGGAATATAAGAGTATCTTTTATACAGATTGGCTCCCATCCCGTTCTGGGGTCAGAGACATGACATCCCAATAAACATTCATGGATCACTTGGAAATCACAGGCATCTATGAGCTGTCTTGCCTGCCCTCCCTTTTTCAGCTGAACATTTAGTGCTGAGTTGATAAAGCTCCTCACTCCTTCCTAATCATTCTCATCTCCTTAATTCCACCAAATAATTCATATGGAGCAGTTTCACCAGCTAAATCATTTTTAAATAGTTAAGCCTCTTCTGGGGCTTTTAAAACAGTTGGCTGTAGAACTGGCTCAAAGTCTTATCTGTAGCTCTCCTAAGAGGATACTTTTTTCTGCCTCCCACCTTCTTGATGACTGCAGGACCCAATAAATACAATACTTCCTAATGTTCTAGATGCTTTCTTACCTGCCATCTCACAGAGGGAGCCACTATACTGAAAAAAGAGCAGAAAGAAAACTCTATAAATTCAGTCTTATGTATTCAGAGCTTGTAAAACCGACCAAGGCATGAATTCCCACAGGCACTGTGCTCCTCTGTGGTGGTGATAAGAGTAAAGCCCCCACCATCTGAACCCTGAAGCCACAGGAGGTGTGCTAGCAGGCTCCCAGTAGTAGCTTTGGCCTTTCTTGGTTTGGAAATTAGTGGGAATTTCTATTCTGTACCAGCTAGTGAGCAGAGAGTGGGGACAGCAGCCACACCTGGTTGTACCTGACCCCTTTGGTCATGGTATTTGGTCAGCACTTGGAAAGGCTGGGCATTAGACAGTCCTTATAGAGCTTCTAGGCTTGCTCTTCTCCATGGTAGCTGGTAGTATTTCTATATTACAAACAAATAAATGTGCATCTATCAAGTTTCTCCCAATTTATCTCCCATGAACAGAGAAACCTAAAACCTCTTCATTAATGTGTCTCTGATATGGGGAAATTGCCATTTACTGTGGAGGTAACAAGGTCCAAAGTCTAGTGCTAAAAGACAGAGGTTCAGACTCTTCTGTCTCATGCTCTTGTTCTACCTTTGCCCATCATAGATATTAGATAATAAAAATGTTATTTCATCCTGAGTTACTCCTGTGAATTTCAGACACATCTATAGATCCTTCAAGCTACAGCAACACAGAAAAATGAAAACATTATTATTTTTCACTGAGGAATGAAAATCTGGGTGTTAAGAGAATGGATGACTAAAGATTGGAAAAGACAGAGCTGGAAGATCAGATGATGTTTGATTCATTTGTTTGTACAGCTTTAGGAGAATTCACCAGCATAAAAAGGGGACAGGAGGATACAGACTTGCACTCACCTAAGTCCATGGTTATGAAGTATTTCAGTATTTTTTGTTAGAGGGGTGTTAAGAAATGCATTAGAAGGACTGTTACATCACTGCCTATGTCTGGTGGTTCTACTAGCACCAAACTGTTGTTCTCTCTTGCAGGCAAGCCTCTCCTTCAGAGAGGACAGGTCACACAAAGTGTGGGGACATCTCCTTTCTGTAGTGAGCTCCACAGAAATGGAGGGGCTGGGAGAGTTTGCTGAAGAAAAGAGATGAGAAAGTCATCTGTGCTCAGTCTGTAATGATGGGCATGATCTGTCTTCATTCACATTTCTGGGAATGTGAACGGTTTCAAAACTTTGGAAAGCGCTCTGCAATCTGAGTATGAAACACATGGGCAGGCAGGTCACTCGGTTGTCCTGGGCATCATTCCCAGAGCTTTTGGGACAGATGGGCTTTCAGGGACAGAAATTGAATCCTGAATTCTGTGGTTGGTAAACATCCTTGATGTGCTTAGATCTGCCTTCTTCTGACTTAACCATGCGCAGATCTGGGCCGACTGAGGCACTTGGGAGCCCAGTCCTGGGAGGACATGGTTACACAAACCCAGCAGTAGCCCAGCCAGTACAAAGCAGTCAGATGAGTCACAGGCTTTGTGGCACACAGAGGCTGCAGATGGAGATTCTTGTTCACGCCGAGAAATGTGGCCTTGTTCTGTACTCACTGCCATCTGGAGACACAGAAACCAAATCCAACTGGCATGTGTTAAAACCCCTCCACCCTTTTGTATGGTTTGGTCTTGCAAATTGCATTTGTTTAGCAAAGGAAAAATGTATTAATTGTTCTACAAGTGTGACTAATGGTAATTAGTTCTATTCTGCTGTCAGGAAAAGGGCTGCAGTTGACTGTATTTAAATCCTTCTTGAAGCTGCCCTGTTTTATACAAAGTTTCCAGACTTTTGCCAGCTTCAAAGCTAGCATTGCCTATCCAAAGCACTCTGTGGTTAGCAGAAGGACCTGCAGAAGTCTCAAATTCAAGACTTCTAGAAGCTGCAGAAACCGGGGAAGTCTGAACACAAAAGAATTCCCTTCTAAACAGAAATATCTATGTTTCTCATTCAGCCTCTTGAGCTGATTGCTGAGTCCTTAAGCACTGTGTCCCTTCAGTGGTCGGAGACTTCATCCCTTTTAGGTTAGATGGCAGTAATATGGCCTTTATATCCAATCTGAAGCTCATAGAGAGTGCCACATTTTGTTTCTTAAGCATATAAATACATAAAATAGTCATGTCTTAAAGGTTTCAGAGCTGAAGATCTGAGCAGAACAAATCATGTTGGGATCCCCCTCATTGGGGAGACTATCCTCCTTTCAGTGCATGGAATTCAGAAAAGGCATTTTCTACACTGCTGGAAATGTACAAATAATAAATGTGCGTGCTGAGGGATAAGGAATAGCTGGGATGTCAAATCTATCTACAGTTCCATTTAACATTTGTTTTCTTAATCCTCCTGCTTCCATCTCTGTCTATGTCTTATAATGCATTCAGCACTGCAGTTGCATGGTGTGTGGCCAAGAGCACATAGATGTGGCTAAGAAATGCCACATAGAAATATCATGTTATCAACATTAATGGTCTTTGTGTATATCAAAGAAACCTCTCCACAGAATGAAGATGGGACAAAGTATGGATGCAACTCCTTCTTCTCCCTACATATGATGTAAAAAAAAAAAGAATCATATTTAAAAGGAATGATTTCACAAAAGAAATGAGGACGAGGAAGAATCTGAGGCGATAGGATCAGTGCAGTTGAGGGAAAGGAAACTATGGGGACATATTAACAACAGGGAGATCTGTTAGTGGGAAAGTCTCAGAGAAGTGGAAGACTTCTCTCTATAGCATTTGAAATTGAGGTCATCAAAGCACTGAAGAAAATTCACCAGAGCATGAACGTCTGAGATGAAAACAGAGGTGCATGGGAAGAAAGCTCTTTTCCCCAACAGCCTTCTTATGGGAAAAAAGGGAGATAAACAGCATTTCTTTCTTTTTCTAGGGATTCTTCTACCAAGAAGTCAACTGCCTAATATATGTGGCGTGTGATCCCATCCTAAAGCCACACTCAGCTTCACCGTATTTTTGCTACTATCTTTATAGCTGCTCCTGTTGCTTGTAGAACTGGACTGAGAGCACAGGACTGGTAAATCAGAATTGACAGCCTAGGAAGCAAAGTAGTCAGGTTTCAGCATCAGTCAAGTGCTTTCTCAGGGAAGAATTTGCAAAGTAACATGTTTCACATCTCTTTTTGGCATAGTCATGAATTAATAAGCAAACAAAAGGAGCAGCATGTCTTCTGTCTACTCTGCAGAAACTTACACAGATTTTCTCTTTAAAGAGAACAAAGCTGCCAAGGTGGAAGAAAAATAAAAACCTGAAACATATTTTGGCCTGCTTTGTCAGTGCCATGGAATTTGGGAATGCTTTGCAGCTATGAGGACTCCCGGATATATAAGTAACCCTCTGCTATTCTTTCTATGAAATGGCTATGCTCAGAAACATGACAGGGTTGTGGCCCTTCTGGGGATGCCACAGGCCTGCCTTTATTTTGTCCTCAACTTTCCTGGCCTTGCCTTTGTAGCAGATGGACTCAGAGTATAAAGACAGCAGAGCTCTGAATGATGAATGTCGAGGGTGCGGCTTCTTTGCCATGGGCAACAAAAGCTCATTGCCAACTTTACTGGATTTTCCAGTGATCTTATGTAGAAACAGCAAATTAGGGACTGATGTGAGTTAAATCACATCATTGGATTTCTTCAGATCCGTGTTGCTCCTGCCATTTTAAACCATGTTCCCTACACTCTAAGGAATGTGCTAACTGCTCTCAGACCTACCTGTACTTTGTCAACCACACAGCTGAGGCCTTGAGCCTAGTCCAGGCCTGACTGCAACCAAATGCTCTTTGTTTCTTCTTCATGAACATCACTCTGTAGACTCTGCCATTTACTCATTCTGTATTTGCTCTTGCTGTAAAGGGGCTAAATTATAGGTGAAGTGATTAGAAACAGAAGGGAACTTGGCTTTAATGATCTGTACTCTGTTCACAAAATAACTCTCAAACCGTTCACTGATACCTTTGATTTGCAGACCTTCCTTGCAGGCTCTGAGTCAAATCAGTGATCGAGAAGAGCTCAGAAAGGAGACATTTTCCCCCCTCAAAGCAGTGATATTGGAAAAAGATGTGGCCCTCTGCAGCTGTCATGGCCTTTGATATCCAGCTACATGTTGTTTCCATATTGCATAGTGAACTGTGAGACCAGATGATCTCCATAAATAGTGCAGGCTTGTGATTTCCTCAATTACCATTCCAACAGAAACTTCCAAAGGGTTGATGCACTAGGGAGCATTCATGAGCACATAGGGACACCTAAACTTTCAGAGGGCTCGTGGGCAGGGATAAGGGATGTCCTGATGTGAGAGGCCATCTAGACATAACCCATCCAATCCTGCACAGGGCTCTGACACTTGGAAATAAACCTAGAACAATTTGCATTATGGGAGAGTCTAGTGCTGGGCAGGGAGAGTTCTTGATGACTAGTGTTGTTAAGGTGGTTCTTTATTTCTCGTCTAAGGCTGTCTTACACATGAGATTTCATCCTCAACGTGGTTAATTGTGCGCATTGACTATGAAGATTCCTTTATTCCTTCTTTCTATAAAGTTCTTCAAATATCATTCCAGAAAATTCCCATGAAGAATTTTTTCTATTGTGATGTCATTGCTGTTCCAACAGAAACTTGTTAGATATTTTTCCAATACATAAGAAAGGTCATAAGGAGTCCCTTTCCTAAAGAGGACTCAATAAGTTGTTCCCCACCAAGACATTGACCACAGGATTGAAAACCACATATGACTTAAAATCATCTTTACACTAAATAAAATTAAATATAGTAAATTTCCCTTTCACTGTCACGAATTTACACCTTTGCACTTCCTCCACCAGTGGCTGTAAATTAATTTCCAACAGGCATACTTGTCTGGTCTCCGAAAATTCTCCGTCCCAGTGAAAGACTACACAATCTCTAAGCAGAGTCTTTACTAGGTTAACTGAAGGCATCCTTGAAAGACTGAGCCTTCTGAAAGGACCTAACAGGGTGTAGTGAATGGTGATGTTTTTAGAGAAACAGCAGAGCAGGATGTTAAGGCAGACAGCACTGGCACAGCTGAGCAGATGGCAAGGTGAGCTGGAACAGATCAGTTATTCACTCAGATCCCAGCTGAAAACTGATTATACGGAGAGTTGTGTGTAAAGTATTTATAGTCCAGCCTTAAAACTCAAAATCTTTTCCAAGTGGGATAGTTTACATAGTCAGATGAATTGCCATTAGTTACCTGTATTTTAGTTCTAAGATGCTTTGATTAGGTTTGTGTGGGTTAGTGCTTTTTGTTTTTCTTTTTTGTTTTTGTTGTTGTTTTCTTTTTTAATTTGTTAATTATTCTTAAATAATATCATGCTGTGAAATGTTCTTACTGAAAGATAAAAAATATGAGAATTCCCACCTAACTGAGAACAGATTTATGTCTAAATTCGTCTCCCTGTCTTGCTTCCCACAGGCAGCTCCCAACAGAATAAGTGGTTGGATTTCCTTCTTTCCATTTCTGAGCCCCACATGCCACATGCACATAGGTTCTTGTAGTTATGCCTTTAATTTGAGGCCTGACATGAGAACACGTGGTACCACAAAACCCACCAAACACAGCAACCCAAGGATTGGCTGCAGAAATCACAGAGGGCCTGGAGAGCTCAGTGATAGCAACTGTGAGAACCTGTAGAACATCTCACTGAAGGGTGCGTGGGTCTTCTCAGAACAAGGCACAAATTCATGGACACACTTTCCAACATTTCTGTCTAAATGCATGTGCCCAAAAATAGACACTGTGTTCAAAATTGCCTTTTGTAGTCTGGTATAACAGCTGCATTAAAAAGCAGCCTGGGAACATCATAAATGAGTGACATGTCAGATCTCCCTGTCACACCCTCTCTGAAGGGTTTTCACTTTGATACTTTTCAGTTATGGTTTGTCTGATGTCTGTATATATTCACACACTGAAGCATTTCTCTGTGTGCATACAAGATTTCTTTAGAAAGGGTGTGCTTCTATATTTTGTTTCTTTCTAACACTGATAACCAGGATTCTGATCCATACATTCCATGTTTGATTCTTGTACATAGATGAACACATTGGAATATTTCCCATAATTTCCCAGTGCCTAGAGCCTAATTTATAATGGTTTAAAATGAGGGGACAGTACCTTTTTCTTAGTGTGGGTTTTGTTGAACTTTCAGGAAGAATTTTGCTGCCATGCGACTTGAGACAGAGAAAATGTTGATACCAATAAAATTTTAGCAGAGCATGCCAAGAAAATCAGCATTCAGTTTACCTAGGATATCCCAAAGGAAACATACAGTTAATACTGAAGTTCAAAATATCTTAGCCTTGGAATCTTAAAACTCCACCAGCTCTTGCAAGAGGGGGAAGAAAGAGTAACAAAAAATCCTGTAGCAACAAGGAGGTTAAATACACACATATGCAAAATGTAGCACAACTCAATGGATCATTTTTAGCAGCTACGATTTTGTCTGACATGGATTTTGCTCTTGATCTCCTAATATTTGCAGCATTTCACCAAAAAAATTAATAAAACCTTCCCCTTTCTGAGAGTACCTTATAATGAAAACAAGAATATTTTGAAAGGAAAGAATAGGAAATGTTGACTGGGGTGTCCTGCTGCTTTCTAAGTAGTCCAGTTCCCAAGATTTATGTCAAAAGCAACAGAAGGTTGGAAATGAAAGAATGCCCTTGAAGTTACGCTCTGTAACTCCGCCAAGCAAGATGGATTTTCATTTACCTTGTCGAAAACCCAACATGAAAAAAAAAGGTTGGAGATAAAAATCTTGCAGCATTACTCAAGATTTACAAATGATGTGACAAAATAACATGTGTTCTGCTCATGAGAAAAAGTGCTCCATTCAATGATATAATGGCTCCTGGGTTCTTAGTTTTAAATCTGTGGAGCATTGGCTTGCGTTGGTGCCCTTTTGGTCTGACACAATTGTCATACATGGGGTCTCAGTAGGGATGAGAAACTGGCACAGAGGAAATTGAGTTCTTCCTTTGCTGCCCCTGGTGCTCACAGGTCTTGTGGCATCATTTACCTGCTCCGTGTTTGAATTCAACATCATCCCACAGATTCCACTGCTCTGCCGGTGTCAGAATTCCTGAATGTGAGAGCAGATATTGGTAGGGTTGAAACTGTGGGATTAAATAGCCAACACAAGACAGCAACGGAAGTTAAATAAGTAAAGAGTAACAAGGCAGCTGTGTGAGGAGAGAGTTATTGCTTTAGCAAAGTCTCATTTCTGTACAAGAGCGGGGATGTCCCAATTGCACATTGCAGATTTTGACACACAGCAGCTTTGAATCAGAGTATGAAAGGGCTCTCATTGGCTTCTGTTGATTTTGGACTTGCAGCACTGGCCTTAGTTGTGCTTTTTCTTAACAACAGCAGGGTCCAAAAGTCATTGTGCTGAGGTGTTAATGATTTCTCTTAATCCAATTGGTTCAGCAAACACACTAAAACTTGGAAGCAGCTTTCTTTCCTTGGGAAGCCAGACCTCCCAGCCTTGATCAGGCACAGAAGGAAGCCCACATTCCAGATGCAACAGAGATAGGTTGTGTTAGTACCTGAAATAAGATGCACATGGTTTGAATGGATCAATAATTTGAGATTGATTATTAAGTGAAGGCTGTGCCACATAAATATCACAGGCACTTTCAGTAGGCTGGAGTGTCCAGTGTGTAATTCAGCCTGCTCATCTTCAAGCTGTTGATTATTTTTGCTCTTTCTTCTCTGTTTCTCAGTCTACTTGTGTATGGTAACAATACCTAGACAGCAACACCAGAAAGGGCTGCCATGATTGTACTGACTTTTGCAGAGCACAGGTGAGGGAATGGCACATGGTTTACACATTTATCTTCAGTTTTAGCTGTTCCATATATGAGAGAAAGAGTAGCTACTGTGGCTACTGTACTGACTTAATGCATATATAATTCCATGTAGAATATTATATACATATTATTTCAGGATGATATTGTATCTAATTTAGACACCTAGGACAGCATTTTGAGAATTTCATCTTCTGTTTACAGTCTAATTCAAACCTTTAGAATAACCATTCAAGTGTCTTCTGCCAGTGTAGGGTGGCAGATCCCTCTGTGTGCCTGCAGATCCAACTCCCTCTTGGCAAGTTTTCTTGCAGAAGAAGACCAACTTGCTATAAAGATATATCTCCATTCAGGATCCAATTTGTTAAGTCTTCATTCCACAAAAATTATCACATGGGCCTGACTCTTGTTAAAAAACAAAGCAGTGGTAACAGTTTTGTGGCCAGAACATTCATCCCAGGGGATGGATACAGGTTCTAGGGTTACCTTCAGGAAATCTGAATTACCACTCCAGGAAAGTTCTTTAACCAATACACATCATCATATTAGAATGAGTTTGCTCTGCTTAAGACTAGTATTAATGGCTCATGAGTCTCCAAGGCTTTAGGTAGCCGTGTTTAGGTACCTGCTGCCAGATCACAACAGAGTTCTAGGTGTCAGATAGGTTTATCTCCACACACAAGATAATTCTAAGTTGTGTTGTCATCTAACTCCAGAACCTGAAAAACTTTTAAGCCATCGAAGATTGTATTTAAGGGCTAGACACTAATGGATTTGCAAGTTCTGAAGAATGAGTGAATTGCATAGTGAATTTTACTGTATACATTTTACATAACCAAATCCCAATTTTAGAGGATTTGATGCTAACTGGTTCTTAGACTCACATCTTTCTTCCCAGCTACCTGTTATCATTTTGTTGTCTTCAGTGTCACAGGATGTAAATATCTGTTACTTTAGACATATTCAATCAATTAAGTTTTTATACATGCAGTATGATTTCTGTGCTTCATAAAAATAAATGAGAGCAGTCTAAACTCTCCCGTGATTGCACACCCAACCACCTAAAAGACAGAGATAGGTATGAATTCCAGTTACTTCCTCACTTTTCCTACTGTAATGGGCCAAGCCAAAAGCCTTCAGTCCAAATAGCCCTGAACTATGAGGAAGTTCAGACCCAAACTCTTACAAGCCAGACCATTTCTAATTATTTTTATTGGCTCATTAAATTTATTATGTTGAACCATTTCAAGTGACCTCATTAACTCTCAACAAAGAGTTTGTCACGTACAATCTTTAACAGATGTCTGATTTCAGGCATTGCAAAGTCAGTCATCTGGCCCTTTCCCCAGCTTGCACAGACCCTTAGATTTCCAGTCCTATGCTCTACTCTGTTTCAAGAGGGATTTCATTTTGATGATGCTGTATTACTGGGAAATTTGCTGCAATCCTGCTTGAGCCAGTTTTTATGCCTTCATCCTCTAGCTGTGTCCCACATATTTCTTCTCACCTGCCTTGTTTCCTTCTGCATGTATCCAGATGGGTTGTATACTACAACTGCACTCTCTCCTGTGGAGAGTATCTTCTGGTTTCTTGACTCAGCCAGGGTTTGCAGGGCCCTGTTGGGCTTAGGCTGTAAAACCCCTCTATGATATGTGCAGCTGGGCTCAGAGAGCAGATTTCACTTTGTTCTTTCTTTATCCATGATTTAAATGGACTGGATAGCACTACAATTTAATGCTAGGGTTCTGGACCACAGCCTTTGAGGGCTGTCAAAAGGATTTTGAGGCGCTCTGCAGCTGAGAGCAGGATGTGGGACTGACAGGATCACGAAGGAAGGAAGGAAGGAAGGAAGCTCCCATGTGAACCTGACACTCAGCCAGGTCTCCTACCACTGTCTTGCTGGGTAGGAACAAGCAGTGCCAGAAGTCTGGGGATGAACACAAGGCAAGAGTCATTTTTGGAAGAGCATGTGGATTCTGCAGTCATCTCCTGTTCCCAGAGCAGAAGATGCAGACATTGCCCCAGCAGGCTGCATCCCATGGATTGACACAAGAACAATCATTGACACAGGCCAATGGTCCATCCCTCTGTTCAAAGTCAGCCCACATCCAATATCCAGGATAATGGTAAAGGCAGCATGTTTACACGGAATACACCTCAGGCTCTGGTATGATACAATTCAGGTGACTTCCTGTATTTAGCATTTAACATTTATTGATGGATTTGGGCTTTTTTCCCCCAAAACCACTTTCTGAACTCTTGTAAAACTTTACTCTCCACAAGCTCCTATGACAAGCATTTCCACAGCTGAATGAAGAACCATCTTTTTTTTTTTTAAAAGCTGTCTTCAACTTTCCAAATTGTTTTATTCTTTCCTGTCCTTGAGTTGAAAGACTGTGAATAATTATATTATTTTCGTCTTCTGCAGGCTAGTCGTGATTTTGCAGACAGCTGTTTCTGTCCTTCTCAGTCATATCTTTTTATGTTGCTTCTGTGTAAATTTCACATCTTATTTCTGGTAGGTTAAGAAATGTAACAGGCTGAGAATCAGGAAAAATTTTCAGTAGTATACAGGGCAGGGAGAAACAAGAGATGGGGAGGAACCTGGACAGCAGTGATTAGATGTTTTGTTGTGAAGGTGCTGCAGCTCTGTCTTGAAAGAATATCTAGTTTTGTAGCTTATATTTGCTAAGTTTCAGAAGCTGTAAGCATATAAAAAGGGGAGGACAGGAACTTATACAAACCTCCAATTTCCACATAAAACTTAAGCCCGTTTCTCCTCTTGCCTTTCATAAAAGCTGGTCTGTAACATGGTGCTAACTTGAATGATTGCAGGGATCAGAAGGTGAGATGGGTCCAGTCCTTAGTTCATCTCACTTCTTGGTTTTATAGACGTGCAGCTCTCCTGGATTTATAGCTGATTTACACCAGGACAGATGGGAGGAAAGTCAGGCCTATTGTTTTTTCACTCTGCTTTTGACAGTGCTGAGAATCTTCATACTATAAAAGTGTCCACGCTGTGCCGTTTTCCATCTGTATTGCATATATTGTATCTGTCATGCTGTTCGGGAAGAGCTGATATTTTTGGCAATCTTTCCTTCTTGTACAACTCCACATATAGAATCACAGCATAAAAAATAGCAATGGATGGGAAAAAATATGTGACTCATGGGAAATTCGCATACTTGTTTTATCCCATGTCAGAGCGGAAGAGGAGAGTACCAGTGTTTCCCCCAATGGAATAAAAGGTGTTATCAAACTTAAATTATTTCTCATCCAAGTGTAAGGAGAATCCTGACACTGGAACAGTTCAGTCATAGGAGGCTCAGATTAATTTCTTATAGCTGTTGTTGCCTAAAATGTCTTCTAAAATGAGAGAAAGAGAGGGATGAGCCAGCCTAGAGTGGAAGTCCTTCCACGAATCTATAATCAACATAAAAGATACACAAAATACACATGGTGTTTTTAAATGTGGCTTTACTTCCATTCTGAACACCACAGCTCAGATACACAGATCCCTGCATGTTTAGAGATAACTTTGCTTGCTGTCCTGGCTAGATAAGGAATCCAGACATCCCATTTGTTTAACTGCTTGCTGTCCAAATTTTTTGGGGGAGATAGTGTTCAGCTGAGGAGAAGACAAGGTCATGACAAACTCAGAGCTGCATCTTCAATGAGAAACATGTTGGCTGATACAGAGTGCAACACTGCTGGGAAATATTTTATCTTCTTTTTTTCTGGCAAAGAAAAAATAATCTGAAAATCAACCATTTCATAGGGAAGACTTTTTAATGAGATGACACCCTGGCTTCTCATGGGAAAATTTTTTACTCAAAAATTAAGAAAGAGCTCCAAGAAGTTAAAAAACAGAGTAGAAAATTGTTTGCTAATGAAGCATACAAGTGGCAGCTGATAGATTAAAAGCCATAATATCCTTGGCTTCCACGGCTGAAATTTATGAGGACCTTTTCTTCCACACTGGCACTGACTTTACCCATGCAAAATTTAGACATCCATTCTAAGCAATGTTTGATCTCCTTCCATGCTCAATATAGAGATACAGGCACGTCTGGAGAGAGACTTATCTCACTGGTTTTATAACTGTGTTAAAATCTGAGGAATTTGCATGGCTCTGAATAAGAAAGATGCATCTGATAAGGAAGTTCGCACCATTTTAGCTCCACTGAAATGCTTCAGTCATTCCCACCATCAGTTTATAAAGATGCTGTGAATGGATAAGCTACCTAGCACAAGATGTCTCCCACCCTCAGAAGAGACAGGGAACACAAGTCCCCACAGATTTTTCCCAAAGTTAAGAGATCTAGAGAGAGGCAGAATGAGAGAGACCTAAAAGAATTCTTGATTAAATCCATTAACTGCATCTGAGAGAAATGTCCTTAAATATAATTAACCAGTATAGCTATGTTAAAAAGCAGCTTCTATCTCCAGATATGGTGAAATATTTAATTCCCTTGGATCAAATTTTGGTGGATTTTGATTGATTTTTATTTTCATAGCAGCACTGTTGTCAGCCTCCTGATGTCTAGAGGTTGGAACAATGCTTCTTGGTGGCTGTAAAGTTTCACTGACCCTACAAACCATTCTCTGTGTCTAAAGCATTCTAGTGTGAGATGAAGGGAAGGATGCTGCAAACCTGGAACTCATTTGGGGTATGACAGTGGGGAGACCAGCAGTGAGGAAGGAATCTGGGAAAACAAGCACTGGGGCAGCCTGGCGTTTGTCCCCAAACACTGTGCCCGCTTCATGGTGACAGAAGCAGAAACATATAAAAGACACACCCCTGCATTTCTGCTGGTCCTTGGAAAGGGTCAGTGTGTGCCACACCCTGTGGCCTCATTTTTTTTAGCAGGCTGAGGGACAAGTGGGAGCTGGTGTCCTTGCAAGGTGAGTTTTCAGCAAACACTGATGGCTGCCCTATGACTTAAGGCTGTGTTTTCACTCTCAGTGACCCATAAACACATGCCCTGGGATCTTCCCCCAGAGTATTTCAAATGGCTTTGCTGACTGACTTAAGTAAAAAAGCAAAGAGGCCTTATACCTTCAAAGCCTGTGAGTATATTTTTCACTCAAAGCAGAAAGTTAAGGCACTGTTTATCCTGTTCTGCCCAGGGCTTGCTCTTTTTTATTTTGCACTTAAGTTCTTTCCTGCTAGACATTGTCTACGAGCTAAAGTTTTCTTTGGAACAGAGAATGGGAAAGGACCACCTGGGTTGGGAATTCCTGTCTTCTGGAATTGCAATCTTCTGTGCCAGTTTCATAATGTTTTTGTCAGAAAACAAGGATGTAGTGCTGGCTGGGAATGTGTAGACATGCCCTTCCCTTTTGCTATATCTGTGGGTCAACACAGAATAACCTTCATCCAAAATAAAATGCATTGTACTGTGATGACCAAGGTGCCTGCCTATTCCTACCAGTATCAAAAGGCTGCAATAAATACATTAACAATGCATGCATATAGTCCTGGAAATGCTAGGAGGGAAGCTCTACCAGAAGCAACAGTCTGGTATTCAACTACAGCCCTCTGTAATCCCAAGGAAAGAAGACAGGTATGAGGGAGGAGCAGGATTAGTTCTATGGCACGTGTCATCCCATGGGCCACTCCTGCTGGGCATATGGAGAGGGGAGCAAGATGCCCACATGAGCTGCCATGGCCATGTCTGTGTCCTGTCAGAGCCAAGGAGTGAGGCCACGGCACAGGCATGTCAAACACATTGTCAGAAGGCGCTGAAGTGGCTGGGTTTATTTTAATCTGGAAATATGGCCCTTGCTGCCTTTTATGATGTGCCAGTCTAAGCTGCCTCTGGCAGCTGTGAGAATATTGGTTTTGGCAGACAGCTGCAAAGAGCAGCAGACTGGAAGGAGTCAGCAACAAATGTGATAAAAGGGGAAAGTTGCTGATGCCAGGAGGAAAAGCACAAGGTCCTCCTGATTACCAGAAACCCTTCAGGAGCTGTGAGGAAGAGGAGATCTCCTCTGACACTGGGATGGGTGAACAGATAATGACCAGCCTTCTCCACGTGACTTCTCATTGAATTGCCCCACTCCACATGTAAGATGTCCCACTGGCTGGAGGGGAAGGGTGCTCCAAAGGAGAAGGGCAGAACTCATGAGTAGTGCCAGGGAAAGTTTTCTCTCCATCTGGCATTTGGCCAAATTGATCATCTTTGGTAAGAAGCACTTGGTACTGGCCACCAGTAAAACAGAGGGATCTGTAGGAGCTGAAGATGTCCAAACTAAAGGGTAAAACTGTGTAAGTAACCTAGTCAGTGCTACATTAACAGATCCGGTAATTCCCAGTACTAGTTTTATTGCAAAGAACAGAACTGTCTCTGTCTTACAATTACAACCCTCCTCCTCTGTAGTTTTGGGGTTGGATTTTTTTTTTTCTGCCAGCTAGATAACAATCTCTTTGCGACCATGATTTTTAATGTGTTCTGTGCTCACAAAGAGAGTGGGATCTTCAAAAGGTCCCAAACGCTTGTGAATGTTCAACAGTGACGGTAACAATATGAATGCCAGTGAAATTCCCACAGTTCCTTCTCAAACCAGCTGGCTGTATTGAGAAGGCTCCTCAGAGATGATCTCTGGGAGTGGATCACTGAAAGCAGGAACAATTTAGATGCCAGCTTGAGGATTCATCCTGCTTTTTACCATTGCTGTTGCCAGTTACACCCAGAAATGAATGGAGCAGGTTTTTTTCAGTCAACCTGCAGCCCAGATCACCTCAGGACAGGAGGTTTTGATGCAGCACAAGGCTGCCAGCAGAAAAGGGAAATTCCTAGGCAGCATTGCTAATGTTGCAATGTGAGGGAACACAACATCCGTGAGTCAAGACAGGATTCTTCAGAAAACAGATTTAAAGGTCTTGGTTGGCTTGTTTGTTTACTTTTTTCCCAGGGCCTGTGGTGCTCTTTTTTTTTCAGCAGAATTCATTTTTAGCATAAACATGGACTTCTATTTAAGAGAGTCATACCCAGCAAAGCAAGATGCCTGGCCAAAGGACTGGTTACCCTGTGCCTGCCTGGTTTCTACTGGAGTGCCCAAAGTCTGGCACAACAATGGGTCACAACTGCCCACAACCTCACTGGGGACTGCTCTGAGCACACCAGTGCTCTGGAGGTTTTGGAATGACAGTAATTGTTGGAAAAGGTGAAGGAGTCAATATTTTAGCATTATTCAAAAATAAACAAAGGGCACAATCTCTGCTGTCAGCATGGCCCTGCAGAGAGGCAAGGAAATGCAGAGACTGTCACAGTGACCCTCCTGTGCAGGATCTCCTGCACAACTTGGCTTAAACCAAGTTTCTCCTGGACCCCAGTTGCTTGGGTGTCATTAAATCAGTCTGTTGGGATAATTTGCCCATTACCCCATGTGCTCTCTTTCAATATCCAGTGATTAAATTTTGCTTTCTCTTGTATTTCCTATGTTTTATCCAGCAAAAGACATGCAGAAATAATCTTAAATACTGCTTTTCTAATTTCAGTGGAAGGAAAGGTAGAAAAAATCAGGTGTAGTAGCTCTTTGTCAAGATACTTATAGCTTAATTTTGCAAACTGAAGACCTTTAGAAGAGACACAGATAAGTCTCTGAAGCATTTATACCTTATCTGAAACAAAAACACACTCTGAAACTATCTGAGATATGCCTGAAATTAGCTTTCAGAGAGGAATTTACAGCCTGGAACAGTTTACGGAGACAGCTTTCCAAGAAATAAATGTAGGAATAAATATTTACCTCCTTGCTCCAAATCTCCATACTAAGACTTGTGCTGAAATAATTATCTTCCCTTTTAAGTTATATTTATTCAGAGATCTATGGGGCATGAAGAAAACAGCCCAGATTTCTATAATAGACACCTTGTGTCCTTGTGTGCAGAGAACACCATAAATGTTAGTCACCCCTGGCGTGTTAGATCTGTCACTTCATGGTGATTCTGGGGAGTATTTTTAGGAAGAAAATAGATGTGGTAAAGTTTGTTGCTTATGATACTAGATCAGAGTGGTTTGCTGGAATGGTTGCTAGTGACACAGATGGAAATAGCATGCATACCACAAGTTAAAGACCTGCTTGGTGGTTTTCATATACTTAGACATACTTGCCAGGCGTTCTTTTTTCCCAGCAATTTCAGATTTTCAAACAGTTGATTTTAATAAAATAAATACCACTATTGTGACCTGAAAACTATGCCTCCCAATATTTTCAAAGGCAACCAACTTCCTGAAAAGTTTTGCTTATAGACCTCATTTGAACATTTTTTCATTAGAATTCTTCTTTGAAAATAAAAGAAAACAAAAACAAAAAAAAAGCCAAACGAAACCAAACCAAACCAAACCAAAAAAAAAAAAAAACACCAAAAAACACCAAAGCAAAGAAGCCTTTCATGCCAATGATCAGCTTGAGCTGACTGGTGTATTTAATCTTTCCATATTTTAATGTAGAGCCCTGAGGTCTGTGGCGGAGGTGATGTTGTTTCCACATTCTGATGATGTGGTTCATGGCATCCTGCTCTTATTTATTGGTGTAACAGCAATGCCCCATCACCAAAGCCTGAATTGTGCCAGCTGGTGCTTGTGCACCTCAAGAAAAATTATTCCCATCACAAAGATAACAACCAGGAAGGTGGCAGAGAGAGGACAGTGTGATGGTGGCTACAAAATAAGAGAAAACAGTGGAAAGTGATAAAGATGGTTAGAAGGACTGAAAGTGGAACTTCTGTGAAAAAGATTGACAGAAGTTGGTTTGTTTAGTCTAGGAAAAAGACAACTGTGAGACAGTCATGATAACAGTCTTCAAATATGTTAAAAACGGCTGCAAAGAGGGAGGTAATGAACTCTTCTCCATATCCACTGGGGATAAGGCAAGAAGTGATGGGCTTAAATTGCTGTAGTGGTGGTTTTGGGTTAGACAAGAGGAAAGCCTTTTTAAGGGGATGGAAAAAACACCACAGGGATAGATTGCCTGGATTTGGAGACTCTGCCTCTGTAAGTCTTTAAAAGCAGATTGGAGGGATATTTGTTTGGTATCATCTCTCAAGGTCTCTAACTCTCCCAGCTGTAGGATTTTCCTGGTGGACAATATAACCACAGAACACTGAAGTGACTTTCTGGCAGCACAATGGGTAACCTAGAGCAGGAGTAGGAAGCTTACTGAGCAAAAAAAAAAAAAAAATAAAAAAGAAGAAGTGTTAGGAAATCATATTAAAAAAAAATTATCCAACTGTGATAAAAATTATCCAACTGTGATAGAAAATAAAAGAGAAACTAAAATTCAGCCAGATTATTACATTTTTTAAGATTTATGTTGTTTGCTCATATGTGCTTTTAATAAATGCTGACCAAAACACTGAAATTTCCAGCCTTCAAAGAATTCAAATATTTTGAAATGTCTTTATTCAGAATTGACTTCAAGATAATATGTTCTGTTCAATGCTGAAACATAATGTTAAGTATGGAAGGATGCATACATTAATGCACTGCAGTGACTGATGTATATTCATGTTCAAATAGCAAATCAGAACACTATCACTGACACATACATTTTAGCATTTAAAGAACAAAAGGAAAGAAATAAAAATGATTCATTATTATTCCTCTCATGCCAAAAATGTAGTTGTTGCAATCAGAAAGTTTTTGCTGAACCAAGCTAGATCAAAATTTGCCTATTTCAAACGTTGATTGAGCAGCTCTGTCAATGTATTTTTCATTATTACAATTTCTCTTTCTGCTAGAACAAACTCTGAATGATCAGGAAAAAAAAAATACACAAGGCTTCTCTAGCTGGAAACTGTGTTACCTGATATAACCCTAAAAGGCCTGCTCCTTTCACATTTCTAATCAGTGAAATTACTGGGTTGTCAATCTGTTTATTTTTGTATCACCACGTTCAATGCAATGAAGTCAGCTGCCTCCACTGAAAAGGCAATGGACTTGGTATCCATTTAACATTCCCTTTTCAAAGCACATGCAGGGAGCAGGATAACCTGAGCAGAAATGCCTGTGTGAGGATGGCTCTCTCCTGTCTGTCTGGGTGGGTGTCCTGCTGCCCATCCTGCTGTGTCTTGTCCTTCACTGGCAATCACAGCAATTTCACTGGAGGAGTAGCATTTTGTCTTAATGTCATTTCTCTGTCCATCTCTTTCAACTGGATGTGACAGCCATTAAAAGCCTGATTTAAGTGAGGTGCTTTGAGTCATGTACCAAGGGTTAGTAAAAAAGGGTTTCCCAGTGTGTGTGGGGCCAAGCACTCCAGTGGAGACAGTAAGAGTGGGAGACCCTGAGGACCAAAACTACAGGTGTCCTGCTTGGATTTAGCCTAAAAAAATCCTTCACTGACTCTGTTTGTGCAGTAGCTATTTTGCAAAATAATTGCATTGCTCACCCGACACCTTCCCCAGCCGTTAAATTCTGCTTTGGAATGGCTCCACTGAAGAATGTACCACACATGTGGCACAAAATGTACAACACGTACGTGTCTGATGTTGCTGTTATTGCTTGGAGGGTCTGACTGGCATATTGTCAAACAATTTACAATCTAACAAGTTGCCAAATACCTTCTAATTAAACAAACCGTCCCTTGCATAATGCCAAACAATTAAACAGGTTTATAGTTTTTAATCTAACACTGCATCTAGTTTAAAGGTCTGTGTTAAATATCAAAGTTGTCTGATCATCCAGTGACAGCTGACAGCTGATGATGGAGCATCTCATCCTCCCATCTGGAAGTGCCTGGAGAATTCATGTTTCTTCTATTTTTTTTCCTCCTTCAGCTTGTTCATGACAAGTTGTACACAAAACCTTTTTTGACGTGGCTACTTTTGGAAAAGCACTTTTGCTACACAAAATAGGTTCCTCATTATTTTCTTGAGAGCTTCCCTCCAGGATTTGGTGAGTCATTCCTTTGAACAAGAGCATGCACCCCACGGCCTGTTTAAGGACCAGATCAGAAAGTCTGGTAGCAACCAGGCAAGGTTTGAAAGGATGCTCAGTGTCCAAGGTGATTCATCTGAATGTCCAAGATGGTCCATCTCATTCCCAGTCTCCACCACATCACCATTTGCAACAGCTGGGCCAGACCTCATCAGAGAGCAAAAGAAGGGCTGCTGAAGCTCTCTGGAGAGCTGATGTGAGGTAGGAGAATGCCTCAAAAATGATCCTGGATGAAAGCTGAAGATTATGGCTTGCACCTGAACTATAAGCAGAAATGTTCAACCAGAGCTCAGACACAGAG
Source organism: Irena cyanogastra (assembly GCA_013397155.1). NCBI lineage: Eukaryota > Metazoa > Chordata > Aves > Passeriformes > Irenidae > Irena > Irena cyanogastra. Next base: position 21,949 of record VWZV01011366.1, on the reverse strand, counting down.
TGGCCAGTAAAATCTGAAGTCTATTGATACTAGAACTCTAATTTATAGCAAATTTCACGGTGGAGGAACTGCAACAAGTTGCTTTTTGCTTCTATGGCAACCAGAGGGTCAGGTTCAGCAGCATGTTCATTCAGTGAAACTTTTCTGTGCTATTCAGTGAAACTGCATAGCTCCAGCAAGGTCTTTACAAGATATTGTTACTTTCTATTGTTACTTGCCTTTTCACAAGGGTAACCACTCAGGTAGAGGATGAGCTCCCTGTAGAAGGCAGGCCAGCACACCAAGCCATAATGAAAACAATGGCTGGTACAACAACAGGGCATGGAGCTGGAAGAGACAATGCCTGTACAGCCAGCCTGGCCCAGCTCTATTTATGCAGGTGTAAAAGGGCTCTTGCCACTGGAAATAGTGTGGAGTCCTTGTGTTACACATTCTTTCCTCTGCCAGCATCCTGTTTAAACAGGCTGAGTGCGAGGGGGTGTCTGCTATTCATTTGCGGATGCCTTGTGATGATATGAAACATAATTGTGTAATTTATGCCAAATAAACCAAGGAATGGCTGCTGTTCAAGGGAACTAGCAAGCCCCCAAAGCACTTGAAATATTGGAGCAGGCAGAAAAGATAACAAAGCCTGATCTTTTTGCTGCTCCCTGTGTTAAGGCTGCTTTTGTGCAGGGGGAGAGGAAACGGTTAGCAGAAGAATGTGATTCAGATGTGCTTGGAGACTGCTGGAAGTGAGACACACAATGGCTCTGCAAGCCTATTGAGTAACTCCACCAAAGCCAATGGACTTGCCTGGGAATGAATGTTGGCCCCTGGACTCTTCCCTCTCTGTGTAGTGCAGCTCTTCAGATGTTTGTCAAAATGAATGTGCAATTGTTTGTTTGTTTAGAGCCAACAATGTCAGACTGCATGTTATGGCCCTGTTGTGTTTGGCTTCTTTATGACTTCTCTGCCTGAAATAATTTTATTTTTATATAGCTGTAGTGGAGTGGAGGACTCTGGGGACTTTGTTTTATCTTGTAATGCATGATTCAAGCGTTGAACATTAAATTTGGGGCTTGGCTCAGAGGCAGGTCAAAAGAGAATAACTTGGAATAAACTGCTGATGTAGAGCCTCACTTTCTACGTAATGGCAGGATGTTTTCATGCTATGAAGCTATGAAAAAATCCTCTAGAACTACTACAATCTTACCCTCCAAAGAGATTTTCTGGCTTAAAACTATTACCTCCTGGTTTTGACCTCCTGAGCAGGAATGCTAGTGCTACATCAAGGTAATGAACTCCCAAGGTAATAAACTGCTTTTCATTTCAGTATTTCAATTTGGTTTACAAGAAGTTTTAGGCTGTGAGAAAATAGTATCAAACTGCAGTTGATATGCTGCAGTTGTCTAGCTCTGGCCCAGTTCTTGTGAGACAAAACTTTGTTTGTCTTTTTGTTCAATAGCTTCCTTTAGAAAATCTGTCTCATGCAAGTATTTTCCTGTTAACTAATTTCAGCATAATCAGTGTTCAATTCTTGTAAAAAAACAATGTTTGTTTGAGGTGCAACCCTGAGCAGAGAAGGACATTAGGTGTCTGAGAAAGGTGCACCCAGCATCCCTATTAGACACAGGCAAAAAACAGATGTGAGAAAGTGTCCTCAAAATTCCTGTTTGCTCAGCTGTTTCACTACAGCTCCAGTCTGATCCTATCTTCTGCTTGAAGTGGGATTTGTTCAATGTGTGTGAAGGAGATTCTGAGTGAAAGATTCTGATTCACTGGGTCAAAGTGAACCTCTAGTTTGGTGTCCTGAAATTTGTGAGGTTTTTTCTTCTTTTTTTCAGGTGAAGATAAATGGCTGCTTTTAAGGAGCTCCTTTGGTACTTTCCAGGAAATCTAAACCTCATGCCCTTGGCCCAGTCAATCTCCCTTTTCCTGAACGTGCAGCTGTGTAGGTGTGCACTGCAGGGTTTGTTCTGATTTATGAACAAAAAAATAACTTTTTTTTTTAAAGTATTTACATCCTCTAAGACTTTGGCGGTTTTCTTTTTTTTCTCTCTCTCTTTGACCCTAGTGGAGGCTGAAATCCAAATGTCAAAAGAATGGTATTTAGCGCAGGGACGGAGATGACCTTTTCCCATCAGCTATATTAATGAACCTCATCAGAATGTGGTGTTACTTGGCAAAATAAACCCCCATGTCCTTGCTCTGAGAAATATATACATGTTGAGGCATAATCAAAAGCTGACATTTTCAGAAGACCATAGAAAGGGCATTCAGACTGTTTTGCAGTCGTGAGAAATATTGACCGTAAAAATTCACAAGTTTTACTTATGAAAATATGGTTACCCTAAATAATAATTTTCTTTTGTCTGTTGTCTCAGAAAAACCTCAAAAAAGTAATTGCTAAACCTCTCAACATCTCAGAGGTGGAAAGATATCTTGCTGGGGTGAAGCCTGTTGGATTAGCAGCATCCCCAAACATGCCTCCAGTTGCACAGCATATTGAGGGTTCAGCCACAGACCAGAGTGGCCAGCATGGATCTGTCTGTCCTGACTAGTGGCATTCTGATCTGAGCATTGCTCCTGTCTCTAAATTGGACAGTGCAGCTAAACCTAGGTTGAGGGACTGATCTTTGCCTGTTTGGTCAAATCCTTTCTGTGGACTACAAGGTTGTGCTTACAAAGAAGCAAGAACATTTAACTTCTAGTGATTGTTTCAGATGTTTAAAATTTCCTAACTTTGGAAAGTCAGTGCAGTGCAGAAGCTTGTAGGATCGGGTTCCTTGCAGATCGAATTGCCCTGACATCTGCAAAGTGATTTGCCTCTCAGTGTCTGGTTCAAATTCAATAAAATGTACAGTAGCCATATCTGACCACAAAGTGCTCCCATCAACTGCTGTTCACTCCTGAAGCAAAAACTGTATTTCCGTGTTTTTATTTTCACAGAAAAGCATTCAGCACATGACACAATGTTATAGAATGGTATTATAGGATGCCAGAAAACAAATGCAACAGAAAGAGAGAAAAATCATGGCGTGTCTTTTCTGTTAGCAATTTCTTTCATTCTGCTGTGAGATGAGGGCTGGAAAGAGGGCTTCTTTATAGCAGTTCTGTAGATATTCTGGAGGAGGTTTGCTTGATGCAACACTACACTGGGCTTGAAAAACTGAAATACGAGTCCTGCAAGGTGTCTGCCTCTTCAATGGGTGAAACAGCAGCAGGGAACTCCTCCAATCAACCAAGCCTCTCCTCTCCTCTCCTCTCCTCATTCTGGGCAGACTACATAGATTTAAGATAAAAAAGCAGAAGTACCTGCAGAAAGGCTGTGTATTTGAGTAGTAAATTCCAGAGCATTTCAGTCTTATTTTTGTAAAGTCAGTTTGGTTTCAGGTTTGTTAATCTCCAGAAACCCCTTGTCATGAGACACTTGGGGAAACCCTTCATATTTGGGGTTTGATTTTTGGTGTTCAATGATGAGATAAGGTCACTGGGGTGGCAGGAAGAAGGAGAGCAAGAGGGAGGTGGCTACAAGAATGACTGGCTCAATCATGTTGTCTGTTTGACACTGAAAGTTGGGGCTGCTTCTGGAAAACGTTTTGGCATGTACTGATTTGCAACACTGTTACCAAATATTATGTACAATATTTACCTTGCCATCTGTGTATATGTGCATGCATGCTTAAGAAGCATTTACTGTCAGATAGCATTTCTTCTGGGCTCTGTTGCTAAATCAGGCCTCAGGAGATCTGTTTGTGTGCCCCTGGATTACTGGGTGATGCTGAGAAAGCCTTGCTTTTCCCTGTCCTTTGCTTTCCCCACTCTGTAAAAAAAGACTCTGATTTTCTTTGCAATATGTAGAGAGGAATTACTGCTGATCAGGCTGGTGGTTGTTATTAGCAGCTAGAAATAAGAAATGATAGCTGCAAGTGAAACAGGGAAAGAGTAGATGTCTCAAATAATTTCCATTGACTGCTCCCACTAAGCCTGGGGAAAGGCTGTTGCTCTGCAGCATTTCTCCATTACAGCAGTACCAGCAGGTGCTTTCTGTGGAAGCAGCCCTGAAATTGAAGGAGGAAAGTTATTGTTGTTACCTCCATAACGATGTGTATCACACTCAGAGCAATAACCCCTGCCAAGAGCAGGAAAGGTTTGATCAAACGTGTCAACCTTTGTGGCTTCACCTCCAAACCTCCTGGTATTCAGCTAGGAAACTGGAGAACATGTTATTGCAGTTGAATTTCTGCCCGATCACCAAACAGCCCCACAATTTTGTGAAAATTGCCCAGCCCTCCCACATGAAAAATATATCCTCTCTCAGCATTAATGACTGTAAAGGGTCAGCAATTTTTAATATCCGGCAGTTCCCTTTCTCTCTGCACTCTTCCCTTTCCAACCATGCTTCTCCTGCACGTTGCAGTGCTGGACCAGAGCAGGGATAGCTGCTGTGGACACTTGACACCATATAATTCATCCAGAACTAAAGGGAGAGACAGCAAGGGAAGGCCAGGGGTTGGAGAAAAGCCCTTTGTAAGAAAATGCTCAAATACTTACAAGTGTCTTCTCTTGAGGGAGGGGAAGTGGGGAAGGGAAAAGGAAAATCCTTCTCAGTTCTAGGCTCTCACACATGAATTTTGTGACAGAGATAAACAAAAAGCAGGTGAAGGCATAGATGTAGTGAGAACAGAAAGCATATGGGTAAGGAAAGCTCAGCACCTCTCTCACAAATCTTTTTCCCAGGGGAATGAGCTGCTCCTGATTTTGGCTGTCAGCAGTGCTGGGATTTACAGGGTACTGCTGGGCTTTCTCATCCTAAGGCAAAATGCAGGAGGCAGCAGCATGCCATAATTGTTGTCATGGCCTAAGAAGAGGGCTGGCTAATTGCCTGATGAGAACATTCCTGAAAAAGTGTTTGTCTGCTTTATGGTTTGTATTCTTCCAAGGTGCAAAACGTTCACCTGACTTTGGTGGTGGTGGAGAATGGAGAAATTTGCATTAAGCCTTTTTTATTTAAAACAAACAACCTGGACAGCAACTGGGCCAGACTTGTTTCACTGGGGTTTCCCTCCACTTCTTTCCCAGCTTAATCCAGCAGTGAGATTTCTGTTCCTCTCATGGCTGGTTAGCAAATGTCTGCAGTGCTATTTTCCCTGGCGAAGCAGTGGATGCTATGAGTGTTTATTTATGAAGAATGACCCCATTGCTGTGTTTTCCCAAGCACAGCTGAAAACAAGCAGCTGAAAACTGGCAGTGGGAGATGGTTTCTTTGCATATGGTTCTCCTTCTGCCTGCAAAGCCTCCACGTTTTCTCCCCCAGGATGATGCCAGTAACTCTTGCCTGGTCTCTGGTGCTTCTCTCATGCCTCCTCAGAAAGCTCCTGGGGCTGTTTTGCCACTTCACTCTCAGATCAGGCTCCTGCTCCTGTGCTACATCACCTTCCTTTGGAAATGCCTCCTGTCCCTTGGTGCCCCAGTCTCTGTGCAGTTGGCTTGTTTGGAGGTGGTTTTCCCTTGTCTTAGTCATAACTAAGCATGGATAATCTAAGATTGATTACTTCTAGCCAGAATGGAAGATGGCCTTCGTGTCCTGCAGCCTTACTCAGGTGGCAGACAGCAGCGAGCAAACTGATGGGGTGCATCTCTGCTGAGAGATTTTTGGAGCCAAAAATGGAAGTGGTCTGCTGGTCCAAGTGACGAAGGGCATGGAATTTCATCTGCCTCCTGCATTATCATGACCAGAGTCATTCCCTAGCTAAGAGTAACATGAACTGAATGGCCTGCAAGTATCCTGCTCACTCACAAGCCAAATTCTACAGCAAGAACTCCTTCCCTTCGCTCCCAAGAGACCGTGTGGACAGCCATGCAGACATTAGCAGAGCAGGTCAGTACTGTAAGTGGGAACAGGAGCTGGAAATTAATGCCTGACAGTCTACATTCCTGGATATCTTGGTATAGCAATACTCAGGGTTCCTCTTGAAACGCAACCCGTTTTCCAGCTCCTTGCTGCAGTCCATTGGGCCGGGTTTCTCAGGGGTGAAGGGCCCAGGCATGCATTTCATGCCAGCTCTCTGTGGTACCTTGTCTCATGTGTCAGTGCTTTCTGTTATGGCACCCAGGCAGCTTTCTTGTCCCATGGCTGCTCCATGAATCCAATCCTGTCTGCTTAGATCTACTGGAAAGGAACAAATACAAATGAAAAAGGCCAGAGGAGACATCAGTGAAAGAAGACATCAAAGAGGGTGGGCTGCAAGGAAAGACAAAGGAGTTCAAAGTGCTCTGAGATGGTGAGGTGCCAAGGAGAGGAGGCAGTAGGAGGTGACACACCAGACCAAGGCAGCAGAAAGGCAGCGAAGTGTTTTGAATGCACTGGAGCAGAAATGATTTGCCAGTTGTTTTCAGTTCCCCAGATGTGAGAGGCTTCATGAATTGACTCAGAGAATATACAAGAAAAAGACATGAGTGTATCTCGTGTCCCTCCTCTCTTCCTGCCTTTGTTCAGCTAAAACTTGAGCGTGTTGGGCTGGGACTGCTTTTCAGTATGTGCATACCCTCCACCTCACACCCCATGATCCTCCACAAAGTGCTGGTGAGAGAAATAACAGCCTGTGTGAAAAGGGAAATGGTCTGGGAATGGCTGAGGCACAGCCACTCTGATGTCCATTGAGGGTGCAACAATATGCACCAACTCTTTCACTGTCTCCCTTTTGAAAGGAGAGGAAAAAAAGCCCCCCCCCAGTCCACGATGCACAAACATGTTATTTTTCCTCTCTTGGAAACAAACGGTCTTTTCAATTAGACTGATTTGTCTCTGAAACAATCAATCTGAGGTTTATAAAAGCAAACACTTGAGTAATTAGTTCTATGCAGGAAGAATATTAACTCTGTTTGTCTTTGTGTAATTAATCACTGACCCTGCCAGCTCTACAAAGCCTCCTTTGCACAGATGGGGCAGTGAAGGAGGCGAGCAGAGGGCAGGAGCGAGGTGAGTAACAAGTGATATACAAGCAGAGGGTGTCAGGATGCTGGAACACAAACCTTCCCCCTACAAACCTCAACAAGTGCCCACATAAATTCTGTGTGTGCCCATATCCCAGCCACAGAGCCTGTGAAGGCCTGCTACTTGAAGAAACAATAAATAATGTTTTTAAATATAGTTATTTACATTAACCTTTTAGCTGTGGGTACATTCAGCTCTCTGTGGTTCACATGCCTAATTGATAAAACATTTGCAGTGTTGTTTGTGCAGCACTGCTGTAACCAGGGCCCCAGCCACTGGCAGGTGAATTGGCACTCAAATGCCTTCAGCCAGAGGAATTGCAGCCTCTGGTCTGGCTGGAGCGAACATTGCCAAGTGCCATCCCAGAGCTGGCTCCGTGTCAGTGCCTGGTCTTACAAGCAAGCTGTAGTTTACTCTGATCTCAAGCCTACAGGGAATGAAGCAACTTCAAGTCTCTTCCTCTATCCCTGACCTCCAGTTTAATTTCGAGGAAATGTTTGGATTTATTCAAGTGTTTTTCAACAGCATGAAGTAAGGTGGAGGTTTGTTTCCTTCTTCTTTTATGTCTCGTATGATTGTACAGACCATCTCTCCTGTGCTGCATCAGTAAGATTTTTTTTTTTTTTAGTGATTTCACAGTAGCAGCTGAAAACACTAGAATGAAGTAAAAGGTACCAAATATGAAACATTCTGTAAACTTGTAACTAAGGAACGTCAGGCAAAATGCAGCAGGTCAGGCAGGTGGGAAGAGCAGCAGGAAGGTGAACGGGACTGATGGGCGTCTTGTGTTGACTGAGGTTAGAGAAGAGCAGACTCCCTGTTGTAAGAAACTGTCTTAACTTCTGCCCACAGTCTTATAGCACTTCTGTGTGTCCTTGATATAAGATGAGAAGAGGAGATGCAGCTCTCTGAGTTCTTGACAGAGCCCAAGGGAATGGGGCACTTCATTTGTCTGCCAAGCCTTGGTGATGCTCCTCACGGCCATTGCCACGGCTGATCACGGATGTGTAAAATTGATATGCAAAGTTGCCAGGGGTGAAATGGGTGGCACTTGCTCCTCCACACCTCTAAAATGTTTCCACCTGTGAAAACAGCAGACATTTTTGCACTCATCCTGGTTCTTTTCCTGGTAAGGTTTTGCTGTGACATGCAGAACAGAGTGGTCTGCATGCAGATCACTGCTGCTGCTGGCAGCTTGTGAACAGCCTCAGGCCAAGCTTTTCCATTAAGGAAGGAAAAAAGGGTCTCCCTCTTTTCTCATTCTCTTTATTCTGAGCTACCTTGCTATCTCAGCCACTCTTGGTTGCATCCAAAGAAGTTGAACTCCAGGTCAGAGGAAATCTGATCGTCCTCTCCCACCTCCTACCCCTGAGTGGCTGTTCATTAAGGTGAGGTATAGCTTTACCTTCACAGGACACTCCTTTTGCTCTTTATCAGCCCTGTTGAACACTGAGCAGGTCACATATGGCCTCTGTCAGCTACACTGCAAATCTTTTGTACCTTTTAATGAAAACATCACCAGTGTTTTCTTTCTGTCGCTGTTGGAACCCGGCTGCATCTTGGTGATAAATGGTGCCTATTGATGAAGGAATGCCCCAGCCAGACCCATGACTCTGCAAGGACACTGTGCTGATCCCAAACTGCAGCCAGGGGTTGTCTCCACCAGCTCCGGGACTTCAGCCCCTCCCTGCAGGTGGGGAAATAAAAATCTCTGCCACTTCTTTTCTCACTAAGCACCGGGAAGGCTGAATTTCTGTATTAAAATCACATTGTGGTCATCGCCACTAAATTACAAGATTGTCTATCATCAACTTCAAAACACAAGCTGAAAAGTTGTTTTTTGGGTTTCTTTTACAAAAATCTCTCAATTTAAAATGCCAGAGAGCTTGTTTCAGTTTGATAATGGGCAGCAGAATAGTAAGGGTTTATGGCAATCCAGTCAATGGTGCTGCATCTGTGTTACATAAAAGAGAGACCAAGATGTGAAAGCAAGGCATGAGAAAGACTTTTGAACCCAGAAACCAGCTTATGTGCCCTCTTCCACATGAATCTGCTGCTGGTCTGAGGAGACAAACCTGGGCTCCTTCTGCTTCTCCTTCTGAGCCCTTACCTGGGTCAAGTGATGAGTGGATTCCTTGGTTTGAGAGTTCTGTACAGTGTAGATACTGACACGATTTGAGGCTCACAGCTCTCCTGTGCTTTCCTGTGGCCCATTCCTGAGGGAATTTCCATTTCCAGGAGGAAATGCTAGTTCTCCCAAAGTTCACCAGGACCTTGCTATGCCAAAGCAGGCATTTACTCCTGTGACCCTTTTGTGATGACAATCACTGTTGTGGAAGATTCAGTTCTTCTCTTTTATCCAGCTTAAAACTACCCTAACAAAAAGACATTTGCAATGTTTTAATTTTTTTTTACACAGATCACCTAGTAGACTAAACTCCGCATGCCACTCTGCAATTGTTGGTGTTGAGACAAAAGTAAGAGCTGGTCCATATGGCCAGGAGCTGGAGAAAGCTGAGTGCTTGTGGCCTTGTTCAATGAACTTAGATCACTTTAGAGTAGTTATTCATCCTCTCCCTTTAAAGAATCATGATTTCATTGTTGAATAATCTTCGGTCAAGCCCAAGCTGGGTGTCAAGATGGGTGGTCATCCCAATAAAACATAGGATATCGGGATGCAACTCAATTTAGCAAGTAATCTGCCAAAGTCAGTGACCCTGTAATTAATGTCTTAAGTAAAAGAAAAGAAAATCTTTTCTTACAGGAAGGAAAAGACATTTTAATGTCTTCAGGGAGTTACACAGCTGAGCAGTGCTGTCTGAGAATGGTAGCTGGGGAAAGGAATCACTCTCAATTTCCAGTTTCAATACTTCACTCGCAGATGCAGGAGACTGGAGAAGTCAAGCCAGCCTAACAGTCATAGGTTCAAGCATATTTTTTTCTATTCAATCTGAATGAGCTTCTCTGACCTTTACTGAGAATTTATCAGGAAAGATCTTCTAGAGATACATTGCCATCCCCTTGATATTTTTCTTCTCTGTTTCTTTCTTTTGTTTCAAAAGTACGATGACTTTTCCACAGCCACTGTGGCTGTAAATCAAAATTCCACTCCAACACTGCCTTGGACATCCAGCACTTCAGTGTTTGTGTCTTCAGCCTTCACTGTAAAAGGTTATATGGAGACTCAGGAAAAATGGGGAAATAATGCACTTGTGTTTCTCTTCAAAGCAAGGCAGTTGGATACAGGGCAGATTAACCTGATAGTCACATTTCTGCCTTTGTTTTAAGACAGCTTTTGCACTGCTGGAGGCAAACTCGGCAGCCTTTCTGCCTGGGAACACCCGCTATATAGTTTGAAAGCTTTCCTGAACGTGTCCTCCACAACAAGAGGTTCCACACTCTTTCATGGAATGGGCACAACTGCATGGCTGTGGTCAGGCCCATGGAGGGGAGAGGAGGTGGCAGGAGCAGGATGATAGGACAAGGGGCCCAGACATTTCTGTAGAAGAATTTGTCTGTCCCCTGCTCAGCTACAATTAAGAGTTTCCTCATGCCTGACACCACTGACAGTGCAAAGCACTCACAAGGAGTTTGTACAACCTGCTTATTTCTCCATTCAGTCCATTAGATGCAAGACACCGCTTTCAGGGACTTCTGCTTTTTAAAGGTTCTTCACAAGTCTGAGAGGGAACTTGCACAGTTCTTTGACCTTTTCTGTACACAGCTGACACAAGGATTCCCATATCACCTGTCCAGCATGTAATCTCTGCAAATTGTGGGAAGTCTTACCCAGAACTTTGGCAGTCCTGGCAAGACACAACTGCAACAGCAGAAAAGAACATGAACAGAGCTGGGTGTTTATTCAGTGCCGGCCTTCTAGGCCACAATGGCATTGTGGAAAGAGACAAGATGTTTCTCTTTTCTACTGGATTTTGGAAGGTGGATCAAAAGGAGATTTGTCCAGTGGTTTAAGGAAACTGGGGTGGGGGAGGGAGAGTACATTTATGTGAGAAGTCATGGCTGTTCCCACAGAATAGAGATGAGAAAACCTCTCCTTCCCCCAGTCTGCTGTCCCATTACCCATCTGCCTGAGCATGAGCTGCCGTGTGACCGAGATGAATCCAACCTTCAGAAAAAAGCAGCAAAACATTACTTTTTATTCTGCACACATTCTAGCCTTTGGGTAAATGCCTTGGTGGTCTGGTACACGCTGGCACAAAGGAGCCATTAGCAGCACCGCCACTCGCAAGGAAGCGGCCGTGCCACCTCGGAAGGCACTGCGGTCATAACTCTCCCAAAGCCCTTTGGCTGTCTTTCCCACCTGCCCCAGATCAAAGGCATCAAGGAAAATGGATTTCAGGAGGTGGGGGGGCTTTGCTGTTTTGAGCATTTGCTTGTGTGTTTTACTGCCACATCCCAGTGGTTGTGCAGCTCCGGTGAAAACTGGAGCTCTATTATTAATTCTCTTGTATCAGTAGAAAGGAGCAGGGCAGCGGGGTCAAGGGAACTGAAAGAGGCCTTGCAAGGCAAGCAAAAGAAAGCATTGAGGGGAAAGTAGCACTATCAACTCTTGTGATGTGATAGCAACTTTCACCATCCTTGACCTCTTTCTGAAAAACTGGGCCGATCAGAGGTAAATGGCTGTACTGGAAAAGCTTAGAAATTGGACTGGAGAGCAGTTTCAAAAGGATTTTAAAAGCACTGGGGGAAAAGAGTAACTGCATGTTTTATATAAAATGTGAAATGTTGGTGATAATATCAGTAATGTTTTTGAAAAGAGAAATCAACCTATGGTCATTGATGATATTAAAATGAAATGATACAAGCTAATCACAGGCTGAAATGCAAGTCTAAGAATTCACAAATATTACATATGCTATCATGAAAAATTCTTTATATATAACTACTGTCTGTAGAATTATTTAGGTTTTGTCTTAGATATAACACTGTGTTTTATACAAGCTGAAGTGTAGTCTTCTGTAAAACACATGGTTTAAGGACATTTCCCTGACTATGGGACAGGCAGGTGAGTTCTGATGGGGACTGAAGCACACAGGTAGTGGCCAGTGTGAAGCTCCTAAGCCAAAAGAGATTCTGGGACACTTTTAAATGCTTACAAAATAAGATAATGACTCGAAGTCATGACTGTGGTGGAGAAGAAACAAGTGGACCGTGGCTTCAAACATGCCCAGAGCAGCCTTTCCTGGGCCCTCTACCCCTTGCAGCGTAAGGGACATATCTGTGGAAAACAGCAAGGTATTATTTTTTTCTTTTCTGCTTTCCTACTGAAAAAAACCAAAAACAACAACAACAAAAAAATTACTGTTAGGAGCCAGGACTTTCTCTGAGGGAGGAAGGGAGAGAGGAAGCAATCTGTTTATCCAGGTTTCTGTGAAATTGCCATTAACCTGTGACACGATGGAAGGCTTGCTGGCTCTACCTGCTGGCTAGAGGGGAAAGCACACTCCCCCGGCTGGAACGTCCTTAAAGCATTAACGTGCCATTTCATGAGACAGTGGATTAGAGATAAGAGAAGAAATCAAAAAGCAGCTGCTACCTGATCATTTTTGAGCTGTCAGATATGCCAGCAGAGAAAGACGGATGGGCTGGAGCAGAGGGAATTGATAACGTTTCTCTGCTTCCTCTCAGGCTCTCAGTAACTGAGAGATGAAAAACATCAGCCCGGAAACCAGTCCCACTGCAGCAGTTTCATCTGTGTGAAGATTGAAGCTCAGACCATCGTCTGCCCTGCTGCAGCTTGGAGGATTGGGGATCAACTCCATTTGACTTCAATCTCAGCCTGGTCTAGGGCACTGCATAGCCATGGACTGCAAGGAAGGTTTTCATTACTTAGGATTTTAGCTCCATGGCCTGAGTTCTGATGGAAAAAATGAACAGTTGCAAAAGCAAAACGGGGCTTGTCTGTGGTTTAGCTGATCCCTTTTTATTTGGTGTATCTGCAGGAATGAAGTGAATGGTCTCTTCTCTCAGCTTTTTCTCCAAAAAACGACTCCTCCAAACAGCGATTCTTATGCAACCAGTATTACAATCTTGACATTGTAATCCTTTCCTGAACACATTTTCAAAGCTGACAATAAAGAATAGAGTGTTTTTTCCTTCCTAACTGCCATCCTTGCCTGGCCCTTCATGTCAGCTGGAGCTCTCCTGTTCATATCTTGTCACAGGCAATCCAAGGTATGCCTCTCCAGGAGCCTTAGGGAACTTGCATGCCAAACCCGGAGATGAAAATCAGTGGGTTTCCTGTGGAAAAAATGCTCAGAAATCTTATCAGCCCAATAATGTTCATTTCCAGACATGTCTAATCCTGAGGGACTTGCCACTGGATTTACATCTGGATTGTATAAGTTTCACTGAAACACCTGCATCAGGCTCCCTCTCCAGTCAGTGGAAAAGATCAGCAGGGTTGACAGAGTACTGCTGGAGGTACTTGCTGGGCTGTAGGATACAGCAGGAGTGTAGGGTGACAAGTGTCCTTGCTTAGCACTACAGCAAAGGGCAGAAAGCAACAAGGATATACTAGAGCCATAGCTAATTTTTTTTGAGGTATCAGGCTGGAACTCAGCTCCAGTCTTTCCAGAGCAAACCCTGCACAATCTGGTTTTATCCCTTGGAGGAGCAGCTGAGCACCAGCACACAAAAGGCCTGTGTCTCTGGAGAAAGAAGAGGTCATTTTTAAAGCAGAACCACTCAGTGAGGGAAGGATCTTCCCCAACCTCTGCCACATATTTGCTAAACTTTGCTCTCCCTGGGGTCAGGACTCCACCATTACACCACCCCAGGCAGCCTTTGAAAGCCTCTGCTATTCAGGAGATGCACCTATGGGATTTGCCTAGCACAATCACAAAGTTGGTTTTTCTTGGTCTCTCACTTAATCCTTCAAACTATTGTCCCACGCACACTGGCAGTGACTCGAGCAGCTGATGTCTTCCCTGAGAGACGTGCTCTTCTCCCATAAGCAAGAAACTCAGATGGGAGTGCTCGGCTGGGTGTTTATGGCCCCCTCTGGGTACAAACTGGAGAGAGATATTGCAGCTGGGCTGTCCAGCCATGAACAGCTTGGATCCCAAATTCTTTGTCCAGGATTTACTACCACAACCAAGCACAAAAAACAAATACATCAAAACCTCACAGATTGAGAGGGATCTGTCCAGTGTTCTGGTGGAGATAAACCATGACATTGTCCTTTTGTTGCTATGCAGGGTGAATTCTGAGCAATTTTCTGCCAGGAGTTGAAATCTTTCTGTGAGACTTGTAAAAGGTGCTCTGAAGATTGGCTTTTCAACTTGTGAATGAGCAACAGAGATGACCAGGAATAGTTGTTGCCTCTTTAATACATGCCTGCCATTCTGGTTGAATAATCTGTGGCCAGAAAATCGGCAATACTCCCCTAGAAAACACCCCTTTGAAAAGTCTGATTGTGTGCATTATTTGCATTTCCTTCCAACAGCTGTTTGGACACGATGTCAAAATACCCTAAATAAATACTACATTCACAATAGCTCCATTAAGAGGAGGATCCCATTGTGCCTAGTACTGTCATAGCACTAGCTAAGATTAACTTACCCCAAAGTATTTCTGTTCTTAAGCTGGGAAAATAGGAAAATTCATTTTGTTCACTTTACAAGTGGATAAGAACAAATGATTTGCCCAAGGTCACACTGGCAGTCTCTAAAAGAGGCAAAAACACAACCCAGTTTTGCTGAACCATATTCTGGAGCTGTAACCACAAGGCCATTCCACCTCTCCCAAAGCAGAAATAGGTTCTGGCTACAACAGTTTCTCAGTGAGGGGATTTAACCATCATTTGGTTAATGATAGTTAATGGGTGGAAGGAGGTGAGACAAACCTCACCATTAAGCCCATGATGGTATTCACAGAATTGACCATGTGGGTGTCCCTGATGCTCAAAAGAAATTTATTATGCAAGTGACGCTCAAAATCAGTCCATCCCTTCTAGTTGCTAATGGAAAATAATGCTCCCTAAACTGCATATCCCAAACATTTCCTCCAAGCAGCAGACTTTAAAATACATAGATGCAGATACACATTTTTTATTTAATCGGTAGTGTAGTTCTCTGACAGATTGGTCCAGAATGCAGAGGGAAGGGAGAAGCCACTGGAATGTGGTCTAAATTAATAGTGAATTGTGACA
This sequence comes from Irena cyanogastra, assembly GCA_013397155.1. Lineage (NCBI taxonomy): Eukaryota > Metazoa > Chordata > Aves > Passeriformes > Irenidae > Irena > Irena cyanogastra. The sequence continues at coordinate 6,797 of VWZV01011366.1, read as the reverse complement.
CAATCCAGAGCACTCATAATAATCAAGTTAGTATGTTTTACATTTTCTCTCAATGTGTTTTGCATTTTTGCTGCATTGGGAAGGAGGCTTTAGATATTGAAACAACATAATGTTAAACTTGAGAAATGACAATTCAAACACTGGCTGCTTTAAATAGTTTATACCTTGATAGCCTAATGCTCTGTGCAATGTACACATGGCTTTGTTAAGGACCCCTTGGATAAATATAGATTATTTATGGTTAATGGATGAGTGCTATTATACATTGAAAAAACTTGTGACTGCTGCCTGGCTGGCCACTCAGGGATATTTATTTCACACGTGGGCAGTAACAGAGCCATGGTAAGGAAATGAAGGAGCATTGGCTCCTATTGTTCCTGCCCTTTACGTGGGACTTCTCCCAGGCCAGGAGGATTTGTCCCCACGGTCCCTGCAATCCAGTTTAGCAGTACCAGAGAGATAATGTGTGTGCCTTTGGAGCACCACATCCCACTTCCTCCTGTTTTCTCTTCCCAGCTATGTTAAACATTACCCTACATTCATCTTATGGCCTTGAGGAAAGGCTGTCCCAGGGGCTTGGGCAGCAGGGTTATTCAGTGAGTCTGGTTTAGGACTCAGGTAGTTTAACCTTTAGTGAAAGGGTGAAATTTGTTCCCTTAACTTTGGTCTTTTAAACAACAGCTATCTTGTTTAAGGTTATTGCACGACATCTCTTCCATTAATCTCAGCTATCTTGGATAGATGAATCACAACTGAAGATACCAGTCCAGGGAGTTCCATTTTCTGCTCCATTCTGTATTATTTTTCTTTCTAGCACAGGTAAATGACAAGTGATTCCCATTGGTGTGATGGCTAATTGTATATTTTATTGGTAATGGCAAAAAGCAATTTTTAGCATTCTTCTTTCTATGTATGTTGCTGGCTGGACAATTAGGGTAGACCTGTCTAATCACTGGCAATAGGTATATTAACTATGTCTCATATTATATTGATTTTTAAGTCAGAATTAAAGATCACAGTGATTGTCTAAGTGACAAATGACTTAAGTCAATAAATGATTATTGGAGAAAGGAATAAAATTGAAATAAATTGCCACAGAAAAAAGCCACAATATGTGCATGACTTGGAGTAAAAGAATTAAAAATTAGCTCATGTGTGTCATCTTTACTTCATTTTTGAAAGACTATTTACATCCTGTGGTGATGGCTTTGATGCCTAAATGAGATTCTCAGAATGAGAATGACACAGTTAAGCTGACCCATTATGTGCAATAAGCAGTCTTACTGTAAATTTGGGTTTTTGTGCTAGAATTGTGTAGTTTGAGGCCCCCCATCCTCATGATGAATGAAAGCCATGCCTACAGCCAGACAGAAACATCAGTGCCAAGGAACTTCAAGTGAAACAGAGCAGGCTGGTGGGGCAGGAAGGCTTGCCCAACATCACGCAGCAAATCTCTGGAGAGCAGGGCACTTGGCATCCGTGATGGGCAAACACCCAAACCAGCACACAGCCAAGTTCACACCATGATTAATACGCAGCTCAAAGAGATTGGAGAAGAATATTTAGGATGATTTTCAATTACTCTTGTCACATTACTCAATTACTTTAGCAGGAATGAAATAAAGCATGAAAAATACAAGGTGATACTGACTGTGATTCCCACCATCTTCCCTAGAGTGCCCAAAACAAATAAATAAAACCAAGGAGGACTGATGCCACTACTTTCTTTTAGAAGCAAGAAGTCACTGTCTAAACATTTTCTAGTCATTTACTAGAACATTTGGAAGTTGCTGTTCCTCAGAACATCCTGCAATCAGTTTTGCCAAGAAAGGAAGAACATCTCATTTATGTACCTAACATATAGACCTGGATTTTTCTAGACTCACCATGCCCCTGCTCTTCACAAATCAGCTTTTTTAGCAGCTGAGCAGCACCTCTGCTTGCTGTCAAGGGTTCCTTTGTTCTTCCACAAATTAACTAGAAGGGACCTAATACAGGAATTGTCACAAGCATGCAGTGTTCTCTAACTGGACCTACCACACACCTTCCAGGTGCAGCTTCGTTTGTCTATGATGCACATCAAACAAACACAACTTTCTCGAGTCTATGTGAGCTGTTCTACAATCTGGATTGACTTAGTCCTTTTTATTTGCTGTTCTAAGAGGTGCAGCTCATACAAAAACTTGGTTGTCCTTAACTTAGTACAGAGTATTACCAAAAACAGAACGTGGGTTGTCATGATGGGGAAAGAAGTTTAAAAAAAGCCCAAACAATACCACAGAGGGCAACTTCATTAGCTTTGTCACTCACAAAAAAAAAACTTCTTTATTATTGAATGCTTCCACAAATTCTTTTCTTACTTATATTTAGTCACCAAACACTAAGTTTTAACATTATTTGTTAACTTCAATCTGCTCATACCAAATACTTACTGATCTTTGCCATGGCTCGTTATTTATTTTGCTCAGTCTCCCTCCTCTGTCCTTATTCAATTCCTAATGCTTTATGACTTTATAATGGCATAATGTGACTCATAAGAAGCAAATAATGAAGAGCAATTAACAACTGAAGTCCAAGCACAGTCATTACCTACAGTCTGGACTTCATGGTCCATCAGTAAGTCTCCAGACACTTTCAGCAAACAAGTAACATGATGCTATTCCTCAGAAAAAATATGTTCACCTCTTGTATTCATAAAACATTGTTCCCAAATCAAAGTATTATGGTACAATATTTTGAAACCTTCTTTTCAGCACTAGCAGTGCTGTTAGCAAAAGAGGGAGCTGCAGCTTTATAAGTAGGAGCTGTGTGCTGCTCAAGGATATGTGCCATTGTAATTCTGATCCAAACTGATTTACGAGACAAATGGTTTCTCTTGTTTGCTGTGAAGCACTGAAAGCTGAGAGAAGATACTATTGACTAATGTGAACTAAAATAAGATTTTTGTATGAAGAAAGTGGAAGATTTTATGGGGGTTATGTGTTCTGTGGTCTAAGACCTCATGAAGACCCAAGGTAGAAACCTATCCAGTGGTAAATACATGTGGGAGAGAAAAGCTATTTAAACTAAAGGACACTGTAGGCATAGGAAAGAGGTCAGGAAAAACAGGATAAAATCTGGCTACCAATATAAACTGACAATGAATAAGTTCGAGCTGAAAACTGAGAAGAAGGGAAATGTGGTCTTGTAATGTTCCTCAGGAAGAGGAGGGAGGATGAAGAAGTAAACAGCAGAAAAAAATGATCTGTTCCATCTAAGATGGAATTTAATGAAGTTATGCTTTGGATGTAGGTCCAGATGGTTCTTCCAGACCTATGTCATCTCTCAAAGGAGTCCTCCACCAGTATGAAAAGAGCTCAATAATGTGAAACTAGCCTTTAACCAGAGAAATTTGGGGAACATAGAAAGCCAATCTCAGTTTACAGTGTTGTGCTTCTGGTATCTGTCATTGTTACCTTAAAATCACGGTCCACTTTCTGTTAGAGAATAGGTATGGAAGTTATCCTGATGCAAAACCAGTCCCAGCAGCAGATCTCAACAGTGGCAAGTTACTCCTGTGTGTGTAAAATGTGGCTGGAAAACTGTTCATACACTTTGTTACTTGTCATGGAAGTTTATTGCTTTTCTTTCTTCTTTAAATCAATCATTTGACTCCCCTCAAATATCAACCTTTAGAGGCAGAAGGCATTAATGCATCAGGCTATTACTGTATCCACCCAGACCTCCACGCTGATTGTGCAGATTATATAAACCTTTTGGTTACATTAGCACCTGAATATGATTTATGAGGGCAGACGGGAGATGGTGATTGACCCGCTTTCATGAAAGCAGCCTGTTTGCTGTGAAACAGCTTCCAGCATAAATCATTTTAGACATGCTTTTACACCAGGACTAAATAAACACTCACTTACCCCTGGTACCTGCTAATATGTTAACAAGTAATGTCCTCAAACAGCCTCATTACTTGATTACATCCGAGACTGGGGACTGTGCTGTTGCTTTCTGCGCCTGCCGGGATCTCACCAGCCCAGACACATTAACTCACTTGAACACAGAGAGAAAGTGGGAGTTTTATCAGCCTCCATTATCAACCCAGGACAACCAAATACAACATAAGGGCATTTATGATCTCATGGCTGAGGTATTATAACGCAAATGTCTTAATCCCTGCAGTTCTCAACACTGCTGTTGCCATGTCTTTGGGTCAGTAACGTGGCACAGGGTTAATTAAGAAAGACAAATACAGTAGAAACAAGGGAAGCTGGAGGGGGCCCTGCATCCCATTCCTGCCTGCTCTTGTGATCAGTGTGCTCCTGGCCTGTGGAAGTTGTGCCTTGCTGCTGCAATCTGTGCCAGACACCCCTCTTCAGCACAGACACCAAAGTGGACTGTGGCTGAGGGTGATCCTGTGTCCCTTGTGACAGAGGAAAGCAACCACCTAACAGGGAGGAGAAGCAAACACACACACACACACACACACGCAGGACAGTTTTTATAACCAGTGCAGATTTCTGTTCCTGGCTTTGCTGCTGAGGTAATGCTGACCACCAGCTCCAGACCTAAACCACTGCACCTCTGCAGGTAACCATCCCTGTGTGCAGGCAAACACAAAGTCAGGCAATGGAGCTGGGCCTGCACAAACCACAGTTACCCAAGGTTATATCACATTTCTCCTTTCATGGCTCGAGAGTGTCAACATCGACAGCTGGGCTCACTTATTCTATATAACATCATTATTTTGATTTTACTCTGATGTGTTAACAGGCCTCACAAGCCACTTTGGGACCAGATCCTTTGTTAGCAGGAGGCTCTTTCCAGCATCACTGATTTTAGATGTTTTGGGCACTGAAGGATGTTGTAGAAAGTGCAGGAACTCAGCTTATACACAGCTGAAAGAGAGAAAAAGAGATCCATGCATGAAATAAGAGAGGCAAACAGCATTTTGGGAATTACATAGCCTTTATACCCAAAATACAGTGGCAGTCACTTGCTGGTCACATCAGCCACCAGAAGCACCTTCAGTGGTTTCAACAATAAATTAGCCCCCCCTATGATACTTTATGAGCTCAGCACAATAACAGATGGGAACTTGCACAGAGTAATTCACTGTCCTTTCAGAAAAATCAAGGTACTTTTTGTAGTCCATTGAACTGCACTTTTGCTGTCTTGGGCAAGTGAGAGTCAAGGCCTCTGTATGGCACCTTTGGGAGCCCTTGGTGGAGTGGAGAGGGTGATGGAATGGATGCCTCCATCCCATTCAGGAGTTCCAGTGAGGGGCCAAGCTTCACCTGGAAGCTGAAATTCCTACTAATGTGAGCCTGAAGCTAAAGCTAAAGCCATGTAGACACATCTCAGCTCCGGGCTTTGAGGGCATCCTGGTACCACAAAAGTGTCCTTTGTAAAATGCAGGGCAGAATCCATCTCCATGTTAATATCTGGGCAGATTTCAAGGAAGGTTAACTCAGATTGATAGACACAAGGGTGCAGGTTGCTACAAGAAGAAAATCAGGCCTGTATTGCCAGGAAACTGTCCCCATTTTCAAGATAATTGTCTGAACTCAGAAGTTTAAGAAGTCCTTTGAAGTTATCAGTAACTAAAAGCTTTAAAATTTTGTTTCCCAGCTCTGATGGAGCTGTGCCATATTTTACAACAACATGAGGCAGATTCAGACCCTGACTCAGGAAATCTTCCCACTGCAGGAAAATGTCAGGAGGACATATGAGCTCTGTTGTAGTGAAAAGGACAAAACCCCATCCTAGAAGTCAAACACAGATTTGGATGTTTTTCTGAATCAGAAATGCAAACTTCACTAACTTATTGAACTCCAGATACTCCTTTCCCTAGGACTACATTTTCCCCCCAGTCTTTGCTAAGAAAGGTTAGCAAAACTGATAAAGGTGAACACTGAACAGAGGCTATTTTTATTTTATTAGATTTACTTTGCACCTCACATTTATTGTGGCTGTCCTAGCAGTGATGCTGTCCTAGCCATGATGTAATCTGCAATTAACTAGTCTCCCTTTGTCAGCCTACATCATCAAAGCCTGTTTTTATGGAGTGTTAAGTATAATATTTACAGTGTTAAATACTTGGACAATATTTAAATTGGTTTCATCACATACTATATTTAGATGGAGTGATATTGTCTGGTTAACAGCAATGAAAACAATTCTGTCCTTTTGGGGTTTATATTTTGAGTGGGTATTAGGTAACTGGAAAATATGGTCATTATATTTGTCTAACATTTCTACAAGTTGTAACACAGCATTTCAATTTGGGCTTTAACTCATGAATTATCCGTAGGCAAAACTTTTGAGAAGTTTCCAGGTTCAACATGCAAACAAGAGCAGAGTTCAGTGGCATGTCTGAAAGGAAGGCAGTTTAATATTTATACACATACACGGAAAACTATGAAGACATTTTTCAGGACCTTTTCTTTCCAGCAATGCTGCTGTTACACAAAGCCTGCTCCAAAGGAATTTTTAATGTCAAACAAAAATCACAATTAATGTGTGATCTAATCCCAGTCTCACAGAGACAGACATCACTAAGTTTCTGGGTATTGCTCCTTGGAGTTTTTATTTGTCCGTGTGGTTCATGTTTGTCTCCACTTGTAGCTTATGTGGGCAATCTTGCCCATACTCTCTGAGCAATTTTTCCTTCAAATCTAAGGCCTTGCAGCTGTGTTGACTTCTCATCCCCAGCAGCAAAAAACCCCTTCAAACAATGAAGATGTCTCCATTCTTCAAAGTAGAGATATTTTCAGATTTTTCTAATGTTAATAATTAATATAATA